>JAAGEH010000041.1:67943945-68072199 GCA_011751065.1 Lasiurus cinereus
GAGAGAGAGAGAGAGAGAGAGAGAGAGAGAGAGAGAGAGAGATTGCCTCCCATACATGCTCTGACAGGGGATTGAACCTGCAAGCTACATCTGTGCCTTAACCAGGAATCAAACCTGCAAACCATTTCAATGTGTGGGGAAATGCTCCCACCAATGGAGCCACCAGCCAGGGCTGTGCCCTCATTCTTGCCTTCTCCTTGCCAAGCACAGCATTTAGCACGGAGAGAAAGGTATCAATAAATACATAAATGGACACATGAAAGGTTCATTGATACAGATAGCTCATCTCCCCCCTCCAACTGAGTTAGAGACCCCTTGATTCATTCCTTGATGTATGCATTGAGGACTCATTGGGTTCCATAGTGTCAGGCCTTAAATGTATAGAAAAAAAACACCCCACATATGCTTTCTGCCTTCCAGTCACTCGATTTATGGAATAGTCATATGTATGGAAAGATACACAAACCTGCACGGAGTGCTAGAACAGAAGTGTTCCAAGATTCGAGGAAGGCTTCCAGATGGTGAAATCAGTTCACCTTGGTGCATTGGGCAAGACTTTGTAGGAGAAGAGGACCTGAATGGAGACCAGGGGATTGTGTGCCTTTATCTCTGTGTTAAATACAAAGTTTCCTCTCTGGCATGCTCAACAAGTGGGCATCCGTTTATTTAAAACTCATCATGGAATCCTCTATTCCAGATGTGATGTTTTCCATTTTATTCTATTGCCTTCTCGCTGGTTTTGTGTCCCTGGAATTGATTCCTACGTGCTTTGGGCGTGACCTTCCTTCCTGCTGCAGCTGCAGAATGAGAAGGGGGTGTGAGTTTCAGCCCACCCCAAACAGGAGTCCTGGCTCCTTGCAGAGGAAGAGAGGGATGTGGAGTCTGAAATCCAGGCTCGAGAAGACCAGCTCCCATTGACAAAGTCAATACAGCCCATCCCGAGTGGCTCCGTGGTCCAGCATTGACCTATGAACCAGGAGGTCACGGGTTCCTTTCACATGCCCAGGTTGTGAGCTAGATCCCTTGTAGGGGGCATGTGGAAGGCAGCCCATCAATGATTCTCTCTCATCATAGATGTTTCTCTCTCACTCCTTCTCTCCTCCTCTCTGAGATCAACAAAAATATATTTAAGAAAATAACTACTATTTGTAATATCTTAAAAAATAATAATAAAAAGAAATAGTAAATACATGAGAACCTCATTCAGGTGGATTTTCTAGCTCTATCATGCCATGCTTCCTTAATCAAATGTATATGTGGCATCTTCGCTTGATTAAAATGCAGAAGTAACTTGTATGGCAGTACTTCTTGGATTGAGAGTGAACTGGGTTATAACACGTTGCTTTTTTTTTTTATGAGATAAGTTAAAAAGTGACCTCAACATTTTAAATGCTGAGTTATAATTTCCACTACCACTCTTTTTCTTAGTACTTTGGACCCAACATGTTTATGGTGGCTGACTCCATAGTTAAATACAGTACAGTGGTACCTAGAGATACGAGTGCCCTAACATACGAGATTTCTGAGATACGAGCCGAGCCATCCAGCAAGCGATTTTTGCTTTGAAATACGAGCAACATTTGAGATACGAGTAATCACGCGGATCGGCCGGCTGCACACGACCCACCAGTTTACCGTGACTCGAGTGTCTCATAGTTTCCCACGCCTCAAGGTTACGGAACGAATTAAACTCGTATCTCGAGGTACCACTGTATAAGGAATATAAGGATCATTTTCTTTCTTGCAAAAAAAAAAAATATTATTTAAAAGCTAAAAAGTTGTTGGGAGTACACTCCACTTGTAACTGTAAATTATTGCAGTACGAAAGCCCTGGGGAGAGAGCAGACACTTGCTGAATAAAACTGCCAGCGAGTGACTCAATGTAGTTATTCTTTCTGACCTTGATGTGAATGCCCAAGAAGATGAGAATAAAATACGGATCTATTTGTAACTCAGCATTCCCTGAAGCAAGGACTCAGGCAGTTTGTTTTAAACGCTTGCTAATTGTCCAAAGGCGACGCACCTACATTCTGGTGGAGAAATAATATCTGTGCTCTGTTATGAAATCTGCATTATAAATAGAGGCATGCGAACAAGCCATTATGCGCCGCTACGATGGAGAATCACTGATCACGGAGATGGTTATTCCTCGAGGTATTTGCAGACTAATTTCCAGGTAGCGAAACCTCGTGCAAGAATATACCGAAGTGAAAATAAATGCACCTCAAATAGCAGCCTCTCAGCCAGGCAGCTGGAGAGCTGTCCTTCCTAGCTCAAGTGCATGGCCCGAAGTTAGCAGGACCCACACACCATGGACGATAACTAGGATGATTTTTCCAAAGTAAATATTTTCCGGGGATGGCGTGGTAGTCAGGCAAGGTCTACGCTTGGGGCACAGATAAAAGAGACTCACGATCAAGATGATGGGTTATTCCATCAACACAGTGCATTTGGCCCCAGGATATTAATGTGAACATGTTGGATAAAGAGGAGAGATCAGGAGATGTTTAAAATTGGAATATCAAGCTCTCAGTATCTCAGTTTCCGCCCCCTTTCTAAGGAGGCATGGTGTGATTTTCACACCACCAATGTGCAGGTGATGCAGCGCTATAAGAGAAAGCCCACGCCAGAACACCAGGCCATCAATAATTCCAACTGCCTCATATTGGGTGGAAATTGTCATTTTCTCGCAATCCCTAAACACATACGGAGAGAAGGGACTGTATTCTAGCTTCGCTATTTAGGACCCTGGCTGTGTTCTCTAAATGACTTCTGGATTAAAATTCTCTAGCGATATCGCTGGTCGAAAGCTAAGACTCTCCCTCCTGGCGACGCTCGCTGAGACATCCCTTTAAGATGAAATGAAAATGAATTCCTGTTGCTTTCCCCTCCATTGCCAGGGAAAAGAGAACGATCGGAACAGATCAGGGCAGAGAAAAGCACAGCTCTGCTTGGCGGGCGCCCTGGCTCCACAGCCCGAGCAAGTCGGAGCTGGTGAGTAGGTAACAGGCCAGTAGACATCCCTGTAGAGCAGTGGTTCTCAATCTGTGGGTCACGACCCCTTTGGGGGCCGAACGACCCTTTCACAGGGGGTTGCCTAAGACTATTGGAAAACACGTCTTTCCCATGGTCTTAAGAACCAATATACCGCTCTTCGGTGTAGTAAAGTGTAGCAATGTGGTTTACTGTTGTCCTAGGAAGACTGTTGCCCATGCTACACCACGATTCAAGACAAAAATTTCATTTATTTGTCATTAGAAATAAATATTTCACAACATATAGTTACATATTGTTTTTGTGATTAATCACTATGCTTTAATTATGTTCAATTTGTAACAACGAAAATACATCCTGCATATCAGATATTTACATTACAATTCATAATAGTAGCAAAATGACAGTGATGAAGTAGCAATGAAAATAATTTTATGGTTGGGGGTCACCACCACATGAGGAGCTGTCTTAAAGGGTTGCGGCCTTAGGAAGGTTGAGAACCACTGCTGTAGAGTAACAGATGCACCAGTGGAAGCATATTCTCGCATTTGATTTCCATCCCTGATTCTCAATGAACAGCATCTCGGAGAAAGTTTCTGAACCTCTTTGCACCTCCTCTCTCCTCATCTGTGCAATGTGCATCAAAATATTCCCCACATGGAATTTTGCTGCGTTTGACACTGAGCTGTGCCCATCGGCTAGCAGTGCAATTTGTAAAACTACTAGAGGCCCGGTGCACGAAAATTCCTGCAAGAGTAGGCTTTCCTTCCCCCGGCTGCTGGCACCAGCTTCCCTCCAGCACCTGGGATCTGGGCTGTGTCCCTCTGGCCCCGTTTTGTCCAGAAGGGCGTCTGGAAGACATCTGGTCTAATTAGCATATTCCCCTTTTATTATTATAGATTCCCTTGAGTCACCTTTAGGAGAACTTCTAGGATTCAAACACAGCAGTCATCTCCTGCAAAGATTTTTTCCTTTACCAATAATAACAATAATATGGTTATTATTTCTTAAACACTTACTCTGCCTGATTGTTCTCAGGGTTTTGCATAGATCAGTGGTCAGCAAACCATGGCTCGCGAGCCACATGGCCCCTTGAGTGTGGCTCTTTCACAAAATACCACGGCCTGGGTGAGTCTATTTTGAAGAAGTGGCATGAGAAGAAGTTTCAGTTTAAAAAATTGGCTCTCAAAAGAAATTTTAATGGTTGTACTGTTGATAGTTGGCTCTGTTGACTCATGAGTCTGCCTACCACTAGCATACATCATCACACTCTATGTGGAAGGCTTTATTATTCTCATTTTACAGAACAAAAAACAGAGGCTCCGTGAGTATTAGTAACAAGATCTTCAGGTTTCAAGCATCCATGTGCTTCATGGGAGAGCAGAGGTGGACTCAGCTCTCTAAGAGGGAGTCTTGGTCTCCACACTTCCGCGCTCACCCACACTGTGTGTGCTCAGGGCACCCTGCGTTCTCCTTTCAGAGCACATTTATGGAACTTGACTGTACTTCTCTCTCTGTCTACCCATCAGTCCTGATCATCAGATCCCAGAAAGAACGGCCACTTTCATGTCCAACCACAGTGTGCCACACACAGCGGGTACATAACGCATTGGAAGCAAATAAAAACAGCAAACTGAGCAGGTGCTGGTAATAGGATTTGATGAGAAAGGGTTGAACAGCAAAACCCAACAGACTGTCTCCTAAGTGGGAGTGTGGCCCTGGTCCCACCACAGGGCAGCTCTGGGGACAGCATCATTGATGCAACATCCCTACCCATGGCGGTGGTTCCTGGAAAGAACAGTAGACAGGCATGTGCCTGAAGCCGCTGAGCCTTCGTGGTGAAGGGCCAATGGCAAAGCTGTAATTGTGCATTTAAAAAGATAAATGATTCTGAGTTTTTACTGAGTTCTTCCTCCTGGGGTGTCATTAGTAGTTACCATTGACCTAGAACCAACTGTTCAGATCTTTAGATTAAAAAAATAATAATAATAATGTGTGAGATTGTCACCTTTGATTTCCTACTGTAAGGGACAGCAAGCAATCACCCAGACATCATTCCATTTCTCCCCAAGAAGACCTGTCATCTAGGCCCAGGACTAACTTGACCCTGGCTGCTGAAAATTAGAGCTTTCAGAAGCATGATGAAAAGTTCGCAAGCTCCGTATGTCTTGAAGCATTCTCCATTTTTCTCTGGTCCTTTGGATGATGTTAGATAGCTCTCCTTCCCTTTACATTTTCCACCTGTGAGGAAAAAGCGCATCGGAAAAGGTTCTGGTTAAGTGACTTTAGGAGGCTGGGGCATCCATCTCTGCAGGCAATAGTGTATTTCATTATTTTGATTTATACCCGTCAGACCAAGAGATTGATGAAGTCAGGCATGGGGAACGGTACACCCATAAAAACCAATGATTTAGGGCTGATGTCCTTGGCTCACTCATTCCTGAGAATATGGCTAAATACCTATGTGAATATTTATCAACAACAGATCAAAATATTGCTATTTATGAAATTCTTGCACAGTCATTTTTTTGCAACCGATGTGAGTAAATTCTATGAGTTACAAGTGATTTTTCATGTTGTCCGAGGGTTCATCGTTCGTAGTCACTAACCTAAGCACAAATGACAAATCCAGCTCTTTTGTTTCCGTATTTTATATCCTTTTATGCTGGAGAACAGCAGGAGCAACGTGGCAAATGTACAAACAGGAGAAATGGAATAGTTTCCTGTCGAACTGAAAACGACATAGAAAGAAGACAATCCTGCCCTTGAGACCCACAAACCATTAGAATTCCTAGAACAGAAGTGAGAGTCCCTATGTACACCGTGTGCTCAGAAAGGCTGATTTTGTTTTATTAATGAGGTTTCCTGGGTTTAAGGCTAATCATATTTATGTCTTACAATATTCAAAGTTCTCAAATTGCCCACAGAGCAATTTAACACATCTGACCTGAATGGCTGCAAGCAGCCAAAATTCATTTGTGAATTTGCATTATCATCTAGAATATAAGGTTACTTATCACTAAGACAATTGCTGATTTTTTTTCTCATTTTCAGCTTATGAATATCAAACAGGTGGTCTGATTGGGGTATCACTAAAGGCCTCTAACATGTTAATTAGTAATACCCGTAAGGACCCATACTACCTGCTGCTTCCAAGCACAAGCCATAATAACATAATCAGTATTGAGAAGAGGAAGAAATAGACATGAGAAACAGAAGATTACGAAAGAGAAAGTTTTGCAATTTTATATTCTCCCGAGTCATTGATCCACCCTCGTGGTACGGAATTCACCACTCAGAAATTTAGAACTCAAATAAAATAAAAAAATAACCCTTCCAAATTTACTTGGGACTCTAATGCCTCCCCCTCCTCAACCTGCTGGCAAAGAGGAAGTATCCAGAGACAGAGGTTTGGCTGAATTAATAGAAGAGAAGGAAATTCAGAGACCTTGGCGGGGCTAGCGTTTTTAGAGCAGAGGCTGGGAAAAGAGGAGGTTATTAATAAATCTACTGAAGGTTTTCTCATGTGTTTGACTGCAATTCCACAAGACTAGTCAAAGCACACTGCTGGAGAAAGAGTAATTACAGGGAACATTAAAACGAACAGTTCTGAGCTTTCACACGGAGGCCTGCATGGATTCAGTTCTCACCAGAGTGTGGTGATACATTGGGTACTTGCGCCCTCGCAGTGGTCCAAGAAAGGTGTCCCTTAGTCATAGACTAAGCCACCTTAGGGCAGTGGTCGGCAAACTCATTAGTCAACAGAGTCAAATATCAACAGGTCAATGATGGAAATTTCTTTGGAGAGCCACATTGTTTAAACTTAAAACTCTTCTAACGCCACTTCTTCAAAATAGACTCGCCCAGGTCGTGGTATTTTGTGGAAGAGCCACACTCCAGGGGCCAAAGAACTGAAAGTGGCTCTCAATCCACAGTTTGTGTACCACGGCCTTAGGGTACTACTGCTCTATATTCGCTACCAATAGCTTTAGAAAGATTCTGGAACACAGACCAACACTCTTTAAAGTGCTGCAACCAAGTATAGCACTCCAAAAATATAAAATCTTAAAAATCTGATATTCAATAAATAATATGATCCACATGTCCGGGAAAGAGCAGTTGAAACAGAAATAACAGAGGTGATGGAATCACGAGGTAAGGACTTTAAAACCGATATTATAAATACATTTAAGGATCTAAGAATATAGAGAAGAGAAATAGGATATGTAAAAAGAATAAATAAAACATTTTAGATGTGAAAAAATATAGTATATAACAGAAAATTTACTGGATGGTCTTTATAGACAATTAGTCACCAAAGAGGTGAGACATGAGTTTGAAGAAAAAGCAAGAGAATTTAATAAACCAAAACCCAATAGGAAATATAAATAAGTGAAAAAAATAGAGCTTCAGTGACCTATCATGTGATTTCATATATGAACAGTTTATGACACAAAATGGACAAAGGGGTACAGGAAAAAATATTTCAAAGAAGAATGGCACATACATAGCGTTAAACGCAACACACACTAAATAAACAATGAAGTTACAAAGCAGCACACGTCATGTTAAAAATGTTTAACATCAAGAGCGATGAAGAGAAAAATCTTAAAAGAAGTCCGTGTACAAAAAGGCATGTAATGTGGAAAGCAAAGACATAATCTTGGTAGATTTGTCAGAAACTCTGCAATGTCAGAATGCAAAGACATATTTAAAGTGCTGGGGGGTGGGGGCAGAAGGGGGCTGGCAACTTCCAACCTAGAATTTTATACCCACCCAATGAAACCATCTATGAAAAATGAGGGAAAAATAAGTATTTTTTCCAGACATTAATTTATTCTTGACAGATCTGCATTATAAAGGATGTTAAAGGTAATTCTTCAGGCAGAAACTGATTGGTGTCACATAGAAAAGACCTATGAGAAAGCATACATAACCCTGGAAATGGTATATACATCGTAAAGAAGAACTATTTTCCCTGTTGAATTGAGACCACTATTGTTGGAGCCATGCTTAACTTTGCAGTTTATAAGGGAGCCTTCTTAAATCCCAGAATAACCTCAGGAAAGGAAAGTGTCTCTAATAATGATCAAAAGGCCTTGCTTTATGATATACTTGTTATATCATCACTGGAAATATTTTTTAAACTTCATGACTATTTTCTTCATATACAAAATCAATAATCATTTCGCTATTTGTCTCCCATAACAGACATGAGAATGAAGAAATATAGTCAAGCAAAGGGATCTTTAAAAATATTTAACCAATACAAAATGTTCTAATTGCCATCCCTCTAAACGTGTTAAATTGGGAGGTTTTTAGGTATTGAGATGACAGAGGCCCAGATATTTGATAGCATCCCTATTCTCGCAGGGTGCAGAGTCGAGCAGGCCATACAGAAATTAAGCAGAAAGGACACTAATAAGTGTCACAGTGGGAGGCATATAGGCACACAGTGGGGGTTAGTAGGCATTGAAAACAACACGGAGTTGGGATTGAGAAAACCAGGCTACTGATAAGACTTTGTTAGAAATTAATGATACAATTCTCTGACATTATCTCACCATTCAGGTTCACAGTGAGCAAAATGTCCCTTGTTTCTAAAGGTCAGCCAGTCTAATTGCTTTAAAACATTAACACGATCATTTGAAGTTATTGGAATTCTTTATAGGTCGCCAAGCACCCTTGTGGGGGAACAGATATTTTATTTTCCTACATTTAAAAAAGTAATATGCAGATCTGGTTGAAATTAATAAGCGATAGAGAAGGGTATAAGATGCTAAGCAAATTATGTGTATGTATATATGACTAACATTATTATATAGAAAATGTATGTATGTGTATGTCTATCTGGAGAGAAAGAGAGGGAGAAAGGAGAGGAAGAGGCAGAGATACAGATGTGTATTTAAATCCTACACTTCTGTATAATCTTGTGTAAATTAATTCTCCTCTCTGAATCCTTGTTTCCCCTTTAGGAACAATGACCTCACAGATTTATCAGCACAATTAAGTAATATAAGCTGATCATGCTTTATAAACTATAAAGCTCTATATAGGTACATGTTATTATTCTCTTGAACACATTTTGATCTGGATATTCCCATAGAATAAAAAACTAATATGCAAATTGTCCCCTTGACCAGGAGTTTGACCAGCAGGCAGGCCAGCCAATTGCCCATGTCCCCTCCCCCTGGCGAGGCTGGCCGGACCCCACCCATGCACAAATTCATGCACCACGCCTCTAACACACACACACACACACACACACACACACACACACATATATATTTGTGCAGGGGGTATGTGGAGGAGGTATTGTCCTTTAGCCTAGCCTGCTACCTCTCCAATCTGAGACTCCTTGAGGGATGTCCTACTGCCCATTTAGGCCCAATCCAGGTAGGGATCACACACACACACACACACACACACACACACATACACACACACACTGAGTGGCCATCATAATCTGGCCACTCAGTGTACATATAAAAGGCTAATATGCAAAGTGTCCCCTTGGAAGTTGGACTGGGAGACTGGGAGTTTGATGGCTAACTATGACACGTGCTGACCACCAGGGGGTGGCATGGAGCAAAGGAAGGCCCTGGCTAGCACATGGGGAGGGAAGGCCCTGGTCAGCAGCTGGAAGGTGTCATTCGGTTCTGTTCCCCGGCCAGGCCTAGGAACCCTACCCATGCACAAATTTTGTGCACCGGGCCTCTAGTGATGGTATAAATAGGCGTGTGTACTGTTCCTTTATTTTTTAAAATGTATTTTTTATTGATTTTAGAGAGGAAGAGGAAGGGAGAGAGACACAGAAACATCAATGATGAGAGAGAATCATCAATCAACTGCCTCCTGCATGCCTCCCTACTGGAGATTAAGCCCACAACCTGGGCATATGCCCTGACTTGAAATCAAACCCTGACCTCCTAGCTCATGGGTTGATGCTCAACCATGGAGCCACACTGGCCAGACTGTGCTGCTCAAATCTATCTTCTCTTCCCTCGCTCTCCTCTGCTCAAGAGGGGTCTGTTGGCTCCTAAAGGGTTTCTCTGCAGGTTTCTTGGCCAACTGACACCTTAGGAACAAGGAAGCAACAGACAAGCAGAGGCCAGGTTGCCCGCCTCTGTATGTTCCCCTGCTCAGCATTCTCACCATCATGTCCTGCCCATCCATCATGTCCAGAGTGGGAGACTGGGTTTGACTGACAACCAGGAGGAATATTCCATCATGGACTATAGGGACCAGATGAGGTTATTTCCTTGTGCAAAGCATGGGAAACCAAATTGGGATTTTAATGACAAGTGCAGCCTTCCTTTTTGCTCATCACTTTTCCAATGAGATTTTAGCGCCAGAGATCTTCCACGGCAAAGAAAAATATGATCAGAGCTTTCATAGTGTACCCACCATTAACATCTTAGCTTGAAAACTCCGTCTTTCCGGTGTGCTTCATGTAAAAGGAAATGTTACACAGAAAAATGATTGCTACTCTGATTAATCCCGAGTGGCCCTGTTGTTAAAATATTGGGTTCTTAATCTCATCGGAATTTTAAATGTTGTTGCCATGGCTTTTAGTACCTGAAGCATATAATGATAAAGCTTCCTATTGTTAAAATGCTTGGTTTTTAACCTTTTCTTCTGAACGTATTAATTCCATTTAAAATTTTTTTTAATTTTAATTTTTTTATATGTTTAAAAATTGTATATTTGTGTTGATTTCAGAGAGAATGGGAGAGGGAAAGGGAGATAGGAACATCATTTTGAAATAAATTGATTCCTCTCTGACATCAATACAAATATATATTTGTTAAAAATTATAAAATTTATTAAACATCTTCTTCCACCTAAAGGAGCTTTAGGGAAGGGCTGTTTGAGGAGGAAAGCCAGCAGGACTGCATTAAGTAAAGTAACTCAAATGTTAGAAACAGGTGCCAGTGAAGTTGCTTTCACCTTCAAGGTCACCTTGGAATTTTGCTAAAATGTGCCAAGCAATTTGAAATCAAGAAGAAGCTAGACATCAAAAAAAAAAAAAAAAAAAAAAAAAACTAAGAGAACAGCATCCATTCCAGTCTCCCCGTTACTAACTGGAAGGCTCTGAGTACGTCCTTAACTTCCTTCCACCTTCCTTCCTGTCTTCTCCATGCTCACTGCGTCCCCCTCAAAGAATTGGGTCGTACCTTAGTGGGAAAGAGGGTGCAGCCTCATCCATATGCTGGCATCTGCCACGGTCCCCTCTTCTTCCCCATCTGATGCCCTCAACGTGTCTGACCCGGGTTCTTGGCTTTATCTTACCCTACGGAGCCTTTGGCTTGACCTTGAGGCATGCATGTGGTCTCTGCGAATCAACCCGCAGAGTCTAGGACAGAAACAGACTTTGACATGCGTGAGTCTGAGGCAGCCATCCATGTTTTGTCTTTGGGGCCTCATGGGGGCTTTCGTGTGCTCACGTGCCTGGGGAAGGAGACATACATGGAGGAGGGTGCCACCTGTCCCCAAATCATTGACCTTTAAGCCTGTGTTTCATGACTCGGGTTGGGAGCGATGCATTTTACCGCACTCACCACATTCTTCAGTAATGTGGGCCTTTCAATGTCAGCACTGGGACATTCATGTATTTTGAACAATGATGCTATGTCATGGGAAATGAAAACCAGACATAGTGGGGAAGCAACTGCTTAGTTGTTAGCTGGTGACCAGGAGGTTATAAAATAGCCCTGGCCGGTTTGGCTCCCTGGATAGAGCGTTGGCCTATGGACTGAAGGGTCCCAGGTTTGATTCCCGTCAAGGGCGCATGCCTCAGTTGCAGGTTCGATTCCCAGTAGCGTTGTGCAGGAGGCGGCCCATCAATGATTCTCTTTCATCATTGATGTTCCTATCTCCTTTTCCCTCTCCTTTCCTGTCTGAAATCAATACAAATGTGTGTTTTAAAAAGTTATAAAATAAAGAGTTAATAACTTGCTGAGTCTATAGGAAGTTATGGAGCATGGGGCTATGCCACGCTCAGTGTTAATTTACAGAGAAAAATAATTATGAATGATGGAAGGCACAGAGGGATACAGTGCAGAGGGTTGGTAACCAGAGGAGATTTTGGAAAAGATGGGACACTCAAACTGTTTGATCTTCAAGATCAAGGACATTTTGTTAAGTGACAAAAAAAATACCTTGGGCACAGAAAGAAGACAGAAAAGCGCAAGAGTAGTTTGAACATTTTAAGGGTGTCAGGTTCTACGGATGATGAACCAAATCGTTTGAACTCTTTTTTAGACACCAGGGTACCACTGGAATGATTTAAGCAAATGGATGTTACCTCATTATGGAAAGAACACGCCAATGGCCAAGCAGTAGATGCAATTAAAGGGAAACGACCGTGTTGGTCGAAGTCATAAATGAAATGCATCTTAACTTTTAACAAATAGGAACATGAATGGATATGTACCCAAGGTAGAGATGGGTGTGGCACACCCAGGCATATCAAACTTTAAATAGTCTGGACTGAGAAGCTCTGACTCAGCATTTGAATAGAAAACTATTGAAATGACATATATTCACCCGTAATTTGAGGTCATGTGTTCCTCTGTGGTCCGATGATGAGAGAATAACTATGAAGTTCCTTTTCTTTCTCAGATGCTTGGGAATAAGGCACAACCTAAGGCTTCATGAAAAAGATAGAAACAGCCTAAACCGGATTGGCTCAGTGGATAGAGTGTCGGCCTGTGGACTGGAGGGTCCCAGGTTCGATTCCAGTCAAGGTCATGTACCTTGGTTGAGGGCACATCTCCAGTAGAGGGCGTGCAGGAGGCAGCTGATTGATGTCTCTCTCTCGTTGATGTTTCTAACTCTCTATCCCTCTCCCTTCCTCTCTGTAAAAAAACAATAAGATATATATATATTTTAAAAAAGATAGAAACAATGTGCTCACACAAAAGGGAATCAGAGTTATGGAGCCATAGGTTTTATTGTTTGCTCAGAGACACGAGAAAGCCCTGTGAACTTGGCTGCGGAGGGAGGCATGAGGTGAGCTGGGAGCCAGCTCAGAATTCGTCATCTGATATTATATCATCCAACGTTTCCTTTGTCTGTTTACAAAGAAGGAACATACCTTTCTCATAGCACCCACCTCATAGCTGCCCCACAGTTCAGAGTGAACCTGGTCATTGACATGCAAAGTATTTTTAAAACAGCTGCTTAAACAGATGCAAATTCGGGGGCATATCTAAAATGACAAGGAGCAGGGGAGAGCAGCATTTCAGGGTAAACCACAGACAATGAGTTAGTGCCATTGGAGGAAAGCATTTTCTTCTAGAAGTCCTTCCTTTCTCGTCCCCTTTCCTGGTCTTCTCATCTTGTCTCTTCTGCTCTCTCTTTCCCCTTTCTTTCTCCTCTCCCTATTCATTGTGTACTGCTCTGTGCCAGACCCGGATTTAAATTGGGTTCCACCCTGCAGGACACCACAGACTATGTGCTGGGGAGAAAAACAAAAACATAGGCGAACACAGGCGAGCGCTGCAGCAGAATAAAGAGGACAAGATGTAACTTTCCTAGGGGAGGAGGTAGCAAACATCAGACACTCTTTCCCCTGGAGCAGCTGTGTTTTCCATCTGCAGGAGCACCTCCAAGGCCACGCAGGTGCCTGTGATTCCGTGGCTCTCAGTCCACCTGGCACCCTGAGGATGCCAGCACAGGGGGAGAAGCACAGGGTCTGCTCCCTGAGTTAGCCAGGCCACTGGTTGGGGGTTAGCACAGAGTTACAGCTGTAGGTGCTGCAAGACGTAATAACAACTGTCTTACTCCCCTCCCCACCTATTGTCTCTGTGGCTCCAGTTCCCCAGAGAGGGGAGGGCAGTTGGCAGGGATCAGGCCTGCAGGGGAGGGCTGTTAGGGTTGACCAGGCTGGCAGAGGAGGGAAGTTGGCGGTGACTGGGCCTGCAGGGAAGGGCAGGTGTCGGGGGACCCAGGCCTGCAGGGGAGGGCAGTTAGGGGTGACCAGGCCTGCAGGGGAGGGCAGTTAGGGGTGACCAGACCTGCAGGGGAGGGAAGTTAGGGGTGACCAGACTGGCAGAGGAGGGAAGTTGGGGGTGACCAGGCCTACAGGGGAGGGCAGTTAGGGGCAAACAGGCTGGCAGGCGAATAGTTAGGCATCAACCTAGTTGCCTTGAAGGGGCTTCATCCCCCATCAGATGGGAGAAGTCATAGAGAGAATGGTCCATTTAGTGTGATCTGGTCCACTCAGCGACGACACTCATTCCCTGTTAAACAGGAGCCCATGGGTGGCACAGGGCCACGTCTGTCCCCTTTCCTCTCCCATCTACTCCCCTCACAGCCACGCTGCCCGGTGAGAGCTTTGCTTCCCGCTTCCTCCTCCTCATCCCGCAGCCAATTTCCCTGCAGGCTGGCCATCAGGATTTCCACGTATGCTTTCTGTGTATATCCCGTGTATCCACGGGCTCGGGTTGTTCAGGACGTCTTGCAGAGCCTGTTTTCAGTGGGAAGGATTTCAGAATGTGCTGTTTGTGCCGACTCTGCACACTTCGGCGTGGGCCATCCGACTGAAGGGGGGGCCGTCTGCGTCTTGGGGGAGGGCAGGGAGGAGCACGAGCCCTGCTCCTATTTGGGGGGATTTATTTCTTTCTTTCCTTCTTTCTTTCTTTCTTTCTTTCTTTCTTTCTTTCTTTCTTTCTTTCTTTCCAGTGTTTATCCTGCATTTTATTTTATTTTATTTTTAATATATTTTTTATTATGTTACATGTATACATATCTCCCCATTGCCCCCCCTCCCAGGCAGACCCCAACCCCCCAGTGTCTTGCGTCCATTGGTTGTGCTTATCTGCATTCAGACAAGTCCTTCGGTTGATCTCTAATCTCCCCCACCTCTCCCTCACCTTCCCGCTGCAGTTTGACAGTCTGCCTGGTGCTTTCCTGCCTCTGCATCTATCTCTTTGTTCATCAGGTTATAATGTTCTTGTAATGCACAGCACATCGACAAGATCCAGCTCCTCTGGAAAAGACAGGGACGGCCATCTGCTTTCCCTGGGGAAGGGTGTCGCTCCAGATGGCCCTGTTGTGTGTGTAGGGGGGGATGGGTCCACAGGTCCATTTCCAGTGAGAACACACACAGCTGGAGCTCCTGATGGACAGTCACTAGCTCAGCTCCTGGGAGTCCCAGGCACCCCCTCTGGGTTTCATCTGGCAGGATCCAGGCCGTCCTTGTGGAGGTGACAGGTCACCGGGGAGACCACCAGGGACAGACCTCAGCAGGTTTTTGACACTCAGGGGATGCGTGCAGAGATCTGCTTTATTTAAGTTCCAGATGCTGGGTGACATTTGTCATTTTGTGGATGAGGACCTAATTTAAAAATATCCCCTGCTGCCCAGGCACAGTGGCTTAGTGGTGGAGCGTTGAGCTGTGAACCAGGAGGTCACAGTTCAGTTCCCAGGCAGGGCACAGGTGGCAGGCTCCATCCTTGGTGGGGGATGTGCAGGAAGCAGCTGATCAATGATTCATCACTGATGTTTCTCTCTCTCTCTCCTTCTCCCTTCCTCTCTGAAATCAATACAAATACAGTGGTACCTCGAGATACGAGTTTAATGTGTTCTGTAACCTTGAGGCGTGGGAAACTAGGAGATGCTCGAGTCTCGGTAAACTGGTGGGTCATGTGCAGCCGGCCCATCCGCCCGATGACTCCTATCTCAACTGTTGCTCGTATTTCAAAGCAAAAATCGCTCGCTCGACGGCTCGTATCTCAAAAATCTCATATGGTAGGGCACTCGTATCTCGAGGTACCACTGTATATTGCACACATACACACACACACACACACACACACACACACACACACACACTTACAACCTGGATGTCTACACATAGTTGTTCTGCTAAGACAACTGGGAGCGAGGCTTGAGAAAGGGCAGCATCCGCTGCCGGACAACAGTGTTCGTGCTGCTCCTGGATGGTCATCCGAGTTTTGACGGGACTGGCTCCAGATTGGTCTTAGGTCACGTTTGATCCCTACAGGACCCCACCCCTGGGTTGTGTGGGGAGTCCCAGGGAAGTGTGTGTGAGATCTGGGGGTGAGGGAGCGCTTTGGAGGAAAGGGTTCAGCCTCCAGGAGCAAATCAGTAATGAGTTTGGGCCCTGACGCTTGTGGGGATTTTCTCACCTAATTATAAAAGGCTCTCCATCCTGTGATTTTCATACTGTGGCGCAGAGAAAGCCCCATGCCGATCCTCAGCGCGACCGAAGCCAGCAATGGAGCGCTCATTAACCCAGGTTCAAGTTCAGCTGGCAACAGATGCCGGTAAACAAATGAAATCCGCTCAAACCCTGGCCTCCATCCTTCGCTTACCTTCCCATCTATGTTCGTAGCTGCAGTGTCCACGCACTCTACCCAGCTTCCCACTCTGCGTGCGTCTGATGAGCTTTTATAATGGTCTCTGCTCTTATTATTCATGTACCCGTGTTGTTTCACGGATCCATTCATTCCTTTAGCATGCAGTGAGCGTGTACTCAGTGTACGCGTTCAGTGGTTGCTAATCTGGGAAACTGAGGAACAAAGAAACTCTTGCCTTTTTAGCACGTGGGGACTTAGCACTCAGAACGGAGCAGATACTTAAACAGAGACACCCCAGTATAATTTGGCACAAATCCTAATAACTAGATGGTCCAGAGCAGTGGTTCTCAACCTTCCTAATGCCGCGACCCTTTAAGACAGCTCCTCATGGGGTGGTGACCCCCACCCATAAAATGATTTCCATTGATATTTCATCACTGTCATTTTGCTACTGTTATGAACTGTAATGTAAATATCTGATAGGCAGGATGTATTTTCATTGTTACAAATTGAACATAATTAAAGCATAGTGCTTAATCACAAAAACATGTAATTATATATTGTGAAATATTTATTTCTAATGACAAATAAGTGAAATTTTGTCTTGAATCGTGGTGTCGCATGGGCAACAGTCTTCCTAGGACAACAGTAAACTACATGGCGACACTTTGCCACACCGAGGAGCGGTGTGCTGGTTCCTAAGACCATGGGAAATAGGTGTTTTCCGCTGGTCTTAGGAGACCCCTGTGAAAGGGTTGTTCGACCCCCCAAAGGGGTCGAGACCCACAGGTTGAGAACCACTGGTCCAGAGGATGTTTTGAAAGTTCACACCGGGAGCATGCTCAGTCTGGGAGCTAAGGAGACCTACAGAGAGGGGGTAGCCTGCATGAGCCTCGAGAAGAGGGAGAGTGGATTTGATTAGGGCGTGGCCAGATGGTGGTCAAGGTCACCATTGCAGGCCAAATGCTACTCAAAGGTTAACCATAATGAAGTGCCAGAGGAAAAAACGCAAAATAAGGGACTGAAAGGAGGAGCAGGCATATGAGGATGAAAGACCACGTGAGAGCTAGGAATTGTGTGTGTGTGTGTGTGTGTGTGTGTGATTTTCAAAGGGGAATGGAAAACCAAGCATTTGATTAAAAAGGCAGATATGCTGGCACTTAGGAGGACAGGTGGGAAGTGACCGTACTGGGTACAGGGAGTCCAGTTGGAAACTATTTTAAGAATCTGGGTGACTGTGATGAGGGTATGGGCCAGGCACCCTTGGTTTTGGTCTGACTATTAATTAATGAAATGATTTACGTACAGACTGTATGTATTTTTACAGACATAAGTGCATATTTTTAAATTAGGTGCTCATCCACTTCCTTCGCTCCACTGCTCTGCCCTGGTCACCTTTTCTCCCCCCTTTAGCGGCAGCGTCTCCTCTCTCTCTGGATATTTTCTCTGCTTTTCAATTCAGGAAGTGGAGCGCCCCTTAGCGATACCAAACTAAATCTTACACTGGTCCATCAACTAAAACTCCCAGGAATATGTTTTTTAAGAAATTAGCTCAGGCCCCACGGATGGGCTCGCATGACTATTTGACTTCCCAATGCCTCACCCTGGCACCCGGCTTGATGGCAGTATCCGTTTGGCTGGCAATCAGTGATGCATTAGGAGTTCCCCCGAATTGCAATTAAAGAATCTGAAAAGTGCCCAGACTGGTGTGGCTCAGTGGATAGAGCGTCGGCCTGGGGACTGAAATGTCCCAGGTTCGATTCTGGTCAAGGGCATGTACCTTGCTTGCGGGCACATCCCCAGTGAGGGGCATGCAGGAGGTAGTTGATCCATGTCTCTCTCTCATCGATGTTTCTGGCTTTCTATCCCTTTCCATTCCTTTCTGTGAAAAATCAATAAAATATATTTTTTAAAAAAAGAATCTTAAAACAGAGATGTGAAATGCAGCATGAAAAATAGAAGAATATTATGCATTCCAAACATATAATATTATAGAAAAAAATAACATGTTACTGCAAAGGACGCATTTATTTATTTACATAAAATAAGACGTGTATGAGAACTTCCTGTTACGATAAACTAATGAAAACTGTTATTCTGGTTTAGGTGACATTGCGGCGGCATCGATCTTAATTTATATTTTTAGTAATCTTATCACATGGTACTATAGAGAATAAATTCTGAAATGCAAAATTCACAAGAGGTGAAACAGAATCAAACTTTATATTAGGAGTATACTTTTGAGAAAAGTACTTTGATTAGTAAGTACCCCATTGTTTTTTTTTGTGTGTGTGTGTGTGTGTGTGTGTGTTTGTTTGTTTGTTTGTTTTTTGTCTAAATATACAATTAAATACTATAAATTAGAAAATGTTCTTAAAACTAAGAAACTAAGGCTAGGAGGTAAATGTCCACCAGGGAGGTGACATTGGACTATAAAAGTATTAGAATGGGCAATAAAAGGCTAATTTTTAATGCCTTTAATATACATTGAGCATATATGTCCTATTTTAACAAAACAGGAGCTGAAGCGTTCTTTATTTTGAATAAGGACCGTATATTAACCAGAGGATGCTTCCTGCTTTTCTATATAAACAAGAGTCATGAACTATATTACTTGAAATACAGAACATGCAGCCCTCGAGGCCCTGGCGTAATTGAATGCGGTGTGAGATTAGCTTTCTGAGAGCGCACGCGACAGTCCCTGAGGGTCCCATATCTCACTCAACCCAAACTCTCATTTCAATTTCCTCCACCATAATAATAGCGCCTAAGCTGGGAATATGCTATTCAGAGCAAAGTAGAAACATAACTGTGTACCAATGTGCTGTAAATAATGATGTGTTATATGGGCAAAATGTTTTAACCTTTCGTATAGAACACAATTTAAAGGCAGTGTTATGTATGGTAATCCAAAGAGGATGAATAAGACGTTACTTTGTGGAAAGGAACAGAAGTTGTTTCCTAAACCAAGGTCAAATATTAATCTGCTAGAGGCCCGGTGCACGAAATTCATGCACAGGCGGGGGGGGGGGGGAGAGGGGGTCTCCCCCATCCTGAGCTCTGCCTGGCCACCCACTTTTCCTCCCTCCCTTGACAGGCTGGGGCACGCATCTCACCTCCAGGGCGATGCCTCCAGCATCCAGTGCCCCAGCTGCTATGGGCACCGCCATATTGGTGATGGTTAATTTGCATATTACCCTTTCATTCGATAGGATTCATCTTAGGCTAGGAAACCAACATATATGTTACCTCTTTGTGCAAAAGCTGTTCTGTGTCCAGGCCAGTTTCAGGCATCTTTACCACATCCTCCCAGATTACTTGGTATACTTTTTAAGAAAAAGAAATCAAGATTTTGGGATGGATTTCCAACATTCTTATTACCAACAAACCCTATTATTATTATTGCCTCTAATGCTGCTATTCCCAATATAAAAACTAAAGAAATTAAAATAAAGTATGGATTTGAGTCAATAATAATGCATCTTGATTGGCGCCTTAATTGAGACAAATATATCGCACTAATGCCAGATATAAATGTTAAAATACATATGAGGCACATTGGAAATTTTGTATAATTTTCATACTTTATTTGTAAAGCTAATACTATTGTAGGGTAAAAATAATTAATACAAAACAAAGCTGGATTGAAATAATAAAGGGACAAAGCACACAGAAAACAGAAAACAAATAGTAAGATGGTAGACTTAAACCAACTCAATCATTAATGCAGTAAATTGGAATTACATTTGATTCATCCAGACCATTTTCCTAAACTTGTCAAGGTTAAAACTCTGTACGCAATAATCCAATGGGAAATTCTTTGTCTTTTTATTACTGAATTTGATAAAGCAACATTTGACCAAGTTGACTATGTCTTTCTAGAAAAAAATGTGTCTTGGTTCGTTTTTGTGATTCTATTTTCTGGCTTAGTGACCATTATAGCTCTCGTTACTCCTTTATTCATCTTGCATGTATTGAATAGCTACAAGGCCGACCAGGAACCTTCTGTTCCGAGATGATAAATAACCTCTGTTCCTGGGATTTATTCTTGAATTTATGCCCCACATTCACATTTCTAGCCTGAGCTGAGACTCGTTTCTAAGTACTTAGCTGCTATCTCCTTGTGAGTATATTTAACGTATTGCAAACTTCACAGAGATAAAATTGACATCTTATCCACTCTACCAACCACTAATCTTGTGCTCCACCCTTGATGCTGACATTTTGGTAAATAGGATCAACAACTATTTAGCTATGTCAATCAGAAATCTAGGAGTTATCTTTGAATTCTTTTTTTTCATTTGCTTCTTACACCCATCCTGGATTTTGCCTCCAACAACAACAACAACAAAAAAATCTCTGCTCCATTCCTGTCTGCCTTTCTGCATTGTTACCAAGCTAAATCGAGTCGGCATTCTGTCCCTGAACCACAGCACTAACCTCTTCCTGTTCTTTTTTTGCCCCTTTGGCCACATTTCCTTAATTATCTAAAAAGAAGCCTGTGGGAGCCCCTTTCCATGTCCCTCGTGGTTCAGGGTTCCCGGTTCAGGGTTCGGGTTCTGGAGGAGGCCGCACGCAAACGAAATGAGAGACTAGAAAACATTTATTTGGCGATATTGGGGGGGGCCAGGCAGAAGCCTTCCTCTAGTGGAAAGGACTACCACTTGCTCTGGCCTTTTTCTCCCTTTTATTCAGGCTTTGGGACACACCCCTAGGCTTTAGACAGGAAATAACAAAACAGAAATTAACAGGAAACGAACAGGTAGAGGCTGCTTCAGCCAACAATGTTTTCATCTAAACAGTGAGTGATTAGCTCTGACCTTTCAGAGCAGTTAAGGTTGACCAGCCCTCTGGCCTCCTGTTTACATCCATTTAGTGAGAACAATGTTTGATTTCCAGCAGAAGCCACAGTGATCTAACCAAGCTGGCTCAGGGGATAGAATGGTGGCCTGAGGACTGCAGGGTCCCAGGTTCCATTCCGGTCAAGGGCACGAACCTAAGTGGCAGGGTCTATCCCTGGCCCTGGTCGGGGCACTTGCTGAAGGAACCGATTGGTGTGTCTCTCTTTCTCTGTCTTTCCCCTGCCCTTTCACTCTCTCTGAAAATCAATGCAAACATATCCTCAGATGCAGATGAACAAAAACCGAAAAATAAATAAATAGAAAGAAGACCAAGTTATCTCTTTCAATGTAAATAAGATTGTGTCAATATCTTGCTTAAATTCCTTTGTTGATTTCCTCTTCATTTAAATAATGTAAATTTTGTAAGGCTAATTCTGTAATATCTATCTCTCTTTTTTTTTCTGTTACTCATTGGTTAGTTAACCCTCCTCCCCCTACGCACATACACCTCAAAATATTTAAGATATTGCCAGAATTATTAGGGTCTTAGAATCCATCAGTAAATGAAACAGAAGACAATCATTTTTCTTTATGGAGATTACACTAGTGAAGGAAGAGAGACATCCGCTTGAAAAAAACATGTACATACACGTTTTTCATAGTAGTGTCAAAGCCAAAAAAATACAAAAACAAAAAAACAAAATATATAACAACTAAAAAAGAGAAACATGCAAACCCTATGCCTTAATAATGAAGGGAAAAATGTGATTGTTGCATGACCTTTAAATATTGTGTCAAAAGAATAAAAATATTTTACTGTCAACATAAATATATAGAAATTTTTTAACAAGTAGACTAATGTTTGCCTAGTGTGTTTTAGAAAAAAGTATCTATTCAGATACTCTACCCATTTTTTAAATCAGATTGCTTGCTTGTTTTATACTGAGTTGCACACATTCTTTATACATTTTAAATATTAATTTCTTTTCAGATTTATGGTTTACAAACACTTTTCTATTTCTTAGGTTCCCTTTTTATTTTATTGATTGATTATTTAGCTGGTCTGGAGTTTTGGTTTTGGATATAGAATCACTTATTAATGTGTTTTTTGTTTGTTTGTTTTTTGCTAAATGGACTTTTGGTATCCTGTCAAAAGAAAATCACTGCCAAAAACAATGTTAGAGACCTTTACACCTGTTTTCTATTCTAGGAATTTTATGGTGTCAGGCTTTATGTTTAAGTCTTTAACTCCTAACAAGTTAAATAAATTATTTTACTACACAGTGCCTCCTGTAAAAATACCTCATGACAGTAGACTATTCATCTTATCTAAGGATGTTAACTTTTATTAAGACATTTTGTATATTTTTTGAGATAAATTATATAGATTTTATCAAATGTTTGAATGTAATAAATAGCATTGACTAGTTTTTAAAATAATTATAAAAACAACCTTATATTCATAGAATAAGTCCAAGTTGATAATCTTGGATTAAAATGTGTGCTTTTTAATATGGCTGAATTCAGTTTGCTAATTTGTTGTGTAGAACTTCTGCATTTATGTTTATGTCAGAGATTGGCCTTGATTTTCTTAATTTGGATATTTATAGTGTGTTTATATTTTTATGAGACTCAAAAAAGGTATTTTATAAAAACCTAAATAATAATGCATCAAACATACTAATGGCATCAAGGTTCATTTATTCCAACTCTATAATACAATTATCTATTTACTTTTTGTACATAATATAATTATCTATATAGATTGACTTTGTTATATTTCTTATTTTAGAAAAAACAATCACTAGAATAATAAATTTTCTATCTCTCAATCCATTATTATTATCTATCGAATCTGTAATCTATCATCTGTGAGTAAGAAGCTAAAGGTGAGAAAGATATTTTTAAAAACAAAATTGGTTATGAGTATTAAATATGAAATCAACCATTTTCATATGCATTTTAATATTGAGATAATTCAAACGAAGAAAAGTAAATCATGTGTCATATGTCCTATATTTGTAAATGCATCTGTATCCTTATCTGCCTTTATATATTAATAGAAATAATTTTGGAATGACATGGATATGCTATTAGAAATTCTAGTGGCTACTGGGAATACTTAATTGATTGCAGAGAAGTGAAGGGAGAGGGAGAGAGAGATGGAAACATCCATGATGAGAAAGAATCATTGTTCGGCTCCCTGCACACCCCTTGCCAGGGACTGTGCCTGCAACCTGGACATGTGCCCTGACTGGGCATCAAATCATGACCTCCTGGTTCACAGATGGACACAGCTGGGCTCAATAATACTTTATCTGCAGTTGATTCCTCGTGCAGTAGCATTTATTTAAGTTTTGAAAAGTAGCTTTTGTTCTGTGAATCATCTTTTCAATTTCCTCCCCAGTACAGGAGACAAACGAAACACAAACAGTATTTCAGGATAAAACTGTCTATACACTTTGCACTCACAGGATAAAGAGGAAACCGTTGAGTGCAGATATAATAGACTTTAAATAGACGGGCAAGGAATAGAGGGCATAGTCATGTTTGAATAAGATTGTTTGAATTTGGACCAGAACAGTTTCTCGTGCCTATGATTTATCAGAACTCAAGAAATAAATCCATGTGAACTAAAATTTATATGAACCTGGGTAAATACCTTAATGCTACTTTAAAAATTTACCTTAAAAATATTCAGAGGGAATGGAAATAAGAAAAAACAGGCATTTACCAAAGATTTGTTTCATATCAAAGACTGCTGAAGGCTTTATCCCCATTTTAATTCAAACGCCATAAAACCTTTTGAAGCAGCTATTATAATCTAACGTTTACAGATAATCAAACTGAGGTTCAGAGAGTTGAAGTGATTTTCCTACATAACGCAGCGTATAATTGGAATAAAAAGAATTTGAACGTGTATCTGTCTCCATCTAGGACTTACCAGAAGCCAGTCCGTTCCCTTCCACCTCAGGATTCTTGTAATGGTGAATCATAAAACAAATGATGCATCCTTTATTTACTCGAATAAATAATTTGAGTCAGGAGAGGACTTGCTTTCTTCCTCCCAATGAGCTTTTTTTTATATCAAAATAAAATTAAATCAGGTTACCGGTAAGCATGAAACCATTTTAAACATGCTAGAGAAAGGAACCAAAGGTTATTTTTAAAAACATCATTGATTTTTAAATAGAGTTTTAGCAAGATGATAGCATTTATACAGCTTCAATAGTCCTGGCTGGTGGGCTAAGTGGTTAGAGTGTCCGCCTGCAGACTGAGGGGTCCCAGGTCCAATTTCAGGTCAGGGCAGAGGCCCAGGTTGTGGGCTTGATTCCCAGTGGAGGGATGAAGACCCTCAGGGGGGATCTCTCTCATCATTGATGTTTCTCTCTCTCTCTCACTCTCCCTTTCTTTCTGAAATCAATTAAAATATAATCTAACAAGAACCATAAAAACTCCATGGGGCCTACTGAGAAAAATCAGCCACCTTTCCTCTCCCCTCCCCCCAACCCCTTCCTCCATGTGCTACCCTCCAGAAGACCCGGATCCCTGCGTTAGAACAGAAGCACAGGATTACCCAGGAGTCCACTGGGAACGGGCTTCTGGGAGACTGGCCAGTGCCCTTCGGGTCTGACCACAAGCTGAGGACCAGGCGGTGGCCATGTGTGTGCATGAGTGATTTGGACCGGGCCATGCAGGAAGGAACCAGACAAGATAGCTCATTAGATTAAAACGAGGATGCAGACATCCTACAATCAAATTTTCCTGGAGAATGTTAAAGGGGGTGTTTCATGGGGGTAGAATTTGCATTGTACACTGAGGGTCTAACTCAGAGCTTCCTTTCTTATGTCCATGGAACCAGAAGAAACAGCTGATGCTCCCTTTCCTTTGTCTCAGAATACAATGGTAATTCACATCATCCACCCCCATAACGGTTATTCTCCTAAGCTTCAATAGTTGACCAATATCTTTTCAATTAAATATAATAATACCTTTAAATGAGTCAAAGGGCATGACTTATTTTATTTTATTTTGTCTGCATTATCACAGGGCGTTTTTCAAAATCAGGACCCACTAAACTGAATTTATTGAAATTTTGTGGCTCCAAATTAATTTATGTAACTGGCACGAAAGCCTGGGGCTGTTTTACTTGCTAATGAATTTTTGTAGGATTTTTTTTTTTTTGTGAGAGGGAATATGCTAGGACTATGTTAATGAATGGGATGTAATAAGATTTGTTTAATTCAATTTTTGTTCTTGGTCCCTGCTTTCTAAAAATAATATTTATTGGTAAAAGCCTCATTCCTATGAGCGGTAGATTAGTAAAAAGATTTTGCGGCAGTTGTTTTAAAGTTATGCTTGTGATATTAATTTAAATGTTTAGGAATGCTTCCACGTAATTTATTGGGCCTTTGTACTTAAGACGTAAGGTTTATTAACAATAAAAGCATTAGAACACAAAATGTGGTAATAATACAATAAGACCGCGGTCATTGGAGAAGCGTTCGTGACTTTAACATGACAGAGCAGGAAATTTAACTCAATATGAAATAATTCACAATAATCATTTACTATGTTTAATAGGAAAGCATTCAGACAAGTCAACCTCAGTGACTTTCTGATGGTCACAAACACCTGTAATGATTGGCTATAAATAAATGGCTGTTTATCTGTGTCACTACTCTGAGAGATACACACAGAACACCTCGATTTAAGAGTTAGAGTGACATGAACTAAAAGTGGTAGCAATATTGACTTGGGTCTGTGTCACCTCTGAGTCATCTATGCACATTGTCTTGAGGCGAGTTAACCCCTGCCCCGGCTCAGGTGTCTCTATGCAGAAGCATCCATTAAGAGATGGCTTACAATGAGCATCATGATTTCCAAGAGGGTTACCTTTGCTTTTTAAGATTTTTGGAAGTTTTCCAGAACGTTTGAGATCCCCACAGCAATGGGAGGCTGCATGGTACAGCGCAGAATATGAATCCTCTCCTCTGGCTCCTTCGCACTTTCCCTGCTGTCCGCTGTCCAGGCCAGGAGCGTTTTACTTCCACAACTCCGCATCAGTGGAAACCTTAGCAGACCGGTTCCCTTTTTCTTTACTTTCCCTTTAAAAAATTGCATTATGAAAGGTCACAGACAGAGAATCATGTAACAAATTGCATGTGCTCACTTGTTTTTAGTTTTACGATTTTTACTTATGAAGGTTATGCACGCACATAGTTTACAGAGTTACTTAATTCAGCTGGGTCTATTTCACACAAATCCAATATTCTCATGATATCTAAAGTTAAACTGAGCAATTACTGTTGGTTTGTTTTTTTTGTTTTGTTGTTTTGTTTTTAATATTTTATTGATTTTTTTACAGAGATGAAGGGAGAGGGACAGAGAGCCAGAAACATTGATGAGAGAGACATCAATCAGCTGCCTCCTGCACACCCCACACTGGGGATGTGCCCGCAACCAAGATACAGGCCCTTAATCGGAATCGAATCTGGGACTCTTTATTCCCCAGGCTGACGTTCTATCCACTGAGCTAAACCGGCCTTGGCTGGTTTTTTTTTTTTTAATAGATAAAATAATTATTGTTCTGCTTACCTCACTAGTTTGTTATGGAGGACGCATGAGCTAATGGATATGAATGTTCTGGAAAGAATTTATGCAAGAGCTATGTAATGCTATCTAATGAATTGTTAGACCACAGTTCCTCTGAAGAAAGAACTACAGTGTTTTAGCTTATTTACTTATATGTTAAGGGCTCTTTAGCACACGGACATTGGCTGGTGCACTGAAGTTATTGCTGATGAAGTTTTGAAAGAATTCTGAGCTAACATTTATGCATGCCGCAGCAACTCAGGAAGAAGCCTACCTCCGGGATCTTTTTTTTTATCTGGAATCCTCCCAGCCACCTGGGGAGGCCACTGGCATCCATTCACGAAAATAGAAATAGAGAGAGGAGCCGAAATCATCCCTTGTCAGTCTCATTATTTAAACATCAAGCAAAGTATAAAAAACACAGCCGTTCATCCTGCAGGAGAGAAAAACTAACACTTCTGTACTCAGTGAAGCATCGCAGGGAAGAGTATGGATTCTCTCTCCCGCCCGCAGGATCCCTGCCAGGAGGCCTTCCTGCATCTGGTCCCCTGGCTGAGGGAGGACCACCCAGGTGCAGAGCCCTCTCTGGCAAAGCCCGAGCTTGAGTTCTGAGAATTGCAAGAGCCCAGCTGAGATGACAGGCGGGAAGCTGAGCCGAGCCCAGGAAATGTCACTGTCGATGGCGCGGGGATGGTAATGAACTTCAGAAGTCACTTAAACCCGCGACGTGGAGGCACCTTAAATCGGAGTTTCTGCAGGCAATTTTCGTTGCAAATACTTAACCTTTTATACAGGACGGTGCGTGTGCCGAGTCTTTTATTCTCTGGAACCGCAGCGGAAATAGAGATGAGGGAGGCACCCATTCAGGTCTGTTATGTGTTTGCCGTCTAACGGGTTTATGGCAGAACCCCAAGAAGAGTGCAGTGTGGTAGGCATGCCCAGAGCTCAGGAGCCGTGTGCAGACTGGAGTAGCATCTGGAAGGCTGGCATGACAGACGTGGACTGGAGGAGTTAGGGAGGAAGCACAGCACTCCACCTGGACCATCTCATGTGGGGAGGAAAAGTCAGATCGTTTTCCTCTCTGAATTAGAGTTCGAGGGCTTTCCATGTGAACTAACTGGCACTGCCTCAGGAGAGTCGAGGTCATGATGAAGTTACAATTTTAAGCCAGTAGAACTGCCAATCGCCTGAAAACATAACTAGCAAGTTCCCGACGACCTGGTAGTCACTACAGTGGTACCTCGAGATACGAGTGCCCTAACAGACGAGACTTTTGAGATACGAGCCGTCGGGCGAGCGATTTTTGCTTTGAAAGACGAGCAACAGTTGAGATAGGAGTCATCGCGTGGATCGGCCGGCTGCACACGACCCACCCGGTTTACCGCGACTCGGGCGTCTCATCGTTTCCCACGCCTCAAGGTTATGGAACGAATTAAACTCGGATCTCGAGGTACCACTGCATTTCAAAGGCAAACAGGTCTTCAGAAGAAAGAGCAAAATATTGGGAAAAATCACGGAAGTCGAGGAAAAGAATAGTCTCTGTTCCAGATTCCTCATGTCAAAGAACTTCTCAATCAGTCGCTCTTCTCCGGAACGCTTGAGCTCACAGGCAAAGATTGATACTCAAAGCCTTCGCTCCCCGTGATTCTAACCAAAAGAGCCTTCCCCACTGTGCTTTCTCAATAAATATTTGTTAAAGTATATAATAATGCCATGTATGGTGGCTAAATCACCTGAACAGTCCTAACATGTACATGATTTGAATCTGATACACCCCTCAGATTCGGTAATATTCAAACCAGCTTTTTTCAGAAACTGTACCCCATGTAAAAATGGCCAAAACCCCCCTGAAACTCTTCCTGTGAAGAAGGGGTGTTGATTTCTCCATCTTATTTGAACTCGGGTCTCACATGGGTCAGTGGGATGAGCACCTCTGAGTGGCCATGAGAAGGGAGGCTCCAGCTTCCGCCGACAGCCCAGCCGAGGCCACCTCTGGGGCCGAGGCCATTGCAGAGCATCCAGCCAAGCTCAGGAGAGACATCTCAGGTCAGAACACAAGTTAATGATGTGGCCAAAACCGATGTGGCTCAGTGGATAGAGCGTCGGCCTGCGGACCGAAAGGTCCCAGGTTCGATTCTGGGCAAGGGCATTTATTCTGGTTGCGGGCACATCCCCAGTAGGGGGCGTGCAGGAGGCGGCTGATCGATGTCTCTTTCATCGATGTTTCTAACTCTCTATCCCTCTCCCTCCCTCTCTGTAAAAAAATCAATAAAATATATATATTTTTTTTAAAAAAGAGTTAATGATGTGATTGTCCTTCTGAGACAGCGATTCAGGGGGTATTTGCTTGGCAGTGATAGTGACTTGATAAGACCTGTGTTTAAATTAGGAGTGATCCCGAGTCATCAGATGAATTCCATGTTGTTGAAGGGACTTGCTCCATGGTACCCAGCTAAAAGCGGAAACAGTGACGTTCAAAGCCGTGGCTGTGGGAATCACAGGCTTTGATTGGTCCCGTCCCCATCACTGAGGGCAATCTGGCCCATCCAGCCGTGGGCGGCGTGGCCCAGGGGATCCAGCCTTTGCCATGTCCTTCTGCCCCGAGACTGTCACATCTGGAGTTCTCCCACTCTGCGCGAAGGCCCGCAGAGCAATGAGAAGGAGAGGGCTGAGAAGGGAAATGGCTGTAATTAATAATGCAAAATAATAATGCAAGTGCAATCACAAAATCACCCTCAATGCGCTCCTGCTAACCTCTAGTCAGCTTCCACTTCCCCAAGCCACTAAGGCTTATTTTTAGACGAAAATGCGTGTGTTTTTAACACTCAGAATTGATCTTGGAATAACGCCGTGTGTAAAATGGGAAATGGAATAGGCTCCCGGGGTGTTTAAAAGCTGAATAAAAACCAAGCGCGTCGCCATTCTGAACTACGGACGGGCACGGTCAGGGGCTCGGCTTTGCTCTGCCCCCTGAGAAGTCAATGTCGCCCGGCCGTGGAGCTGAGAGACATCGATTGTTTGTATTGATGCGAGTTCCAGAGCCACCTTTGTTCATGCTCAAGTTCATATCGCAGCAGAGATCCCAGCTGAAGCGAATATTCTAGCAGCGCTGTATGGCTAGCAGCCTTCTAGCAGTTCTACCACTAACAGTGTGCTTTGGGACTATCATTCAGATTCTCTGAATCTCAGCTTTATTATTTGTTGACTGCATATGTCCTTGCAAACTGTACATACATACATACATACATACATACTAAGATATGTTACTTGTTTTTTTTAATTTATTTTTACTACTTGTAATACTTTATTTTTTAAATTTCTTTATTGATTAAGGTGTTACATATGTGTCCTTATCCCCCCATTAGTCCCCAAACCGCCCCCCCCTCACGCCCTCACCCCCCTGTTGTCTGAGTCCATTGGTTAGGCCTGTATGCGTGCACACAAGTCCTTTGGTTGTTACTTGTTTGATTAGAAATATAAGCCCTTGTTCTGGCTGGTTTGGCTCAGTGGAGAGCTCATTGGCCTGCAACTGAATGGTCCCGGGTTCGATTGCCATCAGGGTACATGCCCGGGTTGTGGGTTCGATCCCCAGTAGCGAGGCACTTGATTGCTGATTTTCTCTCATCATTAATGCTTCTCTCTCCCTTCCTCTCTGTAAAAGTCAGTAAATATCTAAGAAAGGAACTATGAACCTTTGTGTGGACTCACCAGGAAGCATCGTCATCCAGAATCAGTTGTCCCCAAGTGTCCCTGACATTTGTCAGATCTGTCAGCTAAGGCAGCCTGCAGCCGCTTGGTTTAGCCGCTGTCCATTACCAGCGTCCTTTATGTCCAGACTTCTGCATCTCCCAGGTCTTCCTGTGGGTGGCCACTGCCACATGGCCACACCCCACAGTTGGAAATCTGATGCCGATGTGCAGGTCCCAGCTCGCTCGCATTTCTTCTGGGAATGAAACTCTTGGACCCTAAGCCGGATCTCAGTCTTCCTTGCTCTTTCCAGTGGGAGCAAGTTGAAGAGACCCACTTCGCTGAAACCGGTTTGGCTCAGTGGGTAGAGCGTCGGCCTGCGGACTGAAGGGTCCCAGGTTCGATTCCGGTCAAGGGCATGTATCCTGGTTGCGGGAACATCCCCAGTAGGGGGTGTGCGGGAGGCGGCTGATCGACGTCTTTCTCTCTTTGATGTTTCCAACTCTCTATCCCTCTCCCTTCCTCTCTGTAAAAATCAATAAGATATATTTTTTTAAAGAAAAGAAAAGACCCACCACTGTGAGTATTCTTGGCATCTCCATGTTGCTAGGAAGGTACCCCGGGCTTACAGGTGTTTGGGTCCCAGGGAGACCTGATGGCCTGTTTCAGGGTCAACTTCATTGCAGAGCAGCTGACAGTTCGAACCACACTGCTCAGAGAAACCGTGTCATGGGCAAGAGTCACGTGATTGAGCCTTAGGTCTTCTTCAACTGAGGGCTCCATCACGTGAGCAGCAGTGAACCGCAGGTCGGACAATGCTGTTCCAGGCAGAGCGGGTTTCTGTTTGCAGGTGCCTGCAGTGTCTGCAAAGAAAGCTCCTTCCGGACTATAGGATCTCCTGAGAGCCAGTGTTTGGGCAACAACTGTCACATGCATGTGGGTGAACACATACACACACACACACACACACACACACACACACACACGCACATCATAGACATGGAACACGCCAAGTTCTCCAATGTAAACAATCACAGTGCTAGAACATCATACATTTTAGTTAAAAGCAGTGTCTCTCTGTCATATGGTGTTAATCTACTTAGGTCTTTTTTTTTTTAAGTATATTTTATTGATTTTTTACAGAGAGGAAGGGAGAGAGATAGAAAGTCAGAAACATCGATGAGAGAGAGACATCGATCAGCCACCTCCTGCATGCCCCACAGTGGAGATGTGCCCACAAGCAAGGTACATGCCCTTGACCAGAATCAAACCTGGGACCTTTCAGTCCGCAGGCCGACGCTCTATCCACTGAGCCAAACCGGTCGCAGCCATCTTCTTTTTATATAAATGCAGTGAATGAAAATTAGAGACCAACTTCTTCCTGGGGTCCGACCTAACTGTATGATTTATGTGTCGTATGATTTATTCGTTGTATGAACGTGGCTTTGTTACCTACATTTCACAGGCCTCAGCGTGTAACTCAGAGGTTTGCTCTGAGCCCTACATGAAAGATGCCCGCAAAACACTAAGAATCAGTGCCTTACACACAGCAATGACTGCCTCCTACACATTAAATACAACAATGAGGAGGTCGCATTTTGAAAATTATTTCTAATTTATGTAAAAAGAGAAGGTATGAAATTAATTAGCTGTTCACTCATGTCTACTTGTTGAGCGCTCGGCATGGGCGGTAGAGCTGTTTCTGTGATTGGTGAGACTTTTGCAGTCCGATGGAGAATGCGCAGTCCTCTTTTCCTCTCACTTTTCAGCTTCTTCAAGATGAATTATAGAGATGAAACACTCACTTACAAGCCCCCTTCCCGTGCCATCCCTGCATCGTTGACTTCATGTCTGTCTGGCACTTGAATCACGTCTGATTAATTTCCTTACAAATGCAGTGCTACCTGGAGATACGAGTTTAATTCATTCCGTAACCTTGAGGCGTGGGAAACTATGAGACGCTCCAGTCGCGGTAAACTGGTGGGTCCTGTGCAGCTGCCCGATCCGTGCGATGACTGCTATCTCAAATATTGCTCGTATTTCAAAGCAAAAATTGCTCGCTCGATGGCTCGTATCTAAAAAAATATCGTATGTTAGGGCACTCGTATCTCAAGGTACCACTATACATCCTTACCGCTGTTGCCTGCAGACTCTAGGATAGACGTGGCTATGACTCTTGTCGGCCCAGTTTGAAGCTAAGTTCGTATTTCAAATGTTTAATTGCTTCTGAGGCTGGAAGGTGCCAAGAACACACTATTGATGTCCTCATCACAGATGGGAGGTGGGAACCTGGTGTCGGGAGGAAACATGTGACTCCAAATGATGGCAAGGCGACAAGGAAACTGCAACAAAGCGTTAGGTTTTAGAAACATCATCATATGCTTCACTGTGTCTTCAGAGCAAACTTAAAAGCAAGCTTTACTAATTTGCTGTGGTGATGCAGTGGATCTGTAGTGATATCAAGGCTTGCATGTTCATTGTGTGGCTCCCATTTTGCAGTGTAAACCAAGCTGTTGATTTTATAGCAGATATTAGCTAGGGGGGGTGTAACGATAGGAGTCTCTATCTCACTGACTCTCGGTGTCATCGCACCTGTTTTCCTGTGTGAATTTAAAAAATAATTCAATCATTAAGTTACATCTAGAGTACTTCATGTCATTTGTTATCTACATTGTATAAGATAAATGTCTTCGGCTTTGAAGATAAAAAGACTTCCTCCCAATGTCTGAACATTTCCTTAGCTTGGAAATCTACCTAATAAAAGTAACATGCTAATTGAGTTCACCTTCGTGACACCCACCAGCCAATCAGGAGTGAGTATGCAAATTAACCCAACAAACATGGCAGTTTGATTTGAATACACAGCCGCTATGGGCCTCTGGGCATCATGGGAAGGCTGAAAAGCAGATCTGGCCAGAGGGAAGGTGATGCTGGCAGCCAGGGGAAGGAAGGCCCATTCTTGCACGACTCTTCATGCATCGGGCCTCTAGTTATAAAATAAAATCACAACTGGTAATTACTTACTGGCCACTTAATATAAGCATAGGGAACGAAATTGCTAAGAAAAAACGAAACCAACATTTCACGAGCAAGTGATCCTTTCTTTCTGCATTGCCTTGTTAATCTTCACAGCACGTCTCGGTGGTTCATATGTGGTTATCGCCACATCCCAGGTTATGAAACAGTGGTTCCAAATATGAAGTGAATTTCCCAAGGTTACACATACACATGTAAACACACACTCACAATTGTATTTTCTGGGGAAATGATGGGCAAAATAACTAGAAAGCTCTCCTACTAAAAATGCCTACAGACAGCAGATAAAATACAACACACATCTTTTCACACACAGAGATAACCTCTCAGCTGGCTGTGGCAAAACCTCAGGAGGCGATAAAAAAATAATCAAACATATTTTAATCCTTAAAACAGATGGTGCAACATTTCTAAGAGAGGGAGATTAAGATGGGCCAGTAATTTAGGATTTAACTTCTCATATCTCAATTGGTATATGGATCAAGGTTTCATTGTCACACACAAGATGAATTAAAATGGGATCCACTTCTAAATCCAAAGTCCTCCAAGAGTTGGCATACCCAAAAATAGGGAATTTGGGAAAATAAAATCTGCCCACTGTTGCTGGGTAACAAACATCAAAGTCAAGGCTAGTGTATGACAAACAAAACAAAACACATCTTTTAAGGTCTGGGTGGTGTAGCTCAGTGGTTTAGCATTGATCCATGAACCAGGAGGTCATGGGTTGATTCCCAGTCAGGGCACAGGCCTGGGTTGCCAGCTCAATATCCAGTGTGGGGCGTGCAGGAGGCAGTCAATCCAGGATTCTCTCATCATAGATGTTTCTCTCTCCCTCTCCCTCTCCATTCCTCTCTGACCTCAATAAAAATTATATTCAAAAGAAAACCCTTTTAGAAATAACACACAGATTGGTAAATAAATAAACTTCATCTGCAATATCCTTTCCACTGGCTCCTAAATACAGTGGTACCTCGCGATACGAGTTTAATTCATTCTGTAACCTTGAGGTGTGGGAAACTATGAGACCCTCGAGTAGTGGTCAACTGGTGGGTCGTGTGTAGCCGGCTGATCCATGGGATGACTCCTATCTCAAATGTTGCTCGTATTTCAAAGCAAAAATCGCTCTCTCGACGGCTCGTATCTCACAAATCTCGTCTGTTAGGGCACTCGTATCTCGAGGTACCACTGTAATGCCTTTGCTTCCTTTTCCATGAAACAGATGAACATCTAGGAGGAGAAATGAACAGACTTTAGCTTCCAGACTTTGCCTATCACACTCCCACGTGCAGGAATTTGCCTCCATGGATTTGGATTCCCTCCACTAACTGCTAATAAATGATCTAGACGCAGGAGCAAGGGCAGTCTCCAGCAATAAACGCCATTGCAGGTGGTCATTTCTTGCTCTTCTCTGGCCCAAGGATGTGACTCTCACTGTGCTTTCCCTCTCATTTCTTCTCAATCCCCCCCTTTCATTGTAGCGCCCCGAGTAGCAGAGAATGACCTGGAACAGCTTGATCATCTCAGAAATAATGCTTTGTCCCCTCCCATCTCCCAGCAAAGGCCGCTGTCCTCCATTTGTCTTTTCAGGATAAGTCCTCCAGGGAATGTTCAATTATTGATGCCCATAACTCACTTTTGATAATTCGTTGCGACGCTGCCAATATTTTCTTCTTAAGAAACGAATGAGCGCCGAGTTGCTAAATCAAGTGGACAAATCTTAAAATCAACGTGCCTGCCTGAGAAGAAACAATGACACATCTGCGACTTCGCTTTGAGATATTTTAATCATTCATGGTTCAGTTCATTTATTTTCTGTACTAAAGATAGTGAAATTAGACTTAAAATGAGCAAATCTATTTATTTTTCAAGAATTTAAATCAGGAGTCGTTTTAGTACTCTCCCCTGGAGTGTCTCATTAAGCTGAATTAAGCTGATACGTCAACTGTGGGATGAACACAGTCAGGACTAAGACTAGGGTGTCTCAAGTCACTTTCACATGACCTCTCTGCACCATCAGCTTGGGCATCCTGAGAGACGAGCAGGTTCAGGGAAATGGGCTATAAATAAGCATTTAGAAACCATAAAAATACATGTGAATCTTTCTATTTATTTATTTGATTGATTGATGAAGGTATTACATAGGTGTCCTTATTCCCGCATCGCCCATTCATGCCCTCAACCCCATTGGTTATGCTTATATGCATGCATACAAATCCTTTGGTTCATCTCTCCTCCTTACCTCCACCCTCCCCTACCTTTCCTCTGATGGTCTGATGGATGCTTCTCTGTCTCTGGATCTGTTCATGATATTTCATAAATGAGTGAGAGCATGTAATATTTACCTTTCTCTGATTGGCTTATTTCACTCAGCATAATGCTCTCCAGTTCCATCCATGCTGATGCAAATAGTAAGAATTCTTTTTTACTGCAGTGTAGTATTCCATTGTGTAGATGGACCACAGTTTTGTTTTGTTTTTTTAATCCACTCATCTACTGATGAATACTTAGGCTGTTTCCAAATCTTAGCTATGGTGAATTATGCTGCTAGGGGTACATATGTCTTTTCTGATTGGTGTTTTTAGTTTCTCAGGATATATTCCTAGGAGTGGGATTACTGGGTCAAATGGGAGTGCCATTTTTAGTTTTTTGAGGAAACTCCATTCTGTTCTCCACAGTGGCCGCACCAGTCTGCATTCCCACCAGCAGTGCACGAGGGTTCCTTTTTCTCCGCATCCTTGCCAGCACTTGTCATTTGTTGATTTGTTGATGATAGCCATTCTGACAGGTGTGAGGTGGTATCTCATGGTTTGCATCTCTCAGATGATTATTCACTTTGAGCATCCTAATAAAAGTGTGATATGCAAATTGACCATCACTCCCAACACACAAGATGGCTGCCCCACGTGGTCAAAGATGGCTGCTCCCATGTGGACACAAGATGGCCACCACTAGATGGCTGGCAGGGGAGGATAGTTGAGAGGAACAAGGCCTGAAGGGGAGGCAGTTGGTTGCAAGCAGGCCTGCAGGGGAGGGAAGTTGGGGGAGACCAGGATGGCAGGGGAGGGCAGTTAGGGGTGATCAGGCTGGCAATGGAAGGCATTTGGGGGCAATTGGGCTGGCAGAGAAGCAGTTAGGCATCGATCAGGCTGGCAAGAGAGTGGTTAGGGGAAGTCAGGCAGGCAGATAAGCAAGTGATTGAGAGCTACTGAGATTGGGCCTAAACGGGCAGTTGGACATCTCTTTCAGGGTCCCAGATTGGAGAGGGTGCAGGCTAGGCTGAGGGCACTCAATCCCCACCCCGTGCATGAATTTTGCGCACCGGGCCTCTACTGTTTTCATATGTTTCTTTGTCTTCCTCCTGTCATCTTTTGAAAAGTGTCTATTTAGTTTCTTTCTCCATGTTTTGGTTGGGTTGTTTATGTTCCTTTTGTTCAGTTGTATGAGTTCCCTGTAAATGTAGGAGATTAAACATTATTGGTGATAACATTGGGAAATATGTTCTTCTCTGCAGTGGGCTTTCTTGTTGTTTTGTTGATGGTTTCATTTGCTGTGCAGCTTTTTATTTTGATGTAGTCCCGTTTGTGTATTTTCTCTTTGGCTTCCATTGCCCTAGGTACTGTATTGGTGAAGATGTTGCTTTGGCATATGTCTGAGATTTTGCTGCCTATGGATTCCTCTAAGATTTTCATGGCTTCCCATCTTAAGTCCTTTCTCCATTTTGAGTTTACTTTTGCGTAAGGTGAAGCTGGTGCTCTAGTTTCATTTTTTTGCATGTATCTGTCCAGTTTTCCCAAAACTATTTATTGAAGAAACTGTCTTGACCCCATGATATATTCTTGCCTCCTTTGTCAAATATTCATTGAGCAGAGTGGCTTGAGTCAATTTCTGGGTTCTCTATTCTATTCTACAGAATCTTTTAAAACTGAGCCTCAAAATCCAGACATGATAAATTCTGATTCTATTAGTCAAATTAAATCACAGGTCCAGTACAGATAGATATAAGCAGGAGGAAAGTAGAATCAACTTTCTAATGAGAAAAGTAGAGAGACTCAAAGATCAGGAAAGAGTTCTTGGGAATTATGAATATATAAAATGCATGGAAAACTCAAGTCCTGATTAAAACCAGTCAGGAGATAAAATGTATAGGACACCTGAGCTTGAATAAACAGAGAAAGGTTTACACAATAGGAAGGGAGTTTTGAGTAACTATCTCATAAGCTGAAAAGCTAACCCAATAACCACAATATCAGTAAAAGCTATTTCAGCTGAGATTCATCACAAAATGATTCCATTCATAATGGATGTTGGTACTAATGGCCTTGTCTTCAAATACCAGTCTTTTTTTTTCTATCTGTATGACATTGGCCAATTTACTGAACCTTAGTTTCTTCTTAGTATTCTCTGGAAGATTAAATGAATAATAAATATATATATTTATTATTCATTTAATCTAAATAAATATATTTCTACACACTGAGTGACCAGATTACAGATTAGTATGATCTCTGAACACATAATAATCTGACCACTCAGTGTATATATATATATATATATATATATATATATACACACACACACATTAGAGGCCTTCTGAATGAATTCGTGCATGGGTGGGGTCCGGCCAGCCTGGCCAGGGAGAGGGAACATGGGCAGTTGGGTGGCCTGCCTGCTAGTTGAACTCCTAGTCAAGGGGAAAATTTGCATATTAATCTTTTATTATATAGGATATACACTGAGTGACCAGACTGTTATGCATTCAGAGATCATCATCATCTGGCCACTCAGTGTATATCTACACTAATAAAAGAGAAACATGCAAATTGACCACACCTTCATCACATGCACCAGCCATTTAGGAGTGAGTATGCAAATTAACCTGACAAAGATGGTGATGGCCCCGCCCCCAGCCAGCCAATCAGGAGTGAGTATGCAAATTAATCCAACAAAGAGGGTGACAGCCCAGCCCTCCAGCTGCTCCGGGCCTCTGGGCAGCATGCATGCAGGCACAGAGTGGCCGGGCAGGGCTGGATGCCTGCTCTAAAGAGGGTGGGGGCAGAGGGAGCTACAGGAGGGGCACTGCCCTGGGAGCGAAGACTGAAGGCTGCTGCCTGAGTGAAGACCTGGGTCCCGGCAGCCGGGGGAAAGAAGGCCTATTCACGAATTCCTTCATGCAATGGGCCTCTAGTGTATGTGTAACAATGACTCCAGCTATAACTCACTGTACATATAAAATGCATGTGTCTATAATCACTACTAAAACGCAGGGGGAAATGGAACAGGAAAAAAGTAAGCCAACACAATATTGTCTTAACGAAACTGTAACTATGTTCATAGGATGGAGTGTATGTGTGTGTGTGTGTGTGAGAGAGAGAGAGAGAGAGAGAGAGAGAGAGAGAGAGAGAGAAAGAGAGAGAGGGAAGGAAAGAATGACAAGGGTATGTTGAGGTAGGAAAGTTAAATTCTCATTTTCTATACGGTGCAGTCCATAGATAAAGGCTAATAGTAAAAAAAATAGTGAATAGTTATATAATCATGTTATTTATCAATATGGAGGTAAGCCGTAACAGAATTAGCTAAGAGTTCGCCTCTGTGGAAAGTCACATGGTTAGGACCTGCTATCGTTTTCATAATCAGCCTTGACAAACTAACGGACCCCTTCAATTTCCTGCCTGCAAGAAATTATAAAGATAAAATATTTTTCAAAACTCAATACCGGTATGAACAAATGCCTCAATCCACACAGTCTCTGACACCTCGATGCCTTAGTGCACCGTTTTCTTCTGCCCTGCAGTGTCCAATTTCTGGCACGTTGTTTTCTGTCTTTTCTATTTCTCCGTAAACACGGGTCATCTCACGGGCTGGCGGAGAAGTCATTACTGGACCGCCCAGAACCGCCCATGCATATGCGATGGCTCTTTTGTCTGCTTCATGCCCGCAGTGGGAGCACCGTCCTGGGTCCACTGACCTGCAATATCTGGTATGTGCCTGTGCCTTTTCTGGGTTGGATGCTCATGGCAAGGGCTGTCACTTCATTGTCTCTGCATGTTAAACCTCCATACAACCTTATGCATTATCATCATCTGGCCACTCAGTGTATGTCTACACTAATAAAAGAGAAACATGCAAATTGACCACACCTTCGTCACGTGTACCAGCCATTTAGGAGTGAGTATGCGAATTAATCTGACAAAGATGGTGACGGCCCCGCCCCCAGCCAGCCAATCAGGAGTGAGCGTGCAAATCAGCAGGTGCCTAATCAGTGTTTTCCAAGTGAACTCAAGGAAATCAGTCTTCTGGAGTGCAGCTCTCAGAGATGGGTAGTGCCCAGTCAAGGGTATGCCCCTGCTATTTTCTGCTGGAGTTTTGTCCGGGTTAAGAGCCCCTCTGTTAGGGTTTAGTTAGCAATGCCACTGTGCCTAGCCAGGATGCCAGGATCAGTCCTGCTGATCATAGAACTTCTGAAAACTGCCCCACATTCTTCTGGAAAATTCCACCTTTTTTCTCACCCCCGCCTACCTTTACACGCATGTGCATGCCAGGCACCCGGGTGCAGTCTACCTGGTTACTGGTAACATTCACATATTATTCAATCATGACTGAGAGTTGAATAATTCATGATCATGGAACGCTCTTTCTTGGTGGACTGGTTCAGAGATGGGGTTCATAACTCATTCTGTGACGATGGGTATTGATGCGTGGGAGTTTGAGAACTGAAACTAAAGGAGGAAATGAGACTCTCAGCGTGCCTGAAGCTGTATCATGCAAAATTCAGGCGTTCCCATCAGCCGTAATTCCCACCGCCTGAACGAAAATAGGTGAGAAAGCTATCTTCAGAGAGATGGCAAAGAGCAAAGCAGGCGCATCAGGCAGAGGAAGTTCTGAGTTTCTGTCCGTGTATTCATGTCTTTGCTCTTACCACTGCGTTTCCTCAGATACCTTGGTGTGATTCCATTTTGGATTTAAACTGGCCTCAGTTGATTTCCATGATTTGTTAGCAAAACGCCACTAACAAACATAACATTAAGAATCTAAGAGTGACATGTGGGTGTTAGAGAAAGCATCATATGAATGAGACTGGTGGTTTAGAGATTCGGGTACATGCCTCATTAAAACTATTAATGATATGTTGCGTGTGGATTGTATGTGTATGCTTCTCTTGGTCTTCTCTTTCATGTTATAAACTTTCAGTAGAATATTTTTTTAATATATTTTATTGATTTTTTACAGAGGGGAAAGGAGAGGGATAGAAAGTCAGAAACATCGATGAGAGAGACACATTGATCAGCCCCCTCCTGCACGCCCCCTACTGGGGATGTGCCTGCAACCAAGGTACATCCCCCTGACCGGAATTGAACCTGGGACCTTTCAGTCCACTGAGCCAAACCAGTCTCGGCTAAGTAGAATGTTTTTAATGTACATACTTTGTTTAAGTTGGAATAGAAGCAATTATGGATGGGTTAGCCCTAAAATCTGGACTGAGCAGCCCAGTTGGGGTTGCAAGCTTCCCTTACCAGGTTTATAAGGACATTGGCAGTGGCTGTAACTACTAGCAACGAATATGATTCACTGACGGGAACAATCACAGCATGACCAGTGTGGCTCAGTGACTGAGCGGTGACTCCTGCACCAGGGAGGTCACTGGTTTGATTCCCAGTCGGGGCTCATGCTCAGGTGATGGGCTCACTCCCCAATGTGGGGCCTGCAGGAGGCAGCCAATCGAGGCTTCTCTCTCCTGGATGCTCCCTCTCCCTTCCTCTCTAAAACACATAAAAACATTAAAAAAAAAACCATCATTGAGACTTCGCCGGCGTCCGAGGCATGATGCAGAGCCCGAGGAAGCTGGAGGAGCTGATGCTGAGGCACCTGAGTGCTCCGAGGGCTGATCCAACCGGCCTGTGGGAAAAAATCGAAGTAAGTTCTTCACAGTCTGGTAAGTAGGGATTAGAGCGATAAAATGTGATTGTCTTGGCCTCGGTCTGGTAAAAATTAGCTCCCTTGGATCCAGCAGGTATTAGGCAGACTATTTGGAGAATCATAGGGAAGAAAAAGCAGCCCATAAAATAGAAATAAAAAGGTAAGGTCAGAAGCAGCCCCAGCGGTATTGCTGAGAGAGAGGCAGAATATTTAAAAAAGAAACCCAAGGCCAGTCAGCAAGTTATTCCCTTTGCTATTGCACGAATCCAATCATCGCACAGTGATCGGCGAGACACAACACTCTTTCTCTGGGTCAGGAGCAGGTGCGCTCTACCCGGTCCTCAGCTCAGCTCACGAAACGGGGAGCAACATGCCAGCTGGGTGGGGTGCTCAGCCAGCATCCGGCCCCTTTTCCAGCCCCGTTTAGGTGGTTGCATGAATCCAAGTTTTTGTGGTCCCAGAACTAAGTCTGTTGTTGCTGCTGCTGATATTGTGATACTGGCTTTTAGATCTTAGCCCTATAGCTAGTCACAACGTAATAGTATAATAGTTTGTCTTTTTAGAGGGAGAGAGAGAGAGAGAGAGAGAGAGAGAGAGAGAGAGAGAGAGATCAATTAATCCATCATGGAATTCACTCTGCTTCTACTGTGGAGCAAGTGAGCAAGGGATGGGAATTTTATTTAGCAGAATACACATCAAAACTTGAAGACTATGCCAAGACCGGTTTGGCTCAGTGGATAGAGCGTCGGCCTGCAGACTGAAAGGTCCCAGGTTCGATTCCGGTCAAGGGCATGTACATTGGTTGCAGGCACATCCCCAGTGGGAGGCGTGCAGGAGGCGGCTGATCGATGTCTCTCTCTCATCAACGTTTCTGACTTTCTATCCCTCTCCCTTCCTCTCTGTAAAAAAATCAATAAAATATATTTAAAAAATTGAAAACTTGAAGACTAAATACAAATAGACTTGTGGTTGGGGGAGGGCAGGGGAAGTGTTCTCGCCCGGCCGGTGTTGCTCAGTGGTTGAGCAAAGATCTCTGCACCAAGAAGCTACCTATCTGATTCCCGGTCAGGGCAATGCCTGGATTTTGGTCTGGAGTCCCAGGACAGGGTTTGCGTGAGGCTGAAAATTGATGTTTCTCCTATTGATGCTTCTTTCTCTCTCTCCCTTCTCCCTCTTCCTTTCTCTCTCTCTCAAAATCAATACACACACACACACACACACACACACACACATATATCTAATTTTTTTAAAAAGAGTTCTCTGTTATGTGAATATAAGTTTGGCAGTAGATCAATTACATGTATTGATAAGGATATAAATGACAATGGTGTAGACACGGCGCTTCAATCATCCAGGGAGAAAGTTTAGAAAAAAAAGAGAATATGTTGACAAAGGCAGAATCCCTGGGCCCTGCAATAGAAAAAAAGTCTAGATCAAAGTGGATGGAGAGAAACAGGCAGAACTGAAACCCACACATTATTGCATGATGAAATCAAAGAGAAGGTGTCATTAAAGGAAAGAGTTATAAACGTCTAGAATGTTCTCTAGAGTTGACCAGTATATTTGTCAGCAAGCAGGCCCTGATATCGTCAACAAACTAATTCCAACAGAGCAATGGAGTTGGAACATGCTTGGTGGTGGATAAGATAAAATTAGCCCTAGACAGTTTGGCTCAGTGGATAGAGCGTTGGCATGTGGATTGAAGGATCCTGGATTGGATTCTGGTCAAGGGCATGTGCCTGGGTTGCAGGCTCAGTCCCCAGTTAGGGGCATGCAGGAGGCAGCCCAATAGTTCTCTGTTATTATTGATGTTTGTCTCTTTCTTCCTCTCCATCGCTTTCTGAAATCAATAAAAATATGTGTGTGCATATATATATATATATATACATATATATAAAATTTTTTAAGATAAAATGAGAGATGAAAGGGCTCAATCCCAAGTAGGGGGCATGCAGGAGGCAACCTGTAGGTGTTTCCCTCTTACATGGATGCTTCTCTCCCTTCCTTTCTCCCTAACAATCAATAATAATATATTTTTAAAAAGAAGTAAAAGTGTTAACACATACAGAGCACTTAGAATGGTGGCTGAGATGTTGAAGGAGCCCATTTATTGTAATCTACTGATATTTTTTATTACTACGTCTTTGTGTCTCCATATTCATTTCAGTATCCTCATGTATAAAATATAAATTATTATAAATGCATAAGTATGTGACTAGTTGAATATTTTTCCTCAGGATTCAATTCACAAAAGATCAGAGGAAGCAGCCTAATCTGTATTCATGGCTGTGGTAATAATTGTAGAACTCTAAATATTTACTAAAAATCGTTGAATTTTAGATATAAAATGAGGGAATTTTTTAAAAATATATTTTATTGATTTTTTTACAGAGAGGAAGGGAGAGGGATAGAAAGTCAGAAACATCAACGAGAGAGAGACATCGATCAGCCGCCTCCTGCACGCCCCACACTGAAGATGTGCCTGCAACCAAGGTCCATGCCCTTGACCGGAATCGAACCTGGGACGTTTCAGTCCGCAGGCCAACGCTCTATCTACTGAGCCACACCGGTCTCGGCATGAGGGAATTTTATAACATGTAAAACATACCTAGATGTAGCTGTGAAAAAATAAATTTAAATAACAGAGAATTATTTCCCATGCAGCTGCACCAAGGAAGCATATGGAAGAGGTGTCTTTTGTCTAAATACCAGGCAAACAATTATGATGGAAGCTGAGTAATTTTTTCAATGTCTTGATTTCTCTTGCATACAACTCAGTATTTGAAAATTTCAAGAGGACCTTAGATTTTTTTTTTCTTTTGGATTTTTGAGGGAATCTTTAATGACCAGTAATTCTTACAGGTCACTACATTTTGCATTATTAAGTAGGCTTTATAAATTTCTGCGTCACAAAATATTAATTTTAAGATACAGCATGATCATCTTCCCAACATAAACTGTCATAATTTTAAAATAAAATCTAATGGAACGTATTAAGTTGCCGGTAGAAATTATAACTGCGGTCATGTGTTTTATAGGCTCCTGTGCTCTTAGAGCTGGCAAAGTCCTTGTGGATTTAGGGAGCTGGAGATACTGCAGTTTTCTCAGTTTTACTTAACACTATAGCTGGAGATATCCGCTGGGCTATGTTATCAAATAAAGATGTATCCAGCCAAGACTGGTTTGGCTCAGTGGATAGAGCATCGGCCTGTGGACTGAAAGGTCCCAGGTTCGATTCCGGTCAAGGACATGTACCTTGGTTGCGGGCACATCCCCAGAAGGGGGCATGCAAGAGGCAGCTGATTGATGTCTCTCTCATCAATGTTTCTAACGCTCTCTCTCTCTCCCTTCCTCTCTGTAAAAAAAATCAATAACATATATATATATATATATATATATATATATATATATATATATGTATTTTAAAAAAAAAGATGTATCCAGAGCTTGCTTCATTCCAACAAGGGTTTAACGTGGTTGTCCCTAAATTATTGGACCATAAATTCAGCTTTTGAATGGCATGCTGTTGACCCCTTCTAGACCAATGCCATCTTCTAAATGAAAGCAAAGCCATATTAAAAGCTTCAAATGATTTCTAAAGTCGTGTGCTTATTCAACATACCGAACTTTTTGGCTACAGCAGGCATTCATGACAGGAGAGTTGAGGAATGTATGTTTCCAGTTTTGTGTCAAAAGGAAGAAAAGAACAAGGAGATATGAGATGCTTTGTTGTTTCCTTCTCTGCTTGCTGTCTCTTCTTCCCTGGATGATGCTTTATGGGAAATGGCATCACCTGCTTTCTTTCTTTCTTTTCTTCTTTCTTTCTTTCTTTTTTTTTAAAAATATATTTTATTGATTTTTCACAGAGAGGAAGGGAGAGGGCCAGAGGGAGGTAGCTCCAATGGTGCATCTCTGGATTGCATCCAGCTCAGAATCCACAGCTGCTATAGAGTATGGTCCTCTGAGTCAGGTGAAGACCCCTCTCCAGAAGGACCCCTGCGTCTTTGGATTCCAATATTGGATCAGGGAGAAGAGGCCCTACAGGTGGAGTTGTCCTCAAGGTGGTCACCCGAGGAGGGTTGGCAAGAATTTCTTTTTTTTTTCTTTTAAATATATTTTATTGATTTTTCACAGAGAGGAAGGGAGAGGGATAGAGAGTTAGAAACATCGATGAGAGAGACATCGATCAGCTGCCTCCTGCATGCCCCCTACTGGGGATGTGCCCGCAACCATGGTACATGCCCTTGACCGAAATCAAACCGGGGACCCTTCAGTCCGCAGACCAACGCTCTATCCACTGAGCCAAACCTGTTTCAGCTGGCAAGAATTTCTTGAAAGGGGTGAATATGACATGATACAAATCCCTTTGGACCAATAGTTTACCTGCAGCCTTTTCTTATTAATTTGCTTTCGGAAGCCAGAAATGATTTTAGAAACACATTTCCATGTCTCTCTTTTAATACCTCCCCCTCCTCCCTATGTAGACAGCTTAAATGGCATTCCGCTACTTGCCTCCCATATGTCTGTGGTTTAATTATAATTCTCACTGTCAGGAAGGATGCTAAATCACAGAGGTCTGTCGGCGCATGCTGGCACTGCATGGGGGTTTTCCATGTTCATCTCTTCTCTCCCTTCAAATTCATATTAATGGTCATCATCCTTCAGAAGCTTCTCCAATAGTACTGGCCCCCAAGAATGAAAGAGAAATCAACTATATTCTTCCTCAAGCAAGGAATGGAGGCCGTTAAACTGCCTGAATGCAAACTTCAGATGCTCCATTCAAGCCTCATAGGATAAAGTCTTTCTGATCTCATAAATCAGCCACATATGTCTTATCAGGCTGATCCTGTATGGACATGAAAGTATTCGCTGTTTGACCACAGAGATAGCAATTCAGCAATAGAACCACTTTGTATGAAGCAGACCAACTGAAAATAGACATTTTAAGAGCCAGAGCATGTCTTTGAACTGTGAAATATGCAACAAGACACAAGAAAACATTTTTTTAGGTAAAATAGAATGAATTTATTTTCATATAGCATACTCAATAAGAGGGTCTATTTAGCTGATTTCTCTCCCTCAACCAATTCTTGACTTTGATGAGGATTTTAGGAAGAATAAAGAAAATTGTTAGACATAAGCAAATTCACATCATAAGATGGGGATGACCTAGAGGAATCTATTCATCCACCCATGAGTAAGCACAGGGATGCATTGAAACATAACAATCTACACGAGGTCTAAAATCACATGAAGGCTTGTGAGAATCTGTGGTCAGTGTGTCTACACTAATGTCCTTCATTGATTCCTTTCCCCTCATGTCCTACCCATAATTTCTGCCCTAGAAAATCAACTGTATGATGCTGTGTTGTGCTACCTTGGACCGAATGTCAGTTTGTACTTAGGAGTTTTCTGGAATTTTACCTGACATTACTCTGTTAGGACATTGTATTTGCCATTTACTCTTCCTAACATGACAATGGTCATAGCAATGCGGGTCTCTGTCCCTGTCTCTGTCTCCCCTTCTCCTCCCTGAACATGCTATCCGTTCCTGCATACTGAGCTTATTGCTGTGCTGTGGTGAAGGAAGGAGAATCATAATTCCTTTAGGAAGAGAAAATAGTCACTTCTAATTAAGATCAGATTTGTCAGGGTTTTCCTTATGAAACACACATGTGGATGTTATGGGTTTTTGTTTTGTTTTTCTGTGAAAATCTATCATACGTGAAGGGTTGCTCACGATTGCAGACCACTTTCAAAAATGTTTTATTTGTATGTTTCCTCATCAAATGTTTCATAACAACTTGCTCTCATGTATAAAGACAAAGATGCATTACACATTACTTATGAGCAGACACACTAACCTGTTTATCATATCCCACTCTTTCTAAAACGTTCAAAGATGAAAGGCCCCATAAAAATTAACGTACATCTAGCAAGAGAACAGATGTGGAAAGAATGTGACCAGCTACTCTACCTGAAAAATCATCTTGTCACTTGATGGAATTCTGTATTCTTCTAATGAAGGGATCTTTCAGAGATGGTTACCCATCAGCCCTCCTTGTTCTGGGCATTTCAAGTCCTTCCTTAGTTAATTTCCTGTCGCTGAGTTTATAAATGAGCAGTGTTTATTTCTTCGAGGACGTGCAATGATGATAACGGTCATTAAAAGTATTCTTGCGTAATATCAGAATGCCTGGGCGCAGGAGTTGCTGCTGAGTATGAGAGAGTAGATACTGTTAAACCCTGGCCTTCATTAAATAATATGCAAACAAGCAAAATGGTTTAAAAAATTGCCTGAGCCATTTGATTAAAAACATGGAGCTGCTGGAAAGGCCAAGAAGCTCAGATGGAGTGAAATTTGGGAGCTGCGCTGAGGTGGCGGGCCGTTGTCTTCCCAGGAACTTTCTCGAAGTCTGGTCTAGGCAGAGCATCTGGCTCCGGCCGCTGCCAGCAGTGTTTTACCAGGGATGGTAAAAACAATGGGGCTCGACTCCTAGCTCAAGGGGCTTCTAGTCTGAACGAATACAAAACTCACAGCTTGTTTTTCCCACGGAGTTTTGCCAAATGCTGAGCTAGGCATGGATGCTGGCATCCAGAAAGGCAGGATACTATCTCCTATTGTGTTTAATGTTTCAGAGACACGATTCCACATAGTCACCCCCAGGCAGCATCTGCTTGGAACAAAGAGAGACATCCACAGAGAGCAGCATATTTCAGGGCAGAAGCCATGTGGAGAAACAAAGAAACCAGCCCACGACACCCAGAAAGCCAAGAAATCAGAGAGAGGAATGGCCTGAGTCTCATAGTGTGTATGAATTCAGAGAGAGAGAGAGATAGACACCTCAGTGATTGAGAGAGAATCATGGATTGGCTGCCTCTTGCGTACCCGTACTCCTTATTGGGCATTGAGCCTGCACCTCAGGCCTGTGCCCTTGACCAGAATCGAACCTGGGACCCTTCAGACTACAGGCCGGCACTCTGTCCACTGAACCAAACCTGCCAGGGTTCATTTGGGTTCTCTGTTTCCATTAACTTTGAACATTTCTCAGATATTATTTATTCAATTTTTTTTTCTGCACCCACCGTATTTCTGGGATTACACTTATAGATGGCGGGTAGATGGTGTTCACACATTACTATTTACATTTTATTTTTCGTTTTTTATTTTTCAGTGTTCAAGGTCGCATAGTTTATATTGTTATCAAATCAAGCTCATTGTTTGTTGTTTTCTGTGGTGTCAAATTGTTTAAGTCTATCCGGGATCTTTTAATTTCAGGGACTATGTTTTTCAACTTCAAGTGTTGCATTTAGTTCATTTATGTATCTTCCCTTTTTTGCCTATATCTGCTAATGAGTATCCTTACTATGCCGAGAAAGCGTTTGTTGTCTATAATCATTAGTGTCTGAATATTCTTTGGACTGTACTTTTTATCTCAAAGCCTGCCAACTGTCTAAAAAGAGAGGTGTATGTTAGATGACATATGAAAGTTTCACGGAAAAAAAAAAAGCTGAGCCATATAAATAGTCATTGATCCTTTTTTTCAGATTACAATGGGCAAACTATGTTTACTGAAAATGCGTCTCACGCACTAATAGATGGCAGAAGCTACAAATAAAAAAGGGAAGGCATCCAAATTTGCTTTCGCTTACTTTAATGCAACTTTTCATTAGAATATCTGATGTGAAAATTAAAAATCTGGGATAAATCGCCAACCACAAAGAATGCCAGTTCAATAGAACTCTACTGGTACCTAGCTGAGCAGGGAAGACACATACTTCCCCTGTCTTACAGAACAGAAGCTACTCCATCCTGTGGGGTGTCTTAGTCCATGGGTTGAATGGTTTTCCAGATTTGTGGAAAAATTTTTGTATGTTTCCTTTTCCAGCAGAGCATTCATTGCTCTGTCACTAACAACTGACAGTAGGTTTAGCCTACTCCAGATTCTTCATGAAAACATTATTAAATGACTAATAGCCCTGTGCATGCATCCGCATGCCAGTTACTCTCTGGAGGGCCTGGCTGCTGTGTGCCCGCTGCCCAGGGGCTCTCTACAGCCCCGAGACCCATCCACTCCCCAGCCCGGCCAGAAGCCCACCCAGGCCGGGGTGTAATGCTTGCATCATCACGTCATCACTGGGGCAACGATGCAAGTGTTTTCCCTCTGCTCAGCCACTCCCTGACTGCTGCCCAGAGGTCCTCCACACCCGGGGCAGAACACTTGCCTTGTCACCGTGGCGATGAAACAAGCATTCTGCCAGGCCACTCGCACTGCCCGCTCTCAGCGGCCACCCTCTGGGGACCGGAGGACTCTGGTAGGACTGAGAGGACTGGGTGCCGCCATCTTGTGGCTCCGGGCGCTGCCATCTTTGTGACGGAGTGATGGTTCATTTGCATATCACCCTTTTATTAGACAGGCTGGGGAAATACAACAAAACTTACATAGTCTCAGCCCTTAGGAGGAAGATAGGAAATTCTGGAGAATTATCTGATTAGCAGTATCAATGATAACAGTCCAGAAGTGCAGTCCAATTTTCATTTCAAAAGGACAAATGCAAATAAAAAATTTTTAAAAAATGAATTCAATACAAAGTAATATTTTGTGTACACATATTTTTTTTGGATGAAAAGAAAAACAGCCATGATAAAATATGTAGTTCTTAACCATTGGGATTGCATGTGTGAAATGGAATTTGACAAGCATTTCCCTCTCTCTCTCTCTCTCTCTCTCTCTCACCCACCCATATTCACATACCGTGCCATGTGTTTGGAAAAGATTCACTGTAGACCAAAGATATTAGAGAGTTATTCTTTGCAGGAGACTTGAGCTGGAATTTAAGAGAGAGAAGTGTCTTAAGAAGATACTCCATGTGCTAGTGGAGAGCATTGCAATCTTAAGATGGGGCTGTGTCTGGCACGTGTCGGAGATGTTGAGAGCACAGTCGAGCTGAGGCAAATATTTTTTATAAAAGAGCAGTCAGAGGAGTAATGAGTCAGGTTATAAATGCTCTTGAAAAGGCAAGTTTAAAACTTGTGAAACGCCATGGAAATAATATTAAGGGAAAAAATGAGAATTCTAAAAATAGTTTCAGAATAAATTTGAGGGAAGGGTTATTAAATTGGATCTGGGTGAAGGATTCTCTCAATTGTGTCAGAAAACCCAGCTCAACCTCCTTCCGAGAGTAAGTGAAGTTATTAGGCTGTTTCAAATGGAAAATCCCGAGGTAGAGCTGTCTTCAGGCGCGGATAATAAAGGAATTAACGCCAATTTTCTAACCGTCTCTGTCCCATTATGTTGGCGTGTCTTTTTAATTGTGTGGCTAAGATCTTAGTCCCAACACAGCTACATTAGTAGCTGGAGCTAGGCGTTTTCTGCTTTCTCTCCAAATCCTTTTTTTTTAAATATATTTTATTGATTTTTTACAGAGAGGAAGGGAGAGAGATAGAAAGTCAGAAACATCGACTTATATGCCGGAAAATACGGTATTTACATTAAGTTGTAAAAATTCCTAAGAATAGACATACTCATCATCTTTCGCTTTTGAAACTAGATGACTTTAGGATAAAGATGAGTCAACAGACACAGAATTTATCTTAATAGTTTCTGGGCTCTTCTGCAGATAAAAAATGAGCGGGTTTGGATTCATGATACCAGCTGTAATTACACTGCAGCAAAATAAAACAAGTGACATCGCTGGCATCGTCACTAAAACACGGGACTGTACTCTCTCCATGTGACTTAGCGTAGGGACACCAGCAGGGAACTGCCTTTTAAAACTCCTCTCTCCCTCTGCTTCATGTTTTCACACAAACTCAATTCAAACCTGGGCTGGAAAGACAAGCTGTGAATGAATAACGGTATATGACAGACACGCTGCGGGGTGACTTCATGGAATTCACGCAACCGCCTTAGGAGAGAAAACTATGGCACGGAGGAGGGATGGAATCGTTTGCCACCGTTCACTGATGATCAAGGGGCAGAACCAGGGGTACCCGAAAAGGCCACGCCTACCCTGCTTTGTTGCTTTCATTTATTTTTATTTTTATTTTCTTTAAATATATTTTATTGATTTTTTTCACAGAGAGGAAGGGAGAGGGATAGAAAATCAGAAACATCGATGAGAGAGAGACATCGATCAGCCGCCTCCTGCACGCCCCACAGTGGAGATGTGCCCGCAAGCAAGGTACGTGACCTTGACCAGAATCGAACCTGGGACCCTTCAGTCCGCAGGCCGACGCTCTATCCACCGAGCCACACCGGTCTCGGCTGCTTTCATGTATTAATGTCCAGGATGTTCAGTAGATGCAAAATCAGCCCGGTTAATTTCCTAGCGAAGGAAGTCTGGGTGCTTACCTTTGGCGTCGGCCTCTGTGCCCCGTCTGTGAAGAAGGACAGCTGACATTTACTGCCCGCCGTCTCTTCCCAGCGTCTGGCCACCGCTCTGCACCGGCGAAAACCTCAGGTGAGAGCCGCGTCTCCTGGGCACAGATGTGGTCTGGCGTGCAGTTAACCAAATGGTGCAGTGGTACCTCGAGATACGAGCGCCCTAACATACGAGATTTTTGAGATACGAGCCGTCCAGCGAGCTATTTTTGCTGGGAAATACGAGCAACATTTGAGATACGAGTAATTGCACGGATCGGCCTGCTGCACACGACCCACCAGTGCGTCTCATAGTTTCCCATGCCTCAAGGTTATGGAACGAATCAAACTCGTACCTCGAGGTACCACGTATGAGAATCCTGATACACAGGCATCGGCACTGCCTTCTCTGTTCCCGCCGCCCTTTTAATGGGCCCCAGAGTTCAGCGGATTTCTTTGTTGTAAGATGTAAGAGCATTAGGATGGCCACATTTGCGAAGAATCCCAAGAGTCCTGGTTGATATTCAGAGCGAGGCTGAGACCGCGAATACATATTTCCCCGAGAGCATTTGTAGACAGGTTATAGAGATCAGGGCGTGATAGTAAACTGGGGAGGAATAGGGAGAGATAAACCTCGCTGCACAGGTAGGAAAGCTTCAGAGGAGAAAGATTGGAAACCCCACCACATTCTTCTTTCTTGCTTCCAATTATGCTGGGGACACGGTGGGGAGACACGCCTGCTTGTCTGTCCCTTCTATTTCACTGTCCAAGTCCAACTTCCGGGACTGTTTTCTTGATGCGGGTGTCTGGGTTCCTTTCTGTTGTGCACATACAGTGGTACCTCGAGATACGAGTTTAATTCGTTCCGTCACCTTGAGGCGTGGGAAACTATGAGACGCTCGAGTCGCGGTAAACTGGTGGGTCGTGTGCAGCCGGCCGATCCGCGCGATGACTCCTGTCTCAACTGTTGCTCTTATTTCAAAGCAAACATCGCTCGCTCGACTGCTCGTATCTCAAAAATCTGGTATGTTAGGGCACTCGTATCTCGAGGTGCCACTGTATTGCTGAAGCCTCCAAAATCTGTCTTTCCTGCCTCTGTCAAAAAGGAGCTTCCATGGAGTGTAATTTTACCCCCCCCAAAAAAAGTCTTTATTTCAGCTATTGGCCGTGGCATTTGAAAGGAAACGCATTACAGGAGGTTTCACCAGTTCTTGCTACTCCAATGCTGCTTCGAGGGAACTGGGGAGCCTGGGGTGCACCCCACCTCGGCTTCCCAGTGGATTTCTCTGCCGAGAAATCAGGGCCCGGGGCTGTTTTGCTTCCCCGTTGCTGAGAGCAAACATCCAAAGGTCCCCTCCACTAACAAGGTCAGCTAATCATCGCCGGCAATCAGAGGCCTGGTAAATGTCAGCGCGCTCCTTCATCTATTTCCAGCTGCCGAGGCGACCGCGATGGCTCTGCCTGATTGCTGAGGTTTTTCTCTTCTCTGACCTCCACCCTCTTAAGTGTGGGAAGATCGTCGGGGGATGGAAAGGCCCGGTGTGTTTACATCCACGTGAGTGGAGCCGCTCAGACGTCTCCCCATCAAAGTGGTTTTTTGCTTTCTCTGTTAAAGTGGGTTGAGTTCTTGCAACTCGTTGAGAAATGGCAGCCTTTCTAATGAAGGGACAAACCTCGTTCGATTTTCCTCGGCGAATATGGATGCGGTTCAGTGCCCCCTCTCGCCCGCCAGGTTTGCTCGGATGCTTCTTCCCTGGCGGCTGATCACCCTCTCTCCGCCCTGTAATGCCTCCACATCGGGGCTCTCTGGCCTTGTCTGTTCCATGGCAGATGGCGTCTTTCTTGCCGCAACCAGTGACAGACCTCGCCCCTGTTTTATCTCCCCACCGAGATGCACCGTTTCTTTCCAATTGGTACCCCTACTTTGCGTATGATGAAACGTACGGACCTTCAGGCTCACAGCAGACTTAGTCCGTAGCTACTTAGGCAGCGCTTTGATTCTGTGCCCTTCCATTCAGAGAGGATGCCCACTACAGTGGTACCTTGACATACGAGTGCCCTAACATATGAGATTTTTGAGATACGAGCCATCGAGGGAACGATTTTTGCTTTGAAATACTAGCAACAGTTGAGATAGGAGTAATTGCACAGATTAGCCTGCTGCACACGACCCACCAGTTTACCACAACTCAAGCGTCTCATAGTTTCCCACGCCTCAAGGTTACAAAACAAATTAAACTCGTATCTCGAGGTACCACTGTATGTGGGCAGCTCAGAAAGTGCCCCACACCATTCATTGACATTAAAAAGGCTCAAGTGGCTGAAACTGGTTTGGCTCCTTGGATAGAGCATCGGCCTGCAGACTGAGTGGTCCCATGTTTGATTCTGGTCAAGGACATGTACCTTGATTGGGGGCACATCTCCAGTAAAAAGTGTGCAGGAGGTGGCTGATCAATGCCTCTCTCTCTCATCGATGTTTCTAACTCTCTCTGCCTCTCCCTTCCTTTCTGTAAAAAATCAATAAAATATATTTTAAAAAAAGAAAGTGCTCCAAACCATCCATTGACATTCAAAAGGCTCAAGTAGCTGAAACCAGTGTGACTCAGTGGATAGAGCATCGGCCTGTGAGCTGAAAGGTCCCAGGTTGGATTCCTGTCAAGGGCATGTATCTTGGTTGTGGGCACATCTCCAGTAGGGGGCGTGCAAGTGGCAGCTGATCAATGTTTCTCTCTCATCAATGTTTCTAACTCTCTATCCCTCCCCCTTCCCCTCTGCAAAAAGTCAATAAAATATATTAAAAAATAAAAATAATAAAATAAAACATATTTAAAAAAATAAATAAAAAGGCTCAAGTATTTTTATCATCAGAATGTTTCAAGCAACATTTGGAAAAGCATTTAGAAGAGATGTATACGAATACATAGCTACTAATACTAACCAAAAATATGAATATGTTCTCTCTTTTTTATTGCCTAGGGAGGTAATAGGAATATACTTTAAAAACATCTCCCAAACCTCACACTTTTACAACCACCTGTGCGCTAACTGCCAATGCTTGCTGCGGGTTTTCAGATCCCGGCTTCTCTGCTGTCAGAGGAGAGATTGGCATAGCTCTCTCCTGTGGCATCTAACGGGAGCCGGAGAACGGGATGTGAGAGCCGCTCCTGGTGGCACATCTCTCGCAGCCTGCATTTTGACGATTGCTCCACTAAATGCTTCTCCATAATGGAAAACATGATGACAACACAGCTTTGACAATATCACTGCAAATTTTCCCCTCCGATGGCTGCGCGTAGCTGCCAGCTTGTGGGCAGGAGAAGGGGAAGGTGCGAGGCCGCCGATGTTCCCGGCGTTCCGTGTCATAAACATGAATGGTGTTCGCTTCCACGTGAATTAAAACCCTCGCCCAGCTGTTCTTTGCCGGCATCTCCAGGATGGTGACGGGGCGTGTTGAGAGTGTGGAACTACCTGAGAGCTGACAAGGATTGTGGGAGCTGGAGAGGAGAGAAGAGCTCCAGGCAGCACAGCCTGGGGCCTGCAGGGTGCCTGCAGCGGGGATTGCAGGGGCAGAAACTTTACAGAAAACCGGAATAACCAAACCACGCTCGGAGAGTTTGGAGTGACATTTATTACGCGCGGGTCCAGAGGAAAATGTTTCTCAAATTCTGGGCCCCAACATGCAGACATTTTCTCTATGTATATGTTTTTACCTTCTCTGTCTCCCAAACATGGGATATTTCCCGCCCCTTTGCAAGTTCTTAAAGGGCCCCTCTGTGCTGAGGCCTTGAGACCTCCACCAAAGGCATGGCCTGATGCCAGCACTGATGATTTTGTCCGGGGAAGGTTTAATGGCCTCTCTGAAGTGATAATAGTCTCATTTTCCTTATTATTTAAGCAAGCAAACATTTACAGAAGCCAGTAGCAAGGTTAAAATTTCAAACAGCAGTTTTTCTATAAGATGGATGCTTCAGAACCACTATGGAAAAAATTCAAGTTGAGTTTGCTGTTTTTTGTTTTTTTTTTCTTCTGTTTCACTAATCCACTAAGCAGTGCTCCTAGGAAAGGGTCATCTGCCTCTTTCTCTGGGGGTGGAGGGGCCAGAAAAGGGGGCATTCCCTGTCCATGAATCACCCCCTTTGATGCTGCTGGAAACCAGAGCTTTTACCAGCAGCCAAGGGGTGGTGGGGGGGAGGGGAACCTCAGGATGTCTGCCTCCGGGAACACAGAGGCGACGTCTCTCTGTCTGAAGAGAGAAGGCACTTTAGCCCAGATTGGGACTGGTCTCCTTAGACATCGCGATGAACTCTCTGTGTCAGAGACATCGAATTTGCTCCTCCGAATCCCCATTGCTTTGCAGGGCGGGGTCACAACTCTCAGCCTGGCTGAGAGAGTCTGAGTGGAGAGGCTGGGTCCCATGCCTGTTCTCTAGCGCAGGAGACACCAGCAAACAAAGCCCGCCATCTGCTCTGGAGGAAGAGGGGGTCTGTAGCCACAAGAGCGCCTCAGACAGGAAAGTCTTTGTGCACTGGACCAAGTTCGGGCACTCAGCAGACCCCTTCCCCAGAATGACAAACGGTGAATAAAGAGGTTAAGAAACTGGTGTGGCTCAGTGGATAGAGCGTTGGCCTGCAGACTGAAGGGTCCCAGGTTTGATTCCGGTCAAGGGCATGTACCTTGGTTGCGGGCACATCCCCAGTAGGTGGTGTGCAGGAGGCGGCTGATCGATGTCTCTCTGTCATTGATGTTTCTAACTCTCCACCCCTCTCCCTTCCTCTCTGTAAAAAATCAATAAAATATATATTTTTTAAAATCAATCAAGCTTGGGTTCAAATTCCAGTTTTGGTGACACAAGTGTGTTAGTCTGGCCAAACTACATGCCCCTCCAAACACCAGTTATTCAGCTAGGAAAAGGGGAACATGTCTTCCCTAATTCATTAAACTATGATTAAAATAATGTCAAGGGCATAGCACAGCATAGAGACTGCATGACAGAGGAGATCCTGAATGAATATGAGTAATGATTGCTGGTCAGGACACCTGGATTTTTAAAATGTTAAGATTTGAGGCCGGGTGTGGGGAGTGGCCATAAATGGTAGTGATGCTTCATGGCCAAGGTGCTGAAGGAAATATTAGGGATCAGCTCTTTGTTCTATTGTACTTCCCAAGGGACTTCATTTACGACATTTTTTGAACTGCAAGTAACATCTGTTTCTTCACCGCAGACACTCTGAAAAGCAATATACCCGGCCCACATTTTAAAAATTAAATACACACACCTTTTCGTATTAGTGAAACTGGTGCTGATTGTTTGGAAACAACTCACTCAATAATTTGCCTTCATGATATTTCCAAGTTAGTACCATGGTATTTATTTACAAGAATGCCTATTGCCGAAACTGGTTTGGCTCAGTGGACTGAAAGGTTCCGGGTTCAAATTCCGGTCAAGGGCATGTACCTTGGTGGCGGGCACATCCCCAGTAGGGGGCGTGCAGGAGGCAGCTGATGGATGTCTCTCTCATCGATGTTTCTGACTCTCTATTCCTCTCCCTTCCTCTCTGTAAAAAATTAATAAAATATATTTTTAAAAAAGGATGCATATTATCTCACTGTATAAATATACTCTATGTAATGTATGTACAATAACTCCTCCATTGACTAAAACTCTTCTACTATTTCCTTTTTTTATTTTTGGATTAATGAATTAAAAACCCTTCCACATCATTTAGCAATATGTAAGCTGTGCTTAAGGTAGGTTTGGAGCAGCATAATTACCGGCTCGATATATGTGCGTAATTAAAAGTTAATTGTATAATGGCCCATGTCCTTCCAAAAATGCTCATTCAAGTGTCCTTCTCTTCCAATTATGCCTGCGACGAAGCAGTTCTCAGCAGAGAAAATTTCCCACCAGAGAGAATTAGAAAACTAGCTCATTTTTTTTTAATCTGATTTAAAGCATTGAAGAAGAATCAAGGCTTTAGAGAGTTCAGGAAGTCATTTCATTTCTCTGAGAACCCCCAGAGAATAGGAAAAAGGGGGTTCCCACATTCTACATTTGCTTTTTCCGCCCAAAATATTATCTGACTCCTCCACAGAACAAAGCGTAATTTGTATTTTCTCCTTTCCTCCTGATCGTGGTTTGGAGGCAGATTAACAACCAATTGCCCCGAAGCCCACGGGAGAGGGGGAGAGGGCCTGAACCCCAGATCTGCCACTTATTAGCTCTTTAAGAATTGGCCGATTTCCTTCAACGCTTGTTATGTCAACTTTCTGACTTGAAAAAGAAAAACAACAAAACACAAAACTGTGATATCTCACTCACAAACCGTTGGGCGGCAATAGGAGATAATGGCTTTTTAAAACGTGCAGTCCACGCAGAGGGGTCGCTCAGACGTTAATATACTCCCCCGTCCATTTTCTCATCTCCTTGGACTTGGTTGGGGGGATTTGAGGTCTCTTCCTCTCCGCAGGGCGGTGAGCTGGACATGGTGGCGAGCTGGACATGGCGGCTTTATTATTTCAGCGGCGCAGGGGGCAGAGCAGGGAAGTGCCCGCGGGCTGAGCGGCTCTCTCTGCCAGAGGTCTGCTGACTCCCTCTGAGTGGGAAGTCTGTTTGCCGAGTCAATAAAGGATGCGGCTCCCACTGGCTTTAGTCAATCGCCACCGGTCTGAAGCGGTTTGGGCTTGATGCTGAGAGTTAGTCGAGTGCTTTCAGGCACTGACTCCAGGTGCCTGTTGTTTACCATGGAACATCCATGTGCGGAGTTAGGGAATAAATATTCTCATGTAGGAGGGTTCGAAGACATAGGGATGTTCACATGTGTGCAGTTGGTAACATGTAACAATGGTGAGGACAGTCTTTGCACACCCACCCAACTGCTCTCTGCCCAGGAAAGCGTGTTGCCATGTGTCTTGCAAGCCGACATCTTCCACTGACACCTTTAGGCGGCCAATGGTTGCCTCAGTTCTTTTTAATTATTTATTTATGTTTATAATATAGTTTATAGATTTTTTACAGAGAGGAAGGAAGAGGGATAGAGAGTTAGAAACATTGATGAGAGACATCAATCAGCCGCCTCCTGCACGCCCCCCACTGGGGATGTGCCCGCCACCAGGATACATGCCCTTGACCGGAATGGAACCTGGGACCTTTCGGTCCGTAGGCCAATGCTCCATCCACTGAGCCAAACCGGTTTCCTCAGTTCTTCAGGTGACATGTAGCTGTTCCTGAGGAATTGAAAGCTCAGACTCAATGCCACAGTCCCTGCCTCAGGAAGTCATTGTCTTCTTTCTTTCTTTGTAAGATGCAGATATGCTTTATTGATTCCAGAGAGAAAAGGAGAAGGAGAGGGACATAGAAGCATCAGTGATGAGAGAGAATCATTGCTCAGCTGCATGCCCCTCATGGGGATCAGGCCTTCACCCAGGCATGAGTCACTGAGCCGGCCAGGCCACGTGGGCCAAGTTACAGTCTTTGGATTTCCTGCTTCCACTTCAGAGCCCCTGGGTGTGGTTGTTCTGTGTACAGAGCCTCGTTAAAGGGCACTGCTGCCCAACTGGCGTGGCTCAGTCGTTGAGCGTTGACCTGTGAAGAAGGTCATGGTTTGATTCCCGGTCAGGGCACATGCCCGGTTGTGGGCTTGATCCCCAGGTGTGGGGTGTACAGGAGGCGGACAATCAATGTTTCTCTCTCATCATGGATATTTCTCTCTCTCTCTCCCACTCTTCCTGACTTTATGAAATAAGTTATATATGTGTGTGTATATGTATGCATATATGTTTATACATGTATGTGTGTATATATATGCATGTGTGTATATCTATATGTGTGTATGTATATATGTGTATGTGTGTACATCTGTATGTGTGTATATCTATACAGTGGTACCTCGAGATATGAGTTTAATTCATTCCATAACCTTGAGGAGTGGGAAACTATGAGACACTCGAGTCGCGGTAAACTGGTGGGTCGTGTGCAGCCGGTCAATCTACGTGGTGACTCCTATCTCAAATGTTGCTCATATTTCAAAGCAAAAATCGCTCGCTCGACGGCTCATATCTCAAAAATCTCGTATGTTAGGGCACTCGTATCTCGAGGTACCACATATGTGTGTGTGTGTGTGTATATATATGTATGTGTCTATATATATGTATGTGTGTATATATATATATGCATGTGTGTATATATGTGTATGTGTGTATATGTGTATATGTATATGTATATAGGCACAGGCATCACTCATTATTGGAATTGGCTCAGAGAATGAAACAATTGATTCATTTTTGTTGCCTTTATGAAGCTCCCCCCTTTCTTGAATACGCCCCTGTCATATGATTGCTCCACGCCCAGTCCTACAAAAGCAACCGAGTCTCTTCTATTCCCGTGTACGCTACCTTCTGCCCCCCCTCGTTCCAGAGGATCACCCTACTACCATTTGTCTGGAGAGTTCTCCGCCCAGACCCCCAGGACCCGTCAGCCAGCTGGAACTGGAAGCCCGCTTTCCCTCTGAGATCGTGCTCTGCCCAGGGTGGGCCCGAACCTGAGCGCTCACTGTGCTGAATGACAGCTTTGGGGTGCTCACGGGGGAAAGGGTTCCCCGCTTCTTCCTTCTCTTCTCCTCTGCAGCAGCCTTAGCTTCCGTTGCCTCTGTTTCCTAGCAAGCCTGCAGTGAAGGACTCCTGTTGGTTTTGTGTGCAGTGAGGAGGGCGCTGTGGATGGAAGGGCCTGATGAATGGGAGCAAAGGACAAACAAATCATCCAAAATAACCCTCTTTTTTTTTGGAGCGCTGAGAAATACTTTCCCAGATGAGAATTGGATTTGCACTGGTGAGACCATTGGAAAATATTCTGAGTCAAAACAGGATGAAGAACACCGTGTGAGTGCGGCCTTCCTAAGTGAATGCTTTCCTTGTCAGCGGAGGCCCAACCGAGTTAATTTGAGCAGCAGTGGGAGCACAGCCGATGGATGGACTGGGAGCAGACTGCTCCCCTCATTCCATCGCTTCCGTGCCTAGCTGCTGGACAAATGCTGGGGTCTCCCTCTCTCTCTGACCGGATGTCCTATTCATCTCCATCAGGTGACAAGAGCAGGACAGCACAGGACTGGCTGCTTGGCCAGTGCGCGTACACGACATCAGGTAATCCCTGGCACAGAGCGAGGGTTCAGCAAGGGTTAGCTGTAACTTAGCAAAAAACGTGGCATTACATGTATAAGAATATTACTTAGGTGATTGATATTGGTCATTTAAATAGGAGTCACATGGCAAAACGTTTTGGTATTGGTTTTCAGATTGCTGTGATGTCTGAGAAAGGAAAATAGAGATGGAAGATGCAGGACAGAAGATACACGGGGTTCTGGTTTTGTGGATCGGAATGTCACAAAGTATTGCTGTTGGTGGTCGTATTTCTGTGGCTGTTTTCTGTGGCACAGCTCGGTCATTGGCCTAATTCAGTCTTATTCTTTGAGAATGTGAGCCACGTGGGTGTGGATCATCATGTGGATGGTATGTAAGCAATGCTCATGGCAAAACGTCTTATTTCTGTGGCCTGGTTCCCATCGAAAGTAACTGTGGAATGATGCTTTGTAGGGATATTTGTGTATAGGGATTAAAATGTGAGAAATACCCTTATTCAACTGTGGGAACCTCTTTCCATGTCCCGCATGGTTCAGGGTTCCTGGTTCAGGGTTTGGGTTCTGAAGGAGGCTGCTCACAAACGAAATGAGAGACTAGAAAACATTAATTTGGCGATATTGGGGGGCCAGGCAGAAGCCTTCCTCTAGTGGAAAGGACTGCCACTTGCTCTGGCCTTTTTCTCCCTTTTATTAAGGCTTTGGGACACACCCCTAGCCTTTAGGCAGGAAATAACAAAACAGAAATTAATATGCAACAAACAGGTAGAGGCTGCTTCAGCTAACAATGTTTTCATCTAAACAGTGAGTAATTAGCTCTGACCTTTCAGAGCAGTGAAGGTTTTCTGGCCTCCTGTTTATATCCATTTAATGAGAACAGTGTTTGGTTTCTGACATTCATTTACCTTTATTTTCTAAATGTAACTTTATTGGTGAAATTATTAGAGATGTATCTCTTTTCCGCCAGTGACACCTTCTAGCCCACCCTCACCCCCACTCTAGGCCTTTACCACCCTACTGTCTGTGTCTATGGGAGATACGTGTGTGTGTGTGTGTGTGTGTGTGTATTCATTCATTCTTTGGTTAATCTCTTCCTCCCCACCCACCCCTACCTTCCCACTGAGATTCAACAATCTGTTCCATGTTTCCACGTCCCTAGATCTATTTTGTTCATCAGCTTATTTTATTCTTTAAATTTCATGTATGAGTCAGATCATATGATACTTGTCTTTCTCTGACTGGCTTATTTCACTTAGCATTTAACCTTTTGACAATATCTGTGCGTCTACAATTTCCTTTCAAGATTCAGATTTCGGTTGACATTGCCAAAGAAACTTCACTGTCTCTTGACAGGCGTGTTGCTGCACATTTTATTTTATCATAATCCTGAATCACATTCATTTTCATAAAAAGCTGTATTGCTCAGTAAGAGATTTCAATACGTGGACGTGTGTGATGTTGAGCTGTTGATGGCTGTGACTGTGGTTAACATCTAGGGAACGAGAAGTAAGCCAAGGTCTAGGATATTTTTTCTCCTCATTTTTTAGACTAAAAGTGTCTGGAGTATTCCATATGATTTTAGTAATTTTAAACAACAAGAAGAAACATTTTCCCTGCTTAAAAGAATAATAGGAGAAATATTTATATAAATATTTATATATATAATTATGTAAGGAAACTACTTTAAGAATATGTCTATGTGTTTATACATATATGCATGTGTACATATATACACATATACATATATTCATGTATACATGTACACATGTATACACATATATGAAACATGCTTCATAAAATTGCACAAATAATATGCACATAGCCTGATGAATTTTCACAAAGTGAATATATTTTGTAGAAATCACCCAGATAAACCCACAGAACCTTATCCGCAATGTGCAAGCACCCCGACTCCCTTCCATCACTCACCTCCCAGGGGAGGTGCAATTTTAGCTTCTGACATCATAGATGAATTTAAATTTGTCTCAGTATATTTTATGTTGTGTTATTCTCCAAAGCCTCTTCAGAATTTATGTACCGCCATGTTGGGTTAAGAAATCCGTATACTCAATGCCCCTCAACTGTCCGTTTTTGTTTCTCAGGCGTTGAAGATCACAATAGCTCTGCTGGTTTCTTTTCATGTATTTTTTATTGAATTTTTGGGGTGACATTGGTGACCAGGGTCCACTGGTTGAGATGAATGCATAAATAAGCGAAACTACAAATTGCTGTTTCTCTCTCTAAAATCAGTCAATTAATAAACAATGAGATGTTTTCAGACCAACGATGACAAATTGGTCACCCTCTGGCCCAGTCCCTCCCCCTGGATGATTGACAGCCTCTAGGGAGACATAGCCTCATGGAACTTTCCCTGGGTCCCTACTAGGCATGCTCAAGTCTGCAAACGCGATGTGTCTTTCTATGAAATCTTCCTCATTCATATTTCTTGGCTGCTTCTGTGTCTCTGTGTACCTGCACTGCTACTATGGCAGATTCATACTTTTTTAACTAGCACTAAATTTCAGCTCTCCACAAGTGGTGTTCTATTACCTTAAGAGCCTTGTTAAAGAAACTCATCGATGCCAAGGCCGGTTTGGCTCAGCGGATAGAGCGTTGGCCTATGGACTGAGGGGTCCTAGGTTCCATTCCGGTCAAGGGCATGTATCCTGGTTGTGGGCACATCCCCAGTAGGAAGTGTGCAGGAGGCGGCTGATCCATGTCTCTTTCATCGATGTTTCTAACTCTCTATCCCTCTCCCTTCCTCTCTGTAAAAAATCAATAAAATATATTTTAAAAAAAAGAAAAAAGAAAGAAACTCATCGATCAGGGATTGCAAATTCATAGCCTGAGGGCAGAATCTGGCCAGCAAATGTGTTTAATCTGCACAGGTTGTTTTTTTTTTAAATTCTTGATTGCGTTTTGTTAATATTTTCAAACACACATACACCTCATAAAAATCCACCGTCTTTATCTCATCATTTGCATGTCATTTTTAAATGTAGATAATATGTAAATATCTGTGTTAGCATTGTGGGAGCAGGCGCTGAGATTTTAGATATTATCATGTTCTAACTGGAAGAGAGGAAAAAAAGATAATACAACCCTGAAAGGTTGACTGCAGAAGGAGAAAAGGGATATGAAGGCAGGAGCTAACCACCCATGAAACACGTCCACAAATTGTTCTTGGGCCGACACGCCTGTTTTGGCGGAAGAAAAGCAAAACGTGGCCTTTCCTGAATGCCCTGGCTGAGTTGATGGAGTTTCAGAAATTATTGCATTTGTCGTCGCGGTGCGGAACGGCGTCTGTCTGTGAAATTCCGCACGTTAGTTAAGATCGGCTCCTCGCTGGGAAATTATGCACACACACAATCACTGCTCCAAGTTCGCTCAGGCCGAGCTCTCTCTCCTGGTGCATCCTAAGCACTCGCCGTGGAGCAGAAAATAGCTGTTCTCTGCCATTGTCTTTTGCACGCAGGCCCGGCAGAAAGACGCCTGTATTTCCTGGGGTCCCGCAGCTCTGCTCTCCGCCCCGCTGTCTCCACCTGTCAGTCTTCCCATCCCTTTGGACCAGCGGTTCTCAACCTGTGGGTCTCGACCCCTTTGGGGGTGGAACGACCCTTTTACAGGGGTCACCTAAGACTATTGGAAAACACCTATTTCCCATGGTCTTAGGAACCCACACACTGCTCCTCGGTGCAGCAAAGTGTAGCCATGTAGTTTCCTGTTGTCATAGGAAGACTGTTACCCATGCGACACCACGATTCAGGACAACATTTCATTTATTTATAATTAGAAATAAATATTTCACAATATATAATTATGTATTGTTTTTGTGATTAATCACTAAGCTTTAATGATGTTCCATTTGTAACAATGAAAATACATCCTGCCTATCAGATATTTACATGACAGTTCATCACAGGAGCAAGATGACAGCGATGAAGTAGCCACGGAAATCATTTTATGGTTGGGGGTCACCACCCCATGAGGAGCTGTCTTAAAGGGCCGCGGCCTCAGGAAGGCTGAGAACCGCTGGTTTGGAGGGATGGGCTTCTACACGTTGCTTCCTCTCCATCGGTATTAACAGGGCGTCAAAGAAGATGCACAGACAGCGGGTAGCGCCTGGAACCCATAGGAACATCCAACATCAGCTGGCGCCTCAGAGAGGGAGGATGGATTAGCCCTCTCTCCAGCTCCAGCTGTATCTCTGTGCGCAGCCGAAGGAAAACAGCACCATTCGAGGGAAATTCCAGTGAAGAATCGCTTTCCAGTGATGCAGGAAACCATGTGTAACCATGTGTCAGTGCCGGGACGTGGAAGTGGAGGCAGGAGGGCCGTTTTAAATAACCATTTTTCAGAATCAGGTGGCAGGTGGGGTCGTTGTGGGTGCTGGGTGGCCGTCTCCCCGCTGAGGATGTGCTGCTGGAAGGGGCGGGACCGCTAGTGCATGTCCCCTGCCACAGCCATGAGGGAACATGGTGTGACAGGCGTGACCCTCATCATGCAACATAGGTATTATCCACATGGAACAGCATTTCTACCCCATGGTGCCGAGTTAGTATGCACAGTTACACCTGTGTGTGTATGCAGACACTGGGCACCCAAATCACCTGACCTTTATAGAGGCAAAAGTCTTCCCTGACTTAGCCCATATGCCAATGAGAGGAGGTCAGTCCACTCTCTCTTCAATGGAGCTGCAATGGAACTGAGAAGGGAGATTTTTAAAAAGAAAGAAAGGAGGAAGCATTATCTAGCAAACTCAGGACGAGTTGGTGATTTAACGCACAGACGAACTCAGGTGAATGCGGTTAATTAGTTTTCCATAACAGATCTCCAGAGATCCGGTGCCTAAAAACAACACACACTCGCCAAAACCGGTGTGGCTCAGTGGATAGAGCGTTGGCCTGTGGACTGAAGGGTCCCGGATTCAATTCCGGTCAAGGGCATGGACCTTGGTTGCAGGCACATCCCAGTGGGGGGGGAGGTGCAGGAGGCAGCTGATCAATGCCTCTCTCTCATCGATGTTTCTAGCTCTCTATCCCTCTCCCTTCCTCTCTGTAAAAAAAAAAAATCAATAAAATATATTTAAAAAACACACACACTCATTATTTCATGGTTCTGTAAGGTTAATTTGAAGATGAGGCTCCCTAGGGTAAAAATAAATAAATAATAAATAAATAAATAAATAAATAAATAAATAAATAAATAAATAAATAAAATAAAAACAATGTTGGCACAGCTGCTTTCTCATTGGAGGCTCTGAGGAGTGATCAGCTTCCCAAATGGGACAGATTGTTGGCAGGTGTAATCTGGTCCCCGTTTTCTTGCTGGTGTCAGTGTTGACGTCTGTAGAACTGAGATCCTGGTGTCCTGTTGGCATCACCAGGGACCCTCCTTTGCCTGTAACATCTGGCTTCCCCTTTCGCTGCTTTCCTGCGATTAGTAAGTGGTTAATTCCAATGTTACCCCCTAACACGGATGCTCTCTCCAGATGCTGACGTTGTAATTGTGTATGAATCCTCTAGGAAACTGAGGATGAGTTCAAAAGATCAAAGGAATGCTGAGACCGGTTTGGCTCAGTGGATAGAGCATCGGCCTGCGGACTGAAAGGTCCCGGGTTCGATTCCAGTCGGGGGCATGTACCTTGGTTGCAGGCACATCTCCGGTGTGGGGTGTGCAGGAGGCAGCTGATTGATGTCTCTCTCTCATCGATGTTTCTGACTTTCTATCACTCTCCCTTCCTCTCTGAAAAAAATCAATAAAATATATTTTTAAAAAAAAGATCAAAGGAAGGAGAGAGAGAGATTTCCATTCCCCAGGAATGTGTTAATCATCATCCATTACCAATGCCTTGCCCACAGTAACATAAAGAAAATATTAGGGTAACTTCGCCAACCTTCCCGCAGTTCCCCACGCTGTCTTTATAATTAGATAGAGTCTCCGAATGCAGTTATACATTTTGCAAATGACTGGTGAATGTCAACTAATCTTGTTTTAATTAAGCACAGAAGACGGATGTGAGGGAAAGTTTCAAACTTTAATGTTGAATTCCTTTCAAGTGTAAAGGGCAATTACAAAAGTACTTTTCAAAGTGAGAAAGGAGACCATTAGCATGAATCACGGACCTCGCAGAAGGAGAGGCATTTGTTTCTGAAACTCGGGGAAATCAACATTTTCAAGAGTAAACAACTTCCCTTGGAGAAATGTAGAAAGCAGAACTCCACAATCTAAAAAGGTAGAGCACGCAGAATGAGGTTTCTTCTAATCACTCAGACAGTACCTTTACTACCTACAGTGCATCGAGACTGTTCTAGATTCTAGACATTGACTGAGATGGCCTTGACCTTCCTGGTAGCTTGAATAACCTTTGGCGAGATTCTGGGCACTAACCTCTCTTCCCTCAGACCGTTTATTCTAGAGCAGCGGTTCTCAACCTGGGGGTCGCGATCCCTTTGGGGGTCGAACGACCCTTTCACAGGGGTCGCCTAAGACCATCGGAAAATGCAGATATTGACATCACGATGCATCACAGCAGCAAAATTTCATGGTTGGGGGTCACCACCACATGAGGAACTGTATGCCAGGGTCGCGGCCTTAGGAAGGTTGAGAATCACTGCTCTAGAGGTATTCCTCATAAAATTGGAATTTCTTTCTCTGCGCCTTTGAGATGTAAATTTTTGAAAAAGCCTTTTGCAGTTTTGCAAAACCAGGAGGGCCTTTCTCAGGAATCTGAGATCCATCCCTTTGACATGTAATGAGGAAGGTAGAATCCTTGTCTCTCAGTCTGGATGGGAGGCAAGGAGCGAATCTTCAGGAGGCACCTCCCTCCAGGAAGCTTTAAGAAATGACTTTCTGCCAAAACCGGTTTGGCTCAGTGGATAGAGCATCAGCCTGCGGACTGAAAGGTCCCAGGTTCGATTCCTATCAAGGGCATGTACCTTGGTTGTGGGCACATCCCCAGTAGAGGGTGTGCAGGAGGCAGCTGATCGATGTCTCTCTCTCATAGATGTTTCTAGCTCTCTGTCCCTCTCCCTTCCTCTCTGTAAAAAAATCAATAAAATGTTTTAAAAAAAAATGAAACGACTTTCCTTTGGGTAATGCCAATTAGCAAAGACAAATGGCCTCCCCTCTCCCCCGCTCTGGCTCTCAAACTTTGTGCCAGCGGGTGCTGGGTCACCTTGCATCCGTCTTCCTTCCCTCTGGACCCTCCCTCCTGGCCATGTTGGCTTTGAAAATGAATATCGCCCAGCTGGTTTGGCTCAATGGATAGAGCGTTGGCCTGCAGACTGAAAGGTCCCGGGTTCCATTCTGGACAAGGGCACATGCCCTGGTGGCCCGTTCAATCCCCAGTAGGGATCATGCAGGAGGCAGCCAATCAATGATTCTCTCTCATCATTGATGTTTGTATATCTCTCTCTCCATCTCCCTTCCTTTTTGAAATCAATAAAGATATATCTAAAATAAAAGCAAGTGGTTACCTATAATTGGCAATTTGCTTATGGTGCAATACCTCCGCTCCTCAGAAATTTCAGAATGAGAATGAAGTAACTATGCCCACTTTAGATAGCGTTGTGTGTATGGAAGAAGTTGGGGCCATGATCCCCAAGGTCCTGGCTCATGCACTCAGGAGGGGTCATGGGATCCACCACGTCAGCCTTAACAATGTAAGGGGCCCTCCAAGTCAGTGTTCTCTGATGATGAGAAATATGTTGACGATACAAGAAAAGCATATTTTCCACAGCTATGCTTTTCATGTAAATTGCAACAGGCTGTCTTCCTACCTCCTTGGCCAGTGAATCTGGCGCACTATTGTCTCCATCCCCATGTCTGTATGGAAGATGGAGCTGCATCACGTGTAACAATGCTTGCAGGGCCGAATCTGTGTTTGCTTGAAATGGTACTAACAAAGTATGTATTTCTTCTTAAAAAATGGCTGGCATTGTAACATTCTGGAAACATCTGTGCACTTACTGAAATCCAAGACCTGCATAGATCACCCCCTCCTGTGTTGTGCCTCTGACTGACACTCTTCCAGAACATCCCTTCCTTCAAAGTCTCCATCACCCACGAGCATGTGTGAGTCGGCCCACGTGTTCCCTTCACTCGTGCTCACAGGGCAGCGGCGATTGGACAGTATTTCCTCCTCTTTTTCTCCGGTCACAGAACTGCTTTCTATTCCTGGAGGTTTGCAACGCACTTCCCATTCTCAGAGAGAAAGAGTCATTAACATTCAGCCTGTTATTCTCTCTCACGGCAGAAGAAACCCTGACTATGAAGTGTACACTTAGATCACACATAAATGCTTAACCTTCTGCATTTTATAGCAATAGCATTAACAGCAGCGTATTTAGTAATTTCTCACAAAACATCACCTCGTATCTCCTCCAGGCAGAAGTGACTAATCTGGTTTGCATGAACCATTGAAAACCGTATTTCATAGACACTGTATATCCTTAGTCAACACACCTTTTGCTTATTTTGTTTTTTATATTCAAAAGAAGAATTTTGCCACGATTTTTACAGATCATTTCTATTTTAGCCTTATTGCATTATCCTGGTGTAACAGTTTTCTTTTGTGATTTTCTGTAAGAGGCAGCATGTTTGAAATCAGACATACTGAGTAAGAATATAAGCTCTGACACAATTTAAGAATTTAAGTCAACAGTAAACACATTATTCACAAGTTTATCCATGGTTTCCTTAGTTGTAAAAGGAGAGAATAATTCATAAGGAATACTGTTGGAAGCTTCCCATTGCCTTCACTAGCAGAAAGATGTGGGCAAGGAGTCCAGAAGGCTGGTGAACCTTAAGACTCTGGCAAGGGTCAGAGCCAAGCACCCACTGTCTAGTTGAGACAAAGGGAGTTGAAGCAACTTCTACCTTTTAGTCTTATGTAAATCCTTGCTGAGCGGCTATCATTGAGCTATTATTGGAATTGCCTGCCTAAGGGCTATGGGTGGACCCCAAAACCTGAATAAAAGAGATTGCAAAGCAGAGTCCTTCCTCTTGAGCTGGGCTCCCACCTGGCCCCCAATATTTACAAAACAATGTTTTCTTATTTAGTCTCTTTTATTTGTGTGCTGCTTCCTTCAAAGTCGGATCCCTGAACCTGAACCCTACATGGGATGTGGGGGAGGGACACCCGCAACTAGCAGCCCAACGTGGGGTACTCACACCACAAGATGTTTATTGTGGAGGAGAGATTGTTCTATGATATGACCACTGCTAGACCTGCCAAGCACACCCTGGCCAGACAGCCATTGCTTCCGGGAAATTCCCTTCAGAGATGTCTAATCCACAGCTTCCCGCAGACCCCCAGCATGCTGGGGTGTGCTGGCCCCTGGGCATGGAGGGACTATTCCCCTTATGAGGGGAGGGTCATGCCCCAGCACCCCTATATATCCTGCCCTGTTCTGTAGAATCTCTTAGCGCCTGCCAAGTGGCATGGGGGATTGCCAGTCATCTCTGCCACAGCCTGAGACGCCCCTCATATGTAAATTCCCTTCCTAAACTCAGAGCGTATTGCTGGGATTGTCAGCCCTTTCTTGCTCTCTCAGCTCCAGGAAACCCAGCCTAACCTTTATGAAAACTAAATGTGCTACTGTGTGTGATGAAATCTAGCGGGGTGTAGAGTAACACATAGGGAACCCTTGAGATAGAAATTTGTTTTCATTCCTTTTCCTAGAAAGTTGAGATTATGTTTTCTCTTTGGGAATATAAATCATGTTTCAGATCGTGCCTTACATGTAAGGCTATATCCTCGTTATTCTCATACAAATATGCGCCTAGAAAATTATACATGGTTTTTCTAATGACATTTGTTTTCTCGATACATGGCTACAATTTTTAGGGCAAGAGTTGTCTGATCAGTCGCTACACCAAGACCAAGTTCCTCCACTGTGGTCAAGTGTTCTCCCATGAGACGTTGGCAGACATGTTTGGAGTCACAGCCAGAGTGAGGGCGACACTGGCAGCTAATGGTTGGAGACCTTGAACGATGCCAAACACCCTACAGCCATGCGCAGAATAGCAGCCCGTTGCAGAAAGCCACCTTGCTCAAAATGTCAATAATGCTGACCTTGAGAAATGGCCACAAATCTATCACCACGCTTGGCATATCCTACCCGCCCAATAAATCCCTCCTGACACTCCACCGAGTCTCACGTCCCCGCTGAGAATAAGAAGTCGGGTGCATGCATTAATGATGCTCTCCTCTCTCGAATGCTCGTTTTCATTTTAAGAGGAGAGAGCAAGGAATGCCAAAAAGTATTACTGTGCCAAGGGGATTTATTCTGGAAACATGTTTATTTATTTAAAAATAAGGTACAATTTCTCCCAATGCCACTTTGTCTTCATGAAGGCATTTTTATTTTTCAGCCACAAAATAGATTAGCATCCGTTCTTGTCCACTTGATCAGAGGCCACAGCGCAGTTGAAAATAGTAGAAGAGAATGACTTCCGTTATCAATGTGGACAGTTACCTGTCAGGCCAATGAGTCTCTAGGTGGCCCCAATAAAATAACACTCTCTGATCCAAAGCCAGTGATGGCTGAAGCTCTGCAGATTCAGTTAATAGCAACTCAGGAGAATGGTGGGAACCGATCTGTTGCAGGTGATCATGGTAATTAAAGGAATCCCTGTAACATCAAGAGCCTTTAGGGACCTCAGTCAGGGTTTCCCAACTCATGAGATCAGCATCCTGGATGAAGCAGGATGTGTTTGCAAAGAGCTGTGGGATCCAAAACAAAACAAAACAAACACAGAGAATCAAACAAAGGTAGCATCTAACTTGGTGGAGAGGATGAGATTCAGGTCTGAACTGGAATCCTAGATTTAAAAGCTCTTTTTACTTCAAAGGAACTAGACAAGGACTGGGAGTGATAAGAAAATTGTGGGGCCAAAACCGGTTTGGCTCAGTGGATAGAGCGTCTGCCTGTGGACTGAAAGGTCCCGGGTTCGATTCCGGTCAAGGGCATATACCTTAGTTTCGGGCACATCCCCAGTAGGGGGCATGCAGGAGGCAGCTGATTGATATGTCTCTCTCATCGATGTTTCTAGCTCTTTATCCTTCTCCCTTCCTCTCTGTAAGAAATCAATAAAAATACATTTTTTTTTTAAAAAAAAGAAGAAAATTGTGGGAACAGTGGATTGAAGCCTAGGTTTTCATGGATTGGTACTTACTGTCTCAGACCACAAACTGGACGAAACCATAGATTGTGTCTGAATGGTGCATCTTCTCCAGGGACTCCCCCTAGTAGAGAGTCAACAAATACTTCTGACCCGAGTGCGTTTCATTTTTACTGCGTTTTAGAATCAATGAAATGCACTGTGCCATGGGATAATGAAAACACCTGATGAAAGAGTAGGACATTTTACTTACCGTCTTTTCTGGCGTATAAGTCGACTTTTTAACCCAGGAAAATCTTCTCAAAAATTGGGGGTCGTCTTATAGGCCGAGTATATACCAATATATTTTTTAAAAAATATATTTTATTGATTTTTTACAGAGAGGAAGGGAGAGGGATAGAGAGCCAGAAACATCGATGAGAGAGAAACATCAATCAGCTGCTTCCTGCACGCCCCCCTCCTCAACCTCTACCCCCACTGGGGATGCGCCCACAACCAAGGCACATGCCCTTGACCTGAATCAAACCTGGAACCCCTCAGTCCTCAGGCTGACGCTCTATCCACTGAGCCAAAGTGGTCTCGGCCAAACTCTATGTTTTAAAAAGTTGGGGGTCGCCTTATACACCCAGGTGTCTTATATGCCGGAAAATATGGTATATCATGACCTGACCATCTATCCCAGGTCTTCTGGGCTAAGGCTGCTGTCTTTTCAGCATGGTCAGTGCGTTTTTGAAAGAATGAGTGAGTTCCAGGGGCATCTTGTAACTTGGATTTAAACCTTTATAGGCTGGCCAAGCAGCTCCTCTGAGTGACACTTAGGATCAGCGCGCACCCCGAGAGCTGAGGGGCGCTGATGAACCCCTCTTCATGGCACACCACGTGCCAGAGCATTGTTCTGATGAATAGTCCCTAAAGTTTAAAAAGATTAAGCTGCGACGGCAAACATCAAATCCTTTAAACAAAATAAAATTCGGGAGTTCAATTTAAAACTTGGCCAAGTTTCAGACACATTAAAAGACATTTCATCAGTTTTAGGAGGTAGAACGTTTATATTTTACTTTTATGATGAAAGAACCCTTAAAACCTCTAACTTTTTCTCTACCACATGGCCAAAAAGGCCCAAGGAGCAACAATCGCCTGTCTGACCCCGGGCATATTAGTTAAAATAAATGGAGGAAAAAAGTAATTTTCTTTTTAAAAGCTTCTTCAATAGTAAAGGAAGTATATGGCCAAGAGTAACCAATTATAATAATTTATAGCTGTATTTAATTTTTATTTCATTTTCATAGATATATGGATTTTTAATCCCGAGTGGAAGTTAAAGAGTAATAGTATCTACTATTTTTAAGCACCTACTAAGTGAGGTATCGTTTTGGCTTTTTAATACACTAAGTCACCGTAGTCATTTAAAGCAGCTATTAGTTTCTCTATTATATACTGTAAATAGGAACATAGTTGGATGCCTGTTACCTGGAGAATTGAGCTCTTTGACTTCAAAATCTCTCTTCTCTGCATATCCAGCTATCATCTACCCTAATAAAAGAGAAACATGCAAATTGACCTTACCTCCATGACACCCACCAGCCAATCAGGAGTGAGTATGCAAATTAACCCAACAAAGATGGCAGGTTAATTTGCATACACAGGTGTGGAGCAAAGACTGAAGAGGCTTGGCTTCTCCGCAGTGGCAGGAGCGAAGGCCTGGGTCCCGGGCGCTGGAGGAAAACCGGTGCCAGTAGCCAGGGGAAGGAAGGCCTATGGGATGAATCTTCATGCAGTGGGCCTGTAGTTAAAGTGATAAATCATTGTGCTTTAAAACATAATATTTCTGCTCTAGTAGATAATTCCTATTTATTTTAACACATAATTAATATTTTATATTGTCTACCATCAAGAAAAATTGGTACGCTACAAAGAAATGCCACGTTTTTCTTGAGCTGTCTATCTATCAAACAGCTGTTTATTCAGCAATAGGTGGTCCCAGTTAAAGAAGAATAAATGATCTACCAGGTATCAGGTGCTCCGTGTGCGGAGGGATTATGCTAAGGGCTTTATTTGATCTCCAGAAAAATTACTGAGATACAACCTTGTGAGGTCTATTTATATAAAATATCCTGTGGCTTATCACTTAAGAACATCATCAATTTCCCTTAAACTGCATTGTCTTACAAGTCAACAAAGTTTGAATTGCGAAGGATTAAAGAATCGATGTTATTGATTTTTTGTTTGTTTCCCCCAAAGTATAGAATGAGTGGGAGAGGGTGCACTAAGAGGTGAGTAATCATAGGCAGCGGGTAGGTTTACAGTACTTTTTCTAGAAAGGCCTTGCCTATTAGTGAATTTGTACATACTTTATGTCGCAGATTATATTACTTTATTATGCAGCTTCAAAACTTTCTTTTATGTTAAATGTGGATAACTTTTGTGAAGTTAACTATCATCTAGTAGTTAACTAAAATAACCGGATATACATACATATATATATATACACATATATTTCAGAAGCACTTTTTGAACTTATTTGAGAAATTTTTGCAGAACAGAAAATCTGTGAGAATACTGTGTATCTAGCAAACTATATTCAGTTTGACAAAATATTGTTTCCCTTTTTAGTCCCATGTGTTTCTTTTTACATCTTAAAGATTTCTTTGATACTGATGAGATCTAATTTATTCACAACTGAATACTTCCAATGAGCCTCCCCTTTTCACTACTGAAATAAAGGAAGTTAACTTTTACCTCCAAAAAAGCCACTAAAACAATAAAGATAAACCAGCAGCCCTCCCCTTGAATCTTGATTTGGTGTGCAGTATTTCTATGAGCTGAAAGTACATTTCACAACGTTAGGAGCAGAAGCGTCTTAAGGCAAGAAACTTGAATGAGCTTTTCAGCATACCCACAGAGTCCTAACTCTTTCCAAACTTCAATTTATTGAATCCAGCCGACAGTGCGATATTTTTATCTCCTTCCAAAGAAATCCTTGTCTACCTGCTGTTAAGAATTGGACAAGATTTACTGATCTGGCTGCCTACTGGTCTGGTGTGTTTAAGTGGTGAATATAAATCTTTCATCGCACCGCTTAGGATGACTTCACTTCCTCCTAGTATTTCATCCATGAATAAGAAAAAAAAAGGGCAATTGAGAACATGTTATTGATGCTTGCAATAGCATATTTTTTTTCTGTTTAAATTCGTTTTCGATAAATTTGGGAAGCACACCATTTTTTCCCCTTAGATGGCAACCAGCATTTTCTAAGAAAACAACCTGAGAAGGAAGGTTGTGTATGTGTATTCTTCAAATATAGACAGACATGCTACGAAAAGCAATGTGAGAATAAGACTAGGCGATAAAAAACTTAATATCGCACAAGAATGATTTTTAAAATGTGACCAGTTATGCAACAGTTATAGGTTATCTTCATGCCATGGTATTTATATGTTGCTTTGCTTATATTTTAAAAAAATGCATGCTGGTTGTAATAAAATCAAACCATATAAAAACAAAAATTTAAGAAGTTTGAAATGGGACATCTGATCAACCCAGCATATGAGTACAGTAACAAAAATTACTTGATATCACACGTAACATGATCTTTAGCTGTTTGCCTACTGTATTCCTGGTACATTTATTCTAACACCAATGCATCTGGTTTTGTTTTTAAATATTATATGGCATAATAAAAGTAGATATCATCCTAAGATTCCTATGACTTCCTCAAACTCACCAAGAGAGTTAGGATACAAGATAGGGTAATTATTATAGTTAAAACTGTTGTGGAAACCTTTAAATGACATGAAAATACTAAAATATTGTTCATTGTAGGTATTCTGATTTCTCTTCTGATGTTCTATTATATCTTGATGGTGCCTTGATGTTAAGTCTCAAAGAAGATTACAATCTTACTTATAATTGAAACTACATGTTTAATGTTGAGAAACATTAACCCAAGGAATTGCTTTTTTTTTCTGTTCCTTAGCACATCTTCACTGAAGGATAATTTCTTTCTTCTGCTGGCTTTTTAAAATGTTCTCAAACTTCCCTTTAATCACCTCACATTATTTTCTCCAAGTTTTAGAGAGATTTATCTTCATTTGATCCCAGAAAAAAAATGTGATTTCAACCTTATTTTAAAGTAAACTTTCATCTCTCTACTGACATTATTCTAATACACATAAAAAAATCCCATCGTACAAGCATAGTACAGTTGCTGATAGTAATCCCGTGGTAACATAATGCATTCACTCTGCTTTACTGAACTTGAAAATATCATATTGTTAAATGACAAAAAAATGATGAAGGAACGTGTAGAGAGTCCATGCAGAAAATCATCTCTCCTGATCAAATCAACATGAAATAAACCTAACGTTCTCAGTAAACACCTGCCCACGGCTGGGTAAGCTGGCTCTGCCCCTGGAAGTGGGCATGCTGCTTGCTGCAGGTGAATTTGGTGCTGAGGTGGGCAGATGTGGGCCTATGCCCCATGGGAGCCATCCTGGGTAGATCTGAGATTGTTTCCGGGGCAAAACCTACAGGGAATTCTTAGTTCCTCTTTCTACTCACTCCAGGAGAAAGCTTTCCAAAGTCAAGGTACATACAGCACATGATAAAAAAAAAAAAAAGAATTTAACATAAAAAAAAACACGAGAAGCCCAGGCAGCGTTGCTCAGTGGTTGACATTGATCCGTGAACCAGGAGGTCACCAGTTTGATTCCCGGTCAAAGTATATGCCTGGTTGTGCGTTCCATTCCCAGTGTGCGATGCAGCAGACAGCTGATCAGTGATACTCTCTCATTGATGGCTCTCTCTCTCTCTCTCTCTCTCTCTCTCTTCTTTTCTTAAATATATATATATTTATGGAAGTTAGGTCAAAATTTTTATAAATTAAGATATGAAAGTAAAATATTCTGAGTCATTAAGGCAACCTGAAATTCTGAATCTAAGAAATATTGTAAGGAGCTGAGACGGGTTTGGCTCAGTGGATAGAGCGTCTGCTTGTGGACTGAAAGGTCCCGGATTCGATTCCGGTTGGGAGCATGTACTTTGCTTGCAGGCACATCTCCACAGTGGGGCATGCAGGAGAAGGCTGATCAATGTCTCTCTCTCTCATCGATGTTTCTGACTTTCTATCTCTCTCCCTTCCTCTCTGTAAAAAAATCAATAAAATATATTTAAAAAAAGAAATATTGTAAGAAAATTATAGCAGCATGGGCAATGGGAAAAATGTAGGTCTCTATTATAATAAGAACTCTCCTTATGGTTTATGTACAGACAGATATTTAAAATGTCACCTCTTTCTTCTGCATAGATTTACTTCTCAGGGTTCTGCCTCTAAAATAAGTTGGATGGTATCTAAATGAATAATTTCACCATGCTTCCCAATGTACATAATGCACAAATCCAGTTTGTAATTTTGTCTTAATCTGAGGTAGGTGGTACATGAGGTCATTAAGATCACTATCAGCCAAAACCGGTTTGGCTCAGTGGATAGAGCGTCAGCCTGTGGACTGAAGGGTCCCAGGTTCGATTTTGGTCAAGGGCATGTATCCTGGTTGTGGGCACATCCCCAGTGTGGGGCGTGCAGGAGGCAGCTGATCAATGTGTCTCTCTCATCGATGTTTCTAATTCTATATCCTTCTTCCTTCCTCTCTGTAAAAAATCAATAAAATATAAAAATATATTTAAAAAAAAGATCACTGTCATTTCATAGATGGTAAAGTTAAGACTCAGCAAAAGAGGTGTTTGTTGATTTGTTGATGATAACCATTCTGACACCTGTGAGGTAATTTTGTGATTTTAATTTGCATCTCTCTGATGATTAGTGACCCAGAGTATTGTGTCCTAGGTATATTGGGCATCTATACGTATGTCCTCTTTGTAGAAGTGTCTATTCTGGTCCTTTGCCCATTTTTTTAAATTGGGTTCTTTGTCTTGATGTTAAGTTGTGTGAGTTCTTTTTATATTGTGGAAATTAACCCTTTATCGGATGTATCATTGGCAAACAATGTTCTCCCATTCGGGGGGTCCCTTTTCATTTTGTTGCTTATTTCTTTTGTTGCACAGAAGCTTTTTAGTTTGAGTGGCACCCTTTGTTTCTTTTTTCCTTTGTTTGCCTTGCTCAAGGAGATATAGCAGCAAAACTATGGCTGCCAGAAATATCTGAAATTTTACTCCCTATGTGTTTTTTTTTTCTAGGAATTTTATAGTTTCACAACTTTTCCAACATCATTTACTGAATACTCTCTTTACCCCATTGTATGTTTCCTGCCTCCTTTGTCAAGTATTAATTGACCAAAAGGTGTGGGTTTATTTCTGTGCTCTCTGTTCTGTTCCATTAATCTATATGCCTGTTTGTGTGCTGTTTTGAATACAATGGCTTCGTAGCACAGTTGGATGTCAAGTATTGTGATCCCTCCAACTTGCTGGGAGGGGAACTTTGTAGAATTCCATAGCATACTCACAGCTCAGCTCCGGTCCCTGGTGAAGTCATCAAGCTGCTGACTGTAGATAGCGGAGCTGTTTCTGTCTTATTAAATCAGGGGATTCCCACAGGCAAAATGTCAGGAATAGGGATCACTACTTCAAAGGATGTGGTTTACCAGAGGCACATTTGCACAAGATTAACATATCAAGAGGTGTCTGCAACATTTCACTCACAGGCACCCCCCGCCTGCACACTCCCATTTGCCAGCTCAGATGGGACCCATTAGACATATTGTTCAGCCGAAGATTTAGAACCCCAGGTTTAAATGGTGAGTTACAACAGCCCCGGGAATGAAAATAGATTGTACAGCCAAACCTAAAGATCAATTTTCTTATTATAGGCCGCCCAGTGTACATGGACGTGCAATTCGTGTCAGGATCTGCATGGTTTATAATTTAACATCTATGAACATGTATAAACGCTGTTTGGCCATAATGACACATTTCACTCTGAATGAGAGCCAATTTAGGAATCGAAAATTGAAGAAGCTTGGTTTATAAAGAAGTAGTCTCTTGAAGGTTGCAGAGCACAGCATAGCTTTTCCAAAAAAATAAAAATAAAAATAAAAATAACATAGAAACAAAGCAGGCGCACGGAATCTGGAAGAGTAAATCTGGACTTGACAGGACATACAGAGGAAACACTCTATGCCCATTGATAATTTGAAGGCCTGGCATGTAACCTTTTCCACCCCCTCATACATTAACCAACGTGTTTTCCAGGAAACCGTCCTGGCTGCAGGTCTCAAGTGAGACATTCGCCGGTGTTTATTTTTGTTTTTGTTTGTATTTTCTCCGGAAAGAAAGCCCTCGGGCCTCCAGATGGGATTTCATTGAAATAAATTATTTCTGAGCACTTATTGGAATGCACCACAGTAAATATTCTTGAATACATTTCTGAATACTCCCCAAGCCCACGAGATTCACAGGCAACATTTCGAGCAGATTCCTTTTCCCTGGTGATCCACCAGCCTAATGAGAAACAGGTGTGGTGAGAAACTTCAATGTCCTATGCCAGGCGCCCTGATAAGTATACAGTGGTACCTCGAGATACGAGTTTAATTCGTTCTGTAACCTTGAGGCGTGGGAAACTAGGAGATGCTCCCGTCGAGGTAAACTGGTGGGTCGTGTGCAGATGGCGGATCCTCACAATGACTCGTATCTCAACTGTTGTTCGTATTTCAAAGCAAAAATCGCTCGCTCGACGGCTCGTATCTCAAAAATCTCATATGTTAGGGCACTCGTATCTCGAGGTACCACTGTATACATAAGGAGTCAACTACCAGGAGATAGTTGCTTCCCCAAACTGGCGCATTAGGGGGCAGTTCCTGAGAAAGAGGGTTGGTGAAGTCTTGAGAGAGGTTGACATGTTCTCCAAGAAGTAACTGGGGACGTAGAACATTTCAAACAAAGGCAACTGAACGGATGAAGCAAAAATCCTGTCGTGTTCGGAGGAACTGCCAAATGTTTTGATTTACTGGAGTTTAAACTGTGAGATGCCGATTTTGAGAATGGGGCTGGATAGAAGGGAAGAGACCAGGCCATGTGAGCCTTAGAGGTCATGTTCAAGATTGGACTGTATCTCAAAGTCAGTGGAAGGCAGGAAAGAAATTAAACCAAGATTAAGTAAAAAGGTCACCCGTGCAACAAGATAAATCTGGGAGAAGGACCCGGGTTAGCCACAGATTGACAGGAAGATGGTTTCTCTGAGGCACTGTGATGTGCAAAATACACTAGTTCTGCAAATCAACCCCTGCCTACATGTAAAATTTGCCAAAAGCACACGGTCTCCTTTGGTTTGCTCTCTAATGACACATTCCTCTTTATGGCTCTCATTCCTGGAGAATGGCATTTGGATTCCAAGGAAGCCACGTGTCCGTCAATTGCAGCCCAGATTTATTTAGCATGCGGATACCCAGCACAAAGAGGCCTGTCATTGCAATCTACAGGCTGTGCATGCAGGTCAGCCTGAGTGGCCGTCGGGTTAAAATGGATGGCCCGCGCACAAATCGTAAGGAGTTATGTGTCTTCCTCAGCTTCAGGACATACAGACTGTGTGTGAGCATCCCGGATCCCGAGTGCAAATGCAGTTTTCTGAAGAGTTTAAGTAATTCCGGGGCTAGCTGTCCCCTCTTGCATGGAAGGAAGCCATCAGGAACATGTCCCTCAATGGCGGTGCCACAGTCTTATAGTGCCTTTGGAGTTCTGATTGGAATCTAGAGGCTAGCCAAAGCTGGTTTGGCTCAGTGGAGAGAGCATCAGCTTGCGGACTGGAGGGTCCCAGGTTCGATTCCAGTCAAGGCCATGTACCTTGGTTACGGGCACATCCCCTGTAAGGGGCGTGCAGGAGGCAGCTGATCGATGTCTCTCTTTCATCGATGTTTCTAGCTCTCTGTCCCTCTCCCTTCCTCTCTGTAAAAAATCAATAAAACATATTTTTAAAAAAAGAAATCTAGAGGCTTACAATGATGATATTGAGTCATTCTTTCCTTGATTTGGCCACTCATTCACTCATCCATTTTATTCATGTGGAAAGCAAATTTAGAAATTCATATAAATTAGACACTTTTAAAGCACCTAGAATTTAGAGTAGAAAATTCTCAAATGCCTCCAAATATCCAATAACCAATTAAAATATTTCCCTTTTCATGGTGCGGTACTTGAGGCAAAACACATCCCTGAACGTTTTGCAAATGCACATACATGGCTTGTATATACAATACATTACAATTAAGCCAAAACAACGAATCTGTAAGACCCCTTGTTTATTTTCAGTGATGCCCCACTGATTTCTCTGTCCTTGACTCTATTGCACAAATGAGTTTCCGTTCGAGCCTGCATTTCAGCTAGCAGCTATTTGAAAACACGCAATTCCCGTATAATGGGGCCTCGTTTTTGATTCCCATTGTTGATATAAGGAGATTTAAGAAACGTTCCCCTGGAGCGGAAGATGGAAAAATACCTGCCGTATGCTCAGGATAAATTATTTCCACCACAATATCGCACTTCCTACTCCCAGCCGTCTTATGAATTATGGATTCTCAGCCAATTTGATAGATGAAGAAGCAGAAATTGTTTTAAGATTTGTCTAAGACCGCTCAGATGGAAAATGCCAGAGCTGGGAGTTAAATATGCATCTTTGTGCTCGGGGAGTCCGCTTCGGTTTTATGCTGGCCCCCTTTCGGTCAAGTTTGCTTTCTGACTTTGCCTCGGGTACCGATTCCTCAATCCTGCCTTCCTTCTCAAGCTGTCGATATTAACCGCCTCAGCACTGATAATGAATAGTGATGTGAAGCTTTTAAAATTATATTCTGCAGTTACCAGGAGTTATACCAGCATTTCATGATTCGAGTTCTGTAGAAGCTTGAGAATGCAAACAGGTGCCACACGGGGCCTTGAATGATGATATAATTCATGTGTTCCCATCACTTTCCAGTGAAGTGCTTCTTCTGGGGTACCGCTGACTGTACACCGATTGCCCCATCTTTTAGATAGACAGAAACCAGGAAAGAACTTGAGGAACCTTTGCTACATCAACAAAACTTTCAATGTAAGGAAAACTGACTGATTTGGTATAAGACCAGGATTCCACATTCCAGGAGAAAATACTTTGGTAAAAAAGAAACACTCCGGTATGGAGTAGAAGGAGGGTTCACGTTAAAAATGGATCTGGTGCGAGAAAGAAACATAAGGAGCGCATGGGATATTCTATTCAAGTTAGACTGAAGAACAGAAAGTTATTGGGATCACATTTGTACGTTTAAATATGACCTATTGGCCTGGGCTTGAATTACTCTTTGTCTTTAAAATGGGATTTTGAAAGCGAAAGTGAAGAAACTCTAAAATACCACAGAAAAGTCGAGATTCTACTATTTTTCCATTTTCCCCTTTTCTAATACATTTTAAAATATATTTTTATTGCTTTTTTACAGAGAGGAAGGGAGAAGGATAGAAAGTCAGAAACATCGATGAGAGAGAGACATCGATCAGCCGCCTCCTACACGCCCCCCACTGGAGTTGTGCCCGCAAGCAAGGTACATGCCCCCGACCAGAATCGAACCTGGGACCCTTCAGTCCACAGGCCGACGCTCTATCCACCGAGCCAAACCGGTCTCGGCTCTAAGACATTTTTAAAAATGTTGAGATCCTTGTGTGTTCAAGAGCAGTGGTGAGAAATAAGAGTGATCCCTTCTCCTCCTTAACCAGTCTCGCCCAAGGTCACCAACCTCCTGCTGAATCAGAGTGCCAGGATGCCAGCAGAGCACTGACACTGTGCCGGGGAAGGGACTCCATATGTGCGTGGCCAAGAGGATCCCCGACGTTAACTGGGGTATCCAAACCCCTTTCCCCTTCCGCCCTCTACCCCCCCCCCCCCCGCCTTTTACCTGACAACCACTACCCTAACATGTTGCCATTTCGAGTGTTCTGTACCATTTGACTTATCTGCACACGGGACAGCTGCCGGGAGAGGGAGAGGGAGGTGGACTGTGGTGTGCATCAGGAGTTGTGATGCTTAAATATATGTGTGTTGAATATATGTGTGTGTTTTGTGTTTTATTTTCATTTTATTGAGACCAGGACTCCAAGGTGTGGCTGTTCCACAGGCATTTAACCCCTCCCTCCTGGAGAATATCTGGATGGTTGGCGTTTGGGGCCACTGTAAACAGAGCTGCTGTGAAGTTTTGGGGGGAAGGTTTGAAGATGCTGGGAAGGCAGACATGGTCGGAGGCAGCGGTTCTCAACCTGTGGGTCGAGACCCCTTTGGGGGTCGAACGACCCTTGCACAGGGGTCGCCTAAGACCATCGGAAAATGCAGATATTGACATCACGATGCATCACAGTAGCAACATGTCATGGTTGGGGGTCACCGCCCCATGAGGAGCTGTATGCCAGGGTCGCGGCCTGAGGAAGGTGGAGAACTACTGGTCTGAGGGGTTTCAGAGCGCAGGCTGCGGGGCCTGCACGGGAGGGTTTTCGGGGAAAGCTCAGCTTCCGAGGGCTCTGCTTCCAACGGCCCGCTCCGGCGGGAAGCGCCTCCTCGCGGATAAGGCACCACATGGGAGCTGACCGTGTTCCCTCCCATATGATGCTCCCCAGGAAATGGGCACAGAATCCCGGTTATTCATTTCCGCTCTGACACTCACAGCTGGTGCTGGTGTGGAGTGTGTTCCTTTCTTTCGCTCGCTTGCTTTGACAAGTATCGATGTTAATTTAAGAGAGAATGAAGTTTTAATAGTAATAACACATAAACATTTATCCTCACATATATGTGTGTATGTATATACACCTATATACATATATATACATACACACACACACACACACACACACACACACACATGTATAATAAAAGCATAATATGCTAATTATACTGGACTTCCTTCCGGATGAAGCCAGAGTCCCCAGTGCCTGCCGGGGGCAGGAGAGAAGCCGGTGCTGGCAGCCGTGGGAAGGAAAGCCTCCTCTGGCATTGATTTCATGCACTGGGCCTCTAGTGTGTGTGTGTGTGTGTGTGTAAATATAAATATATATACAAACTGTGTATATATATGCATATTCATATGTATGTATATGTATATGTATATATTTATATGTATATATGTATATGTGTGCGTATAATATATATACATTTATATATACTGTGTGTATGTGTGTGTATGTGTGTGTGTGTGTGTGTGTGTGTGTGTGTATGCCTTAGATGCGAAGAAGTACACCAAGAGGTGACACAGCTTTGTTAAATGAACCCTTAATTCAAAACTAAGATATTACGCCGACCCCTTGTATCCAGATGGCTGTGCTGAACCCGGGAGGGGGAAACTCCAGAACTTGGGGTGGGACTAACGAAGCTGAAGTGCTGACGCTCTGTCCTGTCACCTGGGGCCTTTCTGCACCCTGACCTGACCTGCAGGCAGCTCACAGTTCCGCACGGTATATATACATGTAAATATAGATATGTAAATATATATATTTATATGCACACACATTACATATATATACATCTAAACATACAGTGCCTGAGGCCAGAGGAAAGAAGTCCATCGTGGAGCCAGGCGAGTTGAGAGCTGGAGAAGGGAACACGCTGGGTGCTAGAAGAGGCACACCCAGCGTTCGAAGAGCAGAATTGTGTACAGCAATGGGGCAGCGATGCCATGACAGGACAGGCGGAATCCAGTGCTGAGAGGAAGAAGAGGAATGGAAACCAGAGGCCAGCTGGGGACAGTGGGGTGTGCCCAAGCAGGGAGTTCTGGAATGGGGCGGGACGGTGAGAAGATCATAGGACAGCGCCTCTTGTCAGTGAGGGGGGTGCAGGCACCTTCACATAAAGCATCGGATGAAGAGGTCCAACGTCAGAAATATTCACTGTACGTTTCAAAAGAGACCCAGGGAGAGGGGATGGGATGGTGTTCGATAATCTTACAGTGTGCTCACTAGCTGACCTGGAAAGAGAGTCCCAGGATCTGTACTCTCTCTCTGTCTTTGTTTTTAAATATATTTTTATCGATTTCAGAGAGGAAGGGAGAGGGAGAGAGAGAGACAAACATTGATGATGCGAGAGAATCACAGAGGGGCTGCCTCCTGCATGCCCCCCACTGGGGATGGAGCCAAATGGGCAGGTGCCCTGACCAGCAATCAAACCCTGACCTCCTGGTTCAGAGGTTGATGCTCAACCACTGAGCCACCCCGGCCAGGCATACGGGCCTCTCTGCCCTGCGTTCTCCCTGTGAGGATCCTTTCGCTGGAAGCTTCGGGACAGGCGTTTGGCTGGTCCGCAGCAAGATGAGGCTTCCCTTCCCTGTGCGTCATCATGGCCTTTGGAGCTATTTTTTATCAACTTAAAGAGGCAATTTAAGCTTGACATTCATTCCGTGAACCAATCATCTATTCCCCAACTAGGTACTAATCACCTTCTCTATGCAGGATCTACTTAAATAATAGAAGACATGAAGAGATTAAACAGCTGTGAATCCTTGTTTTAATGATTTATGCCATCCATAAGCAAGTGTCTGCGATCCAAAGTAAAAGTAATAAATGCACTGAGCGTGGTATAAAAATATTATAATGAGGAGGTGGAAAGATTTTTCAGAAAATATCATCCTTAAATTGGTTCCAGAGGAGGTATATAACTTTGATACATAGAAATGCAGGAGGCTTTCTATTTTTTTTTAAATATATTTTTTATTGATTTCTTTACCGAGAGGAAGTGGAGAGAGAGAGTTAGAAACATATTGATGAGAGAGAAACATCGATCAGCCGCCTCCTGCACACCCCCCACGGGGGATGTGCCTGCAACCAAGGTACATGCCCTTGACCGGAATCGAACCTGGGAACCTTCAGTCCGCAGGCCGACGCTCTATCCACTGAGCCAAACCGGTTTTGGCCAGGAGGCTTTCTGAAGCTGTGGAAAACGTGAGCAAGACAGAACATTAAGAAAGTATCAGTGTTCGGAGAAATAAAGAATAATGTGGCATATGGGATATTTTTATGCAAAAGTTGCTTTTTAGGAGGACAGGTTTGGTTCTTAAAACACTGGGGCAATAGAATGTAGAGTGTCTTACATTGGAAAGTGGGTAACATAATTTAGTGATCTAATAAAAATTTGGGAAGGAGTACAATAATCCAGTTTTTCAATCATACCTTTTTTTTTAAGATGGAGGCATTTTTTAATTTAAAAAATATATATATTTGTATTAATTTCAGAGAGGAAGGGAGAGGTAGAGGTAGAAACATCCATGATGACAGAATCATGGATTGGCTGCCTCCTACATGCCCCCTCCTGGGGATGGAGCCCGAAACCCAGGCATGTGCTCTGAGTGAAGTGAACCCGTGACCTCTTGGTTTCTGGGTCGATGCCAAACTACTGAGCAACACCAGCCTGGCAGACATTGTTTTTAGGGGTGATGAAGTGCAGCCATTCTGTGTGTGTATAAGTTCCCTAACTGTATGCCAGCCTCTAGAAATCCTAGCCATGCCGAAACCGGTTTGGCTCAGTGGGTAGAGCGTCGGCCTGTGGACTGAAGGGTCCCAGGTTCGATTCCGGTCAAGGGCATGTACCTTGGTTGCAGGCACATCCCCGGTAGCAGGCATGCAGGAGGCAGCTGATCAATGTCTCTCTCTCATCGATGTTTCTAACTTTCTATCCCTCTCCCTTCCTCTCTGTAAAAAATCAATAAAATATATTAAAAAAAAAAAAAGAAATCCTAGCCATGCCCAGTGCTTCCTCATAGGATCTGCCACCCTACCCACACCTCTTAAAGGAACCGCTTTGATTTCCCCAGGACAGCCCTGTTACTGTCACCACTGGCAGCTGGAGCCACACGGCTTAGAGAGGCTGGAAACAGAGCTCGCCTGCAAAGAGGGAAAAGAAAGTAAAATGACATTGCCACCATTTGCGTACACATGACTTGACTACTCTAGAACATTCTTTCTCACGGAAATCGGGTTAGGAGTAACTTTGTTTCAGAAAAACAAAAGGCCACTGAACTGGCCTTATCAAATGACTTTATTGGACAATATTCGTTTCCCCAAAAATTGCCTCCTATGCACCAATGCTAAACTCCTCTATTGCTAACCGGGCCCTGTTCCCATCAGGCCCCAGTATGGGAAGTCCTTCCTGAAACTAGACTCTTGGATGCTTTACAGCGTTCCGTCCTGGGGCTCCTCCTTACAACTCAGCCCCCAAGACACGGCGAAGGCGGCTGTCCCATCGGTGAGGTCGGCGTGAGCCTGGATTTGCCTGATCAACAGCCTTTCTGGTTTCCATTGATGGCCCAGCAGCCAGCACCTCCTTAGACCCTGATTCCGCCCCGGGAGAGGAAAGGTGCAATTTGCAGGATAAGGAGCCAGTGACCAGTGAGGTGACTTGACTTGTGGTCTTCAGATTTTTTTTTAAATTTTTTATTTTACTTATTTATTTATTTTTATATATTTTATTGGTTTTTTACAGAGAGGAAAGGAGAGGGTTAGAGAGCCAGAAACATCAATGAGAGACATCGATCAGCTGCCTCCTGCATGCCCCCCACTGGGGATGTGCCTGTAACCAAGATACATGCCCTTGACCGGAATCGAACCTGGGATCCTTCAGTCTCCAGGCCGATGCTCTATCCGCTGAGCCAAACCGGTTTTGGCTTTTTTTTTTCTTTAAATATATTTTATTGATTTTTTACAGAGAGGAAGGGAGAGAGATAGAGAGTTAGAAACATTGATGAGAGAGAGACATCCATCAGCTGCCTCCTGCACGCCCCCTACTGGGGATGTGCCCGCAACCAAGGTACATGCCCTTGACCGGAATCAAACCTGGAACCTTTCAGCCCGCAGACCCACTGAGCCAAACCGGTTGCGGCGGTCTTAAGATTTTAATCCAGGGATGCTCCTATGATGCGAATTTGCCTCCCAAACAATAAAATGCTGTGCTAGCTATGAAGAATTCCAGTCACTGGAAGACTTAACATTAATTACTCTACCTCCTACTGCACCAAGTACCTGCGTACAAATGAGTCTTCGTTAGCCTTTTTAAATCTTTCTAAAGTTCCTTGCATGATGGTATATTTATGTTCAAACCTTCCTGGTCCTAAATTCCCTACAGGGTCAATTGCATATCCTTATCTCGACATTAAATCTCTCATTCCTCTGCTCTTCGGCTTGCCTTCCATTTCTCTTTCCCGTGGACCCTTCTTCATCATAACCATGTTTACTCACTGTCCCCCTCAGTGCCGACGCTTTTTGCTCTCTAGGCTTTTATTCTTGCCTGTTAAACACGACTATGAAGATAACTTGTTATTATGCCTTGTCTTCAGCGTTTGTCCTTCACTTCTGTAGAGTTAAAAAATCTGGTAATCCGTCATTGTTTGATGAATGAACTCTCAACTGCGTGTTGCTTCAAACAACTTCCCCCGACCCAAATCCCAACTGAAGGGGGGCAGGGGTACAAGGGAGGCTTCAGGTGGTGACTACCTGCCTGTGTGTGTTGTTTCCAGGGATGTCTCTAAGGTAAAGCCGTCCTATCCTTCTTGTGAGTAAGACTGGTCAAGGCAGGCTGCCGAATGAAGGCTCTCAGTGGGGAATGGTCCATGTCCTCGCCTGTTGGTGGGCTTCTTGCGATGTCATGAGAAAAGGAATTTTTTGAGCCTCCCACGGGAGAATGAGGGGAATTTATTTGCCTGGAATTACATCTCTGAGTTCCCAAGATTCCCTCTCCCTCTGTCTGACCCAGTAGAAAGTCTGGCTGAGCTAGGCCTTTAGCAGAGCTGGATCATAGGGGTGCCCAGAGTACCCACTCCATGCCTCAGGCCAGCTTCTCTTGTGTTTCCGGCTGCTAAGTATCAGACGCTGAATGGGAGGTCCACATGGGCATAGGCCACGTGGATTCTAGGGACATGGGAGAAGGCAAGGAAGCAGGAGCAAAACCAGGAGAACCAGAGAGCAGCCACAGAGAGCAAGACTTCCTTTAGGTGGGGGATTATGTATTCCTAAATTTTTAGGGGGCTGGCAGTGGCCCTGCCCCCATTAGCCAGTCATCTTTGTTTCCAGGTTAGACTGTGTTCCCTGCATCGTCTTTACCTCACTGTCTCATGAGTGCACTGCCCGTGCACCCCTCCCCCTTGTGCTGGGCTCTCTCTGCTAGTGAGCTTCAGGAAGTGGACCCGTGTTCCCTTGGGAGTGCAAGGTCTTCCTGGTGAGGCTGCCCTGATGACCATGATTGTAATGCCTGACCTCGCTTGGTCCCTTTCTTATTATTAACTAGTGGCCCGGTGCACGAAATTTGTGTATGAAATTTGTGCATGGGGGTGGGGGATGGTCTCCCTCAGTCCAACCTGCACCCTCTTAAATCTGGGGCATCCCCTTCGCAATCTGGGACCGCTGACTCCTAACTGCTCATCTGCCTGCCTATCTGATTGCCCCTAACCACTCTGCATGCTGGTCTGCTCACCTCCAACTGCTCCCTGCTGCCAGCCTTCTCACCCCAAACTGCCCCTCTTGCTGGCCTGATTGCCCCCAAATGTCCCCCCACTGCCAGCCTGCTTGTCCCCAACTGCCCCCCCCCACCTCTCTGCAAGCCTGATCACCCTCAACTGCCCTCCCCTCCTGGCCTGATCGCACATAACTGCCTCTGCCTTGGCCCTGCCACCGTAGCTTTGTACAGAAGGATGTGGGAACATCTCCCGGTCTGATTAGCATATTAGCCTTTTATTAGTATGGATAACTAATTAAACGGTATCAAATAGAGTGGTCCATTCTGAGAAAACAGGAGGAAATCCAAACACTGGTGTTTGGAAGACTAACTGGTTTGTGCAGAAGGAAAACCGACTCTACAGTCACTTTAATTATTCACCCTATTAACTGTGACAGTGTGGCTTGAACATCTCATCATTGCTCACTGTAATTAAAGGGCCCAGCGAACAACAGGATGTTCGAAAGGATTCGGGGAAGACACGCTGTGCGGGATGGCAGCCACACCGTGTTACAGACAAAACATTGGAAACAGAATAATTGTTCTCACATCACTTGCCGCGATGTCGCACCTTTCTCATTTTATGCCGTTTTAATTTTTTCCAAGTGGGATGTATGCAAATGTGCTGAATTCATTTAGCACTTCCTGGTTGCAAACTCTGTCAACATGGGCTTTGCCAGTTGAGCGGCTAAGAGTGAAAGGGAAGTTCAGAATTGTTTGTGCATCAATGTTGATGGTTTGCGACTGAAGGTAAAACAAAACCTGAGGAAGCAGAGGGAGGAAAAGCCCGGACTGTATTCCACAGAAATCAGTCCTGCACGTTTCTGACCGTGTGGTCCTGGTTTTAAATTTTGTGTTATATAAACGAAGGAGTGGGATTGCGAAAATAAAAATAAAAGGTGAGCAGATTGAAAAAGTGTAGATTCTTCTGAACCGAATTTCTTTCTGCTCAGGGGCTGCTGAGCTGGAGAAAAAGGGGTCCTTAATTAAGTCAGATTATTTTTCTTGTTTATTGAAGAGTAGAGAAACGAAATTCATGCATGGAGTGCTGTGTGTCCCTCAGCCCAGCCTGCACCCTCTCCAATCTGGGACCCCTTGAGAGATGTCCAACTGTGCATTTATGCCTGATCTCAGTAGAACCAGATCTAAAACAGGCAGTCGGCTATCCTTCTTACAGTCAGGACTGCTGACCCCTACTGCTCACCTACCTGCCTTCCTGATTGCCCCTGACCACTTCTGCCTGCCACCCTGATCACCCATAACTATTCCCTTGCCAGTCTGATTGCCCCTAACTGCCCTCCCCTGCAGGCCTGGTCACCCCTCAACTGCCCTTCCCTGTAGGCCCGGTCACCCCCAACTTCCCTCCTCTGCCAGCCTGGTAACCCCTAACTGCCTTCCCTGCAGGCTTGATCACCCCCAACTGCCCTCCCTTGCAGTCCTGGTCCCTCCCGACTGCCCTCCCCTGATGGCCTAATTGCTCCCAACTACCTTTTCCTGCTGGTTATCTTGTGGTGGCCATCTTGTGTCCACATGGGGGCAGCCATCTTTGACCACATGGAGGCAGCCATCTTGTGTGTTGGAGTGATGGTCAATTTGCATATTACTCTTTTATTGGATAATGATATTGTGTAAGGTTCATGGAAGCTGTTATATTTTCCTTTGTCTTCTGCATCATCTATAATAATAAAAGCATAATATGCTAATTAGACCAGACGTCCTTCCATATGACCTTCTGGTCAAAGCCACAGTGGCGGGAGCTGAATTTCATACATCGGGCCTCTAGCCATTAATAAAAATGGAAAGCACTTAAGAAATCCTGAATATTTTTCAGTTACTATTTCAAATGATACATATGCATATATATACACACATGTGTATGGATTATATAAATATCTGTACATTTCTATATATTATGTATTGTCTATAAATAATACCACTTCATGTATATGTGAATGTATAAATACACTAGAAGCTCAGTGCACAAAATTCATGCAAGAGTTGGCCTTCCTTTCCCTGGCTGCGGGCACTGGCTTCCCTCTGGCACCCGGGACCTGGGCTTGACTAGCAGCCCTGGCTTTGTCCAGCAGGTCGTCTGGAAAGATGTCTGGTCTAATGAGCATATTACACTTGTATTATTATAGGTATTTATTTGAGAATACATATATTTGAATTTATTTATATATAAGCACTGATCTACATTGACTAATTTAATTCTCATGATGTACATATCATTATTGGCACCATCTCTGTTTTATAGTTGAGAGATTAAGTAAAATCCTTAATATCACAAAAGCTAAGAAGTGGCTGAAAACAAATTCAAATCTAGCCAGTCTGAGTCTAGCATCTTCACTCTTAATGACTAAGAGTTAGGGCCCCTATAACAGAGTATGATTTTTCGTGTGTGTGTTTATTATTGTTGTTGTTCTTGTTGTTGTTAATCCTCCCCTGAAGATATGGTTTTTTTCCATTGATCTTTAGGGATATTGGAAGAGAGAGGGTAAGAGAGAGAAACATTGACTTGAGAGAAACACATCAATTGGTTGCTTTCTGCATGTGCCCCAATGAGGGCCCAGACTAGGGAGAAGCCTGCAACTGAGGTATGTGCCCTTGACCAGAATCAAACCCGGGACCCTTTGGTCCACAGGCCAACACTCTAACTTGAGCCAAACCAGTGAGGGCTAGAACAGAGTAAGTTTTATTTTATTTAATTAATTAATTTATTTATTTATTTATGTATGTATTTATGTATTTATTTATTTGTATATTTTATTGATTTTTTCACAGAGAGGAAGGGAAAGGGATAGAAAGCAAGAAACATCAATGAGAGAGAGAGAGACATCGATCAGCCACCTCCTGCACGCCCTCTACTGGGGATGTGCCTGCAACCAATGTACATGCCCTTGATCGAAATCGAACCTGGGACCTTTCAATTCCCAGGCTGATGCTCTATCCACTGAGCCAAACCAATCTTAGCCAGAGTAAGTTTTAAATTAATATTTGCTGATTCAGTGAAAGTGACAAATTGGCTCCCTGGGAGAGGTGGATGTGTTTTGATTAAAGATATTATAGAGTTTGTTCTACTGGGCTGAACAGTTTATAACTAGAAAATAATTTCATTTTCTAACTATTCTGTGAGCAATAATCTACAAATTAGGACTTTATTATATACTAATGGATGCTAATATATTTTTTAAATAACTCTTGAGAATTTATGGAATTTCCCTGAGCATATGGGAAATAAATTTTACTAATTAGAACATACATTAACTATAACATCAGTGAGCTTTAATAAAGTACCGGTGTGAGGTAAATCCAAAGACCTAGCTTAGCCTTGACTCTGGGAAGTCTAGCACCTGGAATTACTTTATCGGCTTCTTATGACCAGGACAGATTAAGGACACATTGCTTTTAATTTTTCCCCTGACTTGGACATTATTTGTACTTTATTATATTTTAAAAACAAAGAAAGAAAGAAAGGAAAAAAAGAAAGGCAAGAAGGAAGCATTCAGTTGAGATTTTCTAATGAGTCTAATGCTAATGAATCAAATTATCTTTTGTTGGGGGAGAAACTATTTTGGGTCATTGAATCATATGATTATACATAAATATAAATGAACACATGTACATTGAGAAATGCATGCATCCGCTATCTAGTATAGTTTTTGAAAAAAGGTTTATTTAATCATAACTTGCTTTTTATTTTTATATCCTATATAGTAACAACCTAATATGATAAGCATCTGGTTGTCTAGTTATCCGTGCAACCAATCAAAGCGTAATATGCTAATGATGTGCTAAAGCTGCTCAACCACTCACTATGACATGCCCTGACCATCAGGGAGCAGTTGACCAGTTGGCCAATTGCTATGACGTGCACTGACCACCAGGGGGCAGATGCTCCAACCAGTAGGTTTCCTTGCTGATGGGGTCCGGCCAAATGGGACTGAGATAGATGGGCCGGACACGCCCTGGAGCCCTCTTGCTGTCCCTCCCTGGTCTGCATCCCTTTCTAGCACCCGTGGGGTTCCTTCTCTCAATCCCAGCTGAGGGATTCCTGCTCCCTCCCCAAGTGCATGAATTTCGTGCACCGGGCCTCTAGTTACTATATAAAAACATACGTAGTGTTAGTTAGCATCGATGAAGCATTGGAATTCCCTTGAGTGTCAAAGCTTTTGATGAGAACCTAACGTGCTCAGCTTCGGAAGGGTTAGCCGTGAGATGTCAAGGTCCTCATGGACCACAGCCCATTATATGTGACAACAGAATTCTGACCCTGACCCTCTGGAGCCACGAGTTCAGGAATGCAAAGCACAAGCACAGCAGAAATGTCAGGAGTCGGGCAATGACTGTCACTTCCCTATATTTTCATCCTGGTTTTCAAGACAGGACCCGTTAGAGAACGTCAAGTTTGTTTTCCAAACCAGTCACTTAGGGTGCCCTGCTCCCACCTCCCACTTCTCCAAGCCAAGCACCCAGTCACGGCTTATCTGAAAGCTTTCCTGGTTTTCACTGTAAGGCTGTTCCCCTCCTGCCTGCCTTCGGGGCGCTAGCAGATGCGCTGATGGCTGACTTCGCTGTCACAAGCGCTGAATAATTAGCCTCCGTTTGTCCTCATTTGGGGGGTCTTTGTTCATTTCACAAAACCAGGGAGTAGAGACGTCTACGTCAAATTAGATCCATAAATTACTGAATCTTCAGTGATCTCTTCTACGTCAAAATAAAACAGAAGTTGGGTTAAAATATGATTCAGAGATTTTTATTACAAGTTACACGATCACATCCTAGGTATCTATTACTAAAGAAATATTTCTTAGGCGCTAGATGAAATTAGTCAAAGGAAAAGTGTTGCATCTTTTGGATTTCTTCAAGATGTGAATGCCTTCAAACTGTTTTTCATTAAAAATTAAAATCTGATCATGTTGGTGCTCAACTCAAACTATCCCAGGCTTTTAAAGAAACTCTTCAAATTATTTATTTTGGCCAGTTTTTGGTTGATAATAGATATATGTGCTTTTGTGGTAATAAAGGGAATTCTGACTGTTATGGCTTATAATGTAAAGGAAGAATCAAGCTCCTCTAAAATCTTTCCCGCCAAAACCTGTTTGGCTCAGATAGAGCGTCGGTCTGTGGACTGAAAGGTCCCAGATTCGATTCCAGTCTAGGGCATGTACCTTGGTTTTGGGCACATCCCCAGTAGGGGGCGTGTAAGAGGCAGCTGATAGATGTCTCTCTCATCGGTGTTTCTAACTCTCTATTCCTCGCCCTTCCTCTCTGTAAAAAATCAATAAAATATATTAAAAAATAAAAAAAAATCTTTCTCTATTCTCACTTCTTCCCACTTCCCACTGCTTGAGGATTACTTTCCCTATTCGTATTGAAATATTCAAAATTTTGGGGCACACCCAATTATTTTTGAATTTCTGGAAGTCAACAACTCAATTCAATTAAAAAAAAATTAAAATAAACTTAATGAGTAAATGTAATGCGAAGCTCAAGAGGCAATGTGTGTGTCCTGGAGTTCACATCCTCCAGAATGGCCGTCTTCTCTAATGCGGCTGCTCTTCCTCACTAATGAATTCCTGCCTCTTCCTTGCCAGCCAGTTCCTCTGCTCTGCAAACCCTGTCCCAAGTCACCAGGGCACAATTCATCGCTCCTGGTTCTGAGTTTCCAGAACTGAATCTAGCATCTCTTCGGTGGCCATCACTTTGCATTGCCTTACACATGTTGATGGTAATTTCCGCAAATACCTTTTACACTCTCCAGCAGGCAATCCATCATGCTGCACTGTGTACTCATTATACTCCTTTCTCTGCCTAATCTACGGAGTAGGCATTCTGACTATCCCTCTGCACCAAGAGTAAGTTGAGGATGACAGATGTTTATTCATTTTCTCCAAATCATGTAGGGAGTGGGAACAGATCCAGGATTCCAACACATGACTGTCTGCGCTACCGAACACTTCAGTGACCTCTCTCTAGCTCTGGCTCCACCAGACAGCGAATCTGCCCAGGAAGGATGTGCTCCTCATTTTGTAGTCTTCCCTTCCTTTACAGAGTAAGGATCGGGAAGCAAGCAAGCTGTGTAGTACCCAGCGTACTGACTGGCATGATGTGTATAGAGACAGTGTCCATGGACGGACCAAGAACGCGTGTCCTTGACATCCGTTCATTTAGCACATTTACTTTAGAACAGTGGTTCTCAACCTGTGGGTCGCGACCCCTTTGGGGGTTGAACGACCCTTTCACAGGGGTCGCCTAAGACCAGCGGAAAACACGTATTTCCCATGGTCTTAGGAACCAACACACCGCTCCTCGGTGTAGCAAAGTGTAGCCATGTAGTTTACTGTTGTCCTATGAAGACTGTTGCCCATGCTACACCATGATTCAAGACAAAATTTCATTTATTTGTCATTAGAAATAAATAGTTCACAATATATAATTACATATTGTTTTTGTGATGAATCCCTATGCTTTAATGATGTTCCATGTGTAACAACGAAAATACATCCTGCCTAACAGATATTTACATGACAGTTCATCACAGTAGCAAAATTACAGCGATGAAGTAGCCACGGAAATCATTTTATGGTTGGGGGTCACCACCCCATGAGGAGCTGTCTTAAAGGGTCACGACCTTAGGAAGGTTGAGAACCGCTGCTTTAGAAGATGCACAACTGCACATTTTTCTCCGCTCCTTTGTGGTGCACATCCTGTGCAAAAGCTTTTGGCCGCTTTGATAACTCAGGACTTTCTTTCTCAAGAACTTGAGGGCCATCTCTTTGAAATGCGATCGAGAAAGGTGACACCCTTATCTCCCTGTGTCTGTGGCAGGGTGGGAATCTAAATTTCATGGACACCTTGCTCTCCAAGGGTCTCTCAGCCCTTCAGCCAGCTGAAGACCCCGGCAGATGATCATCTGGAACCAGGCGGTGGATCTCCTCAGATACAGCATCTGCCTGCACCTTGATCTTGGACTTCCCAGCCTCCAGAGCTATGAGAAACACGTGTTTACTCATTAAGACAGTCTCTGGGATTTTTGGCATAGCAGCCCGAACAGACTAAGCAAGGGAAGGAGCCACCCAAAACCAGAAAGAAATTCTTCTGCAAAAATGTGCTGATCGTTGCCGAAACCGGTTTGGCTCAGTAGATAGAGCGACGGCCTGCAGACTGAAAGGTCCCGGGTTCGATTCCGGTCAAGGGCATGTATCCTGTTGCGGGCACATCCCCGGTAGGAGGTGTGCAGGAGGCAGCTGAACAATGCCTCTCTCTCATTGATGTTTCTGACTCTCTCTCCCTCTCCCTTCCTCTCTGTAAAAAATCAATCAAACATATTTTTTTTAAAAAAAGGAAAGAAAAGTGAAATGATTAAAAAAAATGTGCTGATCGTCATCTTTGCAGTGATGCAATGGCCCACTCAAGATGAGCGCTACCTTGCTCCCTCAGTAAAAGCAGGACAGGGGAGAGATATCTCCTCCCTTTCAAAGGATGCTTGCTTACAAAAGCAAGGCCTCTTATTGGAGCAGCGGCGGATAGGGAAATGCTAGTTTAAAGATCAAAGACGACAGAGGTTGGGAACACAGGAGTCCCTTCTCCCCCTCTGCCCCTGTCCTCGTTCCCGCGGCTGAGCTGAGATGGCAGATAAGAGAAAGATGCGAAAGGTCCTCTTATCTGTTCCTCCAGGAGGGTTCAGAAGAGGGCACACACATGCAGAAGTAACAGCCTCGCCTCCGAGAAGCAGACATTTCTCTTTGGCAAATTAAGGGAAGCAGCGCAACGCTCAAGTGCAGCCTGAGCCATAAAACTGTCAGAGCGACTTCTCAAGGGCAGGGCAGGATGAAGGCATGCGAACCCTCTTCAATTTAAGGCCTCCAGAGTCCACGGTGTGAATTGTTCATGGGATTCCAAAGAATGCGCTCCAATCCCATTGCTCTGCAGCGATGAAGACTTCGCACCGCATTATAATGTTTGATGAACCGCTTTCAAGGGCAGAAAAGCCTTTTCTCTCTTTTCATCCTTATGCCAAGCCACACGTACAGAGAGGTTCAGAGCTGCCTCCGGGGTCTAAAATCCGGCTCCCTATGCGTAAACAGAAGGCACATTCTCCACATCACACCTGCAAGTGTTATTGTACGGGGTCCCCAACATGGTGACAGCTACTGTACAAGCACGAGGCTGTACTCTGGTGGCTGAGAAACTGAATCGAAATTTCAGAGGTCTCTGCAGATTTATGGATGCGTGCAATCTGGAGTGGGAGGTGGGATTATAAACGTCCACTGTCCCCCTCTACATTCTGTAAACAGTCTCAATTGCTGCTGCTGTTGGAACCGTTTTTCAAAAGTCTCTGCAATTTAGGAAGACCTTTCACTGGCCTGGCTTTACTGCTGAGACACCAGTTAAACCCGGAGCAGCTGGGACCTTTCAGGGGTTAATGTTCTCCTGGGAACCCCTTCTCTCCTGCCTCCTCACTCTGCCTCACACACAGGCACATCCGCACAATCATCTCTTCACGGTGTGCGGTGGATACATATGTACGTTCTTTCAAGTTGAACCCCAAGCCTAGTCTCCAGACCAGAGGTTTGCCTGGTCAGTATTTCCTCCCATGATCTCCATGGCCATGTCGCTCTTCTCCTGGCCTTAACTGATTCATTAATACTTGTATCAGGAGACATTAAGAAATACTGAGAGTCTGCCAAAGCCGGTTTGCTCAGTGGATAAAGCATTAGCCTGCAAACTGAAAGGTCCCAGGTTCGATTCCGGTCAAGGGCATGTATCCTGGTTGCGGGCACATCCCCAGTGGGGGGCGTGCAGGAGGCGGCTGATTGATGTCTCTCTCTCATCGATGTTTCTAACTCTCTATCCCTCTCCCTTCCTCTCTGCAAAAAATCAATAAAATATATTTTTAAAAAAAGAAATACCGAGAGTCTGTGAAATAGATGTGATATTTCGCCTTATTGGTTTATTTCCAGACATAACCTTCCCAAGTATTGCTAATCAGAAATTTCATAAGTTGCCCGGGTGGTGGTGTGGCTGAGTGGTTGAGCGTCAACCTATGAATCAGTAGTTCACAGTTCAATTTCCAGCCAGGGCAGAATTATTATTGTTTTTGAAAGGAAGAAAATCTACCAGGATCTTAGAATTCGTGTGATTTATAGTCTCTGTGTCTACAGGACTATTTGAGGGCACCGCTCTCGCACAGACACCTCATGAATTGATTTGCCACATCACATGTTAGAATAAACGGCCAGTGCTCGCAGAGAATTGGGCAATTCCCATCGCAAACAGCACTTCAAACCTTTTTCTCTTTGTGGGCCGTTCAATGAATGCAACTCGGGAATCATATCTATTCTTTCCTGAGCGTCTGTGCCCAATTACTTAAGTATCTAACTGGAATGTATTGACCTCTATTGAATTTTCTTTGTCCTAGATTTTTTTTTTTGAGGGATTCTTTAAAACTACAAAGTCGGTTATTTTTTTAAGATAAAAAAATGGAAACCCTGGGGAACTTATGTTCACAAGAATCATCGTGACATGTTCCATCCATTTACTCCTCTAAAATCCCATAATTTTTTTTTTCAAGTTCATGATTTTACATCTTTTAGTCAAGTTGATTTCAATCCTGGCCATGATGGATGCGTGAAAGGATATGAGTTATAAACACCAGAAAGAAAATCCTGTCCAAAAAAAAGTGAAAATAAATATACCTCTTTGACCTTCATTAGATGTTATCCACAGATGAAAAATAGTTTGATTCGTGACACATGTACAATGAAGACTCTAAAGACGAGGTCAAGGTCAGGCAGAAGCGGGGTGTGTTTATGATGCTTCCTTTAATTCTCAAAAATTCGGGTGTTAAAGTAGTGATTCCTCCCCTCCCCTTCCCCGAGATCTCCCCTTTGGGGGGTAGAATACTCAGATTCATAATGACTAACCAGTGCCATGGTTTTATAATTTGTGAATCACGGAGAAATGGATCCAATATTTTTGGCTTTGTTTTGTTTTTTGTTGTTTTAACTTCTGTGTCTTACTTCTTGGCTGCCTACTTCACATGCACCTCTTGAGGAGAGAGGATGAAACACACAGGGAAGGGGCAGATGACCTTCATGCCAGGCCATTTCCCTGAGCAGAGACACAGGAAGCACCGGGAAGACTGGGAGAAGACCTTGGAAGTACCAACAGTACAGAGACAGTATAGCTGAGCATGTTTCAAAGGATGCACAAGAGGGAGGATCTAGAGCCATTTAAACATGTTTTATACATGTTTACATATCTGGTAAATTTAACTGTAAAAATCTTAAGACATTTATTAGTCGAGGTCTGTTTTTTAAAAAACACGGGTAGATACTGATTTGATTTGGATTTAGATTTAGTTGTGGATGTAGACTTATAGGTATAAGTTTGCCCTGCCCTGAACTAAATCTCTCTACATCATTTGCCTTTATTTTAACCATTCACATTCCTGTGGTACCTTATTGTGGTACATTCTGAATACATATTCTGTTTTGTCTTCACTTGGTTAGGTTTTTAGAGTAAGCATGATCTCAGGGAAACCTCCTCAAATTTGTGTTTGTGGGTACGTTTGTTGTTTTAATAAATATCTCAGGTATTACTTAAATATGTATTGTGTGTTGGTTTAACAAACATCCACATATCTCTACTGGACAACGCTTCCCGAAGCCAAAGTCAATGTCATTTGGTGTCCAATGACCGACATGTGCTAGCAGCCTGATATATGTACAAGTGGAATCGGCCTCCTACAACCTCTGAGACATAACAGCCTGTGTTCTATCACACAATCTGCCTGGGCAGGTCATATTTGTAAACGGATTGTCTTGGAATTAGAAGGTTTGCGCTACCTTCTCCCTTTGTTCCTCCCTAAGGAACCCCGCTCTCCTTCCCACAGGGACAGTCCCTGACCTTTCAGCACTGGCTGCTTCCTCTATGGCTTCCTGTCAGACCCCATAGCACCTCTTGCAGGGGCCTTTGCCTGTCCAGAAGCTGCCGGGGTCTGGCCTATCCCTTTCCTTCCTGTGGCTTCACAGCAATCAACTCGCCAAGACTCTGTATCCTCTGGTGGCTCCTACAAAGACTCAAAAGGATGTCTGTCTCTGACTCAGTGAATTGTATAGGATGTTTAGGTTTTTTTTAAAAAATATATATAAATTTTATTGATTTTTTACAGAGAGGAAGGGAGAGGGATAGAGAGTTAGAAACATCAATGAGAGAGAAACATTGAAGAGCTGCCTCTTGCATGCCCCCTATTGGGGATGTGCCCCCAACCAAGGTACATGCCCTTGACCGGACCTTTCAGTCTGCAGGCTGATGCTCTATCCACTCAGCCTAACCGGTCAGGGCTAGGATGTATAGTTTTAGGAAATCCATGATATGCCTTCTGGGAGGCCTTAGTGAAACGGTGAGTCACCTCTATGGGCACCTTGTGATGTGGACACACAGTGGCTGCCAGGGACAGTTCTCTGCAGCTTCTTCCATCCATGAACCTTCTCTCAATGTCGCCTTTCTTTCTGAGAAAAGTGCAGAGATGTTGTTACATTGGACTCATTCTTTCACAGGTGTAGACTCTGTGGCTCGTCAGCGGAACCAAGACTAGTAGGCGCAGCTCGGGGGTCTGTATTGGCTCCCCGCTCCAGTGAGCAGAGTCTCTGTTACCATCAATGGGCTCACAAAGTCTCCCCCAGCGAGCAGAAAGCAAGATGAGATCAAATAAAACACAACATGGTGTCACTTTGTAGAGCCAGGCATGGCAATTATGGTGGTTTTGTTTCTTGGGCGGGGGGTGCAGGGGTGGGGGAAATTTGAATTTCCAATGGTTCTTTTCTTGTGGTTGAGTAAATTAATGGATAAAAAATATTCATTAATATCTGTGTTACTAAAAGACTGTGGAGAGTTTATTAAAAGCCTTGGGCAGGGTAAATTAATGTTCTGTTCTTCCCTTCTGCTGTCTTCATTTGTTGTTGAATTAGCATAGTTATTTTGAACATTCAGCAAGATGAAGCCTGCTGAACATGGGACATACATTTAGAAAAGAAATGCAAAAAAAAAAAAAAAAAAAAAAAACCACACTGGTGAGAATGCTCCCTCTGAGCCTGCCTTCTCTCTTTGATTTAATGGAGGGACATTTGACTGTGAACACATCATTCCTCTGTGTTTAGACAAGAGAGACAGGAAGTGAGTTACTCATTTAGGTTAGTGTCTTGAAGTAGAAAGTGAGACCTTGCAGATCGATAGGGTCAAAGTATCTAATACTGGGGTCACCAGGTCCAGAGGAGCAGATTGTGTGATAGAACACTGGCTGTCTATTGTATCTCAGAGGTTGTACTAGGCCGATTCCACTTGTACATATATCAGGCTGCTATTACATGTCGATCATTGGACATCAAATGACATTGACTTTGGCTTCGGGAAGCATTGTATAGTAAGGATATTGGATGTTTATTAAACCAACACACAATACATATTTAAGTAATACCTGAGACATTTACTAAAACAACATAACCACATAAACATAACCACAAAAACAGCCGTGACCAATTTGGTTCAGTGGATAGAGCATTGGCCTGCAGACTCAAGGGTCCCAGGTTCAATTCTGGTCAAGGGCATGTACCTTGGTTGCAGGCACATCCCCAGTAGGGGGTGTGCAGGAGGCAGCCAACTGATATTTCTGTCTCATCCATGTCTCTTATTCTCTCTCCCTCTTCCTTCCTCTCTATTAAAATTAAATATATATATATATATATTTTTAAGTATCCACAAAAACAAATTGTGGAAGGTTTCCCTGAGATCATGCTTACTCTAAAAACCTAACCAAGTGAAGACAAAACAGAATACATTAGGTTTTGTTTGTTTGCTAGGTTACTTGTTGGGTTATTATTTGATGGTTACTTGATAAACGGTTATTTCCAGTGTCCTACAAATTGAAGGCAAGGCCTTCCAATAGTAACAACCTTAGCGCTCACTCTGTGGGGATACTTGATTGCAATGGAATCAGACCGCGCTGCACACCTCTGGGGTGTGCCGGTATAGATTCTGCTGTGGGTGTTTTTTTAAACATTTTAAGTATTTAGCTCCACTGTTTCATTCTTGCATGGTTCCTGAGACCTCATCGGTAACTGATGATGTTCTTCTATAAGTCAGGTGGTCCTCAACTTCCACCTGCTAGTTCATTCAAGACTTTCCTTTCATTTCCTGTCCTTGGACTATGATTGGTTTAGGATTTTGCTGGTTAGTTTCAGTCGTGATGCTCTCTGGTATTTTCTGTGCATCCGCAAACTGTGGCTTGTTGCGTATCATTCATTTTGGAAAAGTGACCATTATCCAGTCAAATATTTCTTTTGCTTCGTTCTCTCTCTCTCTCCTCTGGCATTCTGGTTACATCTTTGGAAATCACGCCACATTCTTGGACTTCCTTTTCGGTGTTGTTCATGTAACTTGCTGTGATGTTTCTTTCCTTTTCATTTCATTTTGTGAAGTTTAAATGGTCCCATTATCAAGCTCACTGATTTTTTTCCCCTCGCCGACATGTCCACTGATGAGCCCATCAAAGGCATGATTATTTCTGTTGCCTTGTGTCTGATTTCTAGCATTTCTTTTGACTCTCTTAGAACCTCTGTCCTTCTGCTTACATTGGCCATCTGCTCTTTCATGTTCTCTATTCCTTTAACGCCCTTCACGTATTAATCATAGTCGTTTGAAATTCCCTTTCTGGTAATACCTACACATGAGTCTGGTTCCAATTACTGCTCTTTCTCTTCATAATTCATATCTTTTTGAATTTTGACATGACTTCTCATTTCTATATTTTTTTTCTAAAATATCAAGTAAGTAGAGGTCCTGTGCATGACATTTGTGCACTGAGGTTGGGGAGGTCCTGTGCATGACATTCGTGCACTGAGGTTGCGCCCTTTCACAGCCTGGGAGCCTGCAGGGGAGGTCCGACATCCTTAGCACGAACTGCGGAGGTGGGACCTGTGGGAGGGCACTGGCCAGTAGGGGTCAGCTCCTGCATTGAGCGTCTGTCCCCTGGTCTCATTGCATGTCATAGCGACTGGTTGTTCCACCGCTCAGTCGATTTGCAAATTACCCTTTTATTCTATATGCTAGGATAAGAATAGAATTAGCCGAGACCGGTTTGGCTCAGTGGACAGAGCGTCGGCCTGAGGACTGAAAGGTGCCAGGTTCGATTCTGGTTGGGGGCATGTACTTTGCTTGTGGGCACAACTCCAGTAGGGGGCGTGCAGGAGGTGGCTGATCAATGTCTCTCTCTCATTGATGTTTCTGACTTTCTATCCCTCTCCCTTCCTCTCTGTAAAAAAATCAATAAAATATATTTTTTAAAAAAGAAAAAAAAAAGAATAGAATTAAAGGGGACATTAGGCCCTAACTGATTTGGCTCAGTGCATAGAGCATTGGCCTGCAGACTTAAGGGTCCCAGGTTCGATTCCGATCAAGGGCATGTACCTTGGTTGTGGGCACATCCCCAGTAGGAGGTGTGCAGGAGGCAGCTGATTGATGTTTCTCTCTTCTCTCTAACCCTCCTTTCCCCTCTGTGAAAAATCAATAAAATACATTTTAAAAAATGGGGGGACATCAGAGTGGAGATTTATGTTACTTTGGCTATGACTTGCACTCAGATGCTTGTTAGAGCTACAGTGTGTGGTAGCTGATGTCTGTAGGTCAGAGGCTTCAAATTCCTAATGATCCTTGATTTCATCTCCTCTCTGGATTTGGGGCTTCCTGAAGTACTCCTGGTAGACCTTCTAGGTCTTTCAGATACAATTCATTACTGTTATGTTGTTAGGTTCCTGTTCCAGTGATGGTCATGTTTACATGGACTCTTTCCCAGGGATGTGGCCTTCCATCATTACTTCCTGGAAGGCCCAAACCCTCTTTTTTATTTTCTTTTTTAAATATATATTTTTATTAATTTTTATACATATCTCCCCACTGCCCCCCTCCCTCCTAGGCATACCCCAATCCCCCAGTGTCTATGTTCATTGGTTGTGCTTATATGCATGCATACAAGTCCTTTGATTGATCTCTTATCTACCCCACCTAACCTTAGTCTTCCTGCTATAATTTCACAGTCTGTTTGATGCTTTACTGCCTCTGTATCTATCCTTTTGTTCATCAGTTTATAATGTTCTTTATTATCCACAAATGAGTGATATCATATATATTTTGATGATTTCAGAGAGAAAGTGAGAAGGAGAGAGAGATAGAAGCATCGGTGACGAGAGAGAATCATTGACCGACTGCTTCCTGCCACCTGGGCATGGGCCCTGATTGGAAATTGAGCCGTGACCAGCTGGTTCATAGGTTGATGCTCAACCACTGAGCTACTCGGGTGAAGCCTTATTTTGTTTTTCCACCATGGGGGAGACTGTGAGGCCAGTGCAGGCTGGAGTGAGAGGAAACTCTCTTCCCAGAGCCAGGATGGGGAGGCCCTGAAGAGGCGTCTCCTTTCAGAGAGGAGGCGTTTGCCATGGAGAAGGCTCTGGCTTTAATTCACAACGGCTGTGCTGAGGCCCCCGCCAGACCCACAGGTGAATCTCTTTCACATCTTGGCGCTGAGAATCCCTGGGCTCAACGGTGGTCGAACCTGTAGTATGTGAGGGCCTCTTTACGACTGCCAGGCCCTGGGATGTCTCACTCCCAGGTCGTCCCCACAGAGTCCTGGTCCGGCTCATCAAAACCAGAAACAACGTTCTGGCCTGTGCATTGATCCAGCGGATTCCCTGCAGGTAGGCGGGCCTGGGTTGTGACTCTGAGGATGTGCTTGTCTCTCTGGTTGGGGTTTGCTCTGTTTCTTTTGTTTTCTGATGCAGCAAAGCCATTGATTTCCTGTTTGTCTGTCTCCTTATGATTGTAAGTGAGGGGATGTGACCTCTTAACTCCATGCCTAGACAGGAACTGCAAGTTAGGGGCGGTTTTGAAAGCTAACTTCAACCCTTCCTTCTGCCTTCCTTTCCGGCAGTCAAGAAAAACAATTTCCTTACTTTCCCCCCTCCTATTTCAAGAACTAATACAAAAGGATGTTTTAAAAGCAGTAAAAATTGAGCTTCTGGGATGAAACGGAACTCACTGCTACCTGCACTCCAGCCTGTGCATGCGTTCTTTGAAGAACGGGGGGAATGAAATCTGGTCACTAGAGCACGCTCGTCTTGGTAATAGAGTGTTGAAGAGCATTTTGTTTTTCATCACCTTTCGGACGGAGCACATCATTGTGTGTGTGTGTGTAAGCCTGTGTGTGTCTCCTCGCTAGCAAGCCCTTTGGAAGCAAATGGATTATCTCTTTCCACGGGTGATTCATGTTTCTCATAACAAGCTGGGTGCCTCATGGGGATTAGCAAAAATATACCCACAGAATACGGTGACTAATGGCTTAGCATCCATCTCTCTCCATTTTCCACGTAGCCAGGGTCAGTTTGTGAACATGAAAACGAGCAAATTAAATTTCCACCTGTTGATCTACCTGTTCCCTTGTAAATACTCTCAGCTGGATTCCTTTTTATTTTTTTTATTTTTAAAGGGACTAGTCTTTTTTTTGTTTTTGTTTTTTTTACCTTTTGTCCTACTCAAACTTACCAAAGTTCCACTTCTGATGTTTAAAGAAATGATTAAGGTGTTCTAGCAGGAGAGAGCTCCCTCGGGTTAAATCGGTTTATCCGCAAATAAAACAGGGATTTGGAACGCATGCCTATCCCTAGGCCTTAAGGAAATAATGAAGACATGTGCCTACTTTCCTCTAGGCTGCTCTAGGCTACTCATTCTGGCATTATGAGTCAGGTTCCTTTCTTCTTCTTCAGTTCAAAGACTCACATTGGTACGTTTGGGGAAAAAATAAAAAGGACTTGTAATCATAGAGATGCCAAGGGAAAATAAGAGCGAAGCTCTTTGAAAAGTGCTTGTCAGAGTGATCGTGACATTTCAGACATTTGAAAGTCTGGGAAGAGGAGAGAGCGCAGCCTGATCCCTATGCAGTGTGGCCTTCTGTCTGCTAGACTTTGTCTATTTGTCGCTGACCATCTAAACACATTTTGGAGGAAAGCTTGTAACCATCAAAATAAGCCAGAAGGATGATAATGTAGTAAATAGTACCCATGAGACTGAGAGTCCCATATTCAAAGTTTGTAATGCCAAGAACCCCATTAGGAATGATTTACATTTTAAAAATATATTCAAAATTCAGTTTGACCCAATTGCTTCATCTTCTTGTTTTAAAATTCTCACCTGATGATATTTTTCGATTGATTTTACAGAGTGAAAGAGAGAGAGAAAGACGGAGAGGAACATCGATGTGAGAGAAACACATCCATCGGTTGCCTCTGACCACGGCCCAGGCTGGGGAGGAGCCTGAAATCAAGGTACTTGCCCTTGACCAGAATCGAACTCTTTCATCCATAGGCTGATGCTCTATCCACTGAGCCAAACTGGCGAGAATGACCTAATTGCTTTGTGATATTCATAATTGATCTTTATATGATGATGGGGTTCAAGCGCAGAGTGAAAATAGTCATACATATCTTCCAATAATGTTTCCATGCAATTGAGCGTCTTTACTTTGTAATGTGCAGAAATTGTGAGCTAGTGCTTTAAGGATACAGTTTCTACTATTCAAGTAAAACCGAATGAAAACAAATTTAGTAAGAACCAGAAATCTCTTTCTTATTCTTCATGAATTATAATCAGAAATTAAAATCACTATGGCAGAGTGCCGAAGACAGCAATGAACGATAAAATTACTTTTTCCACCTTCATTGTTTTTGTGCAACAGGATTCAACCTATATATGTATAGATTTGAATAAACAAATAATAGTACAATTTTAAGAGCATACCATTTAAAAGTCCCATGAATATCCAGCAGTCAATTTAGACATTTACCTCTGTTACATGCATTCTAATTTTACTTTAATTAGCTAAAAAAAAGTTGCAATTAAGAGGATACATCTTATTAAATCTGCTACAGCAATAAAGTGTGTTTTTTTTTTTTTGCTATCTCTCACAAGGAATATTTGGAAATGTCAGAGATTGAGTTATAGGAAAAAGAACATTTCACGGCCTAGTAATCCCGGCAATACATGCCAAGCAATAAGAGGAGAGATAATTGAAGTAGGTAGAATAGAAGAACGATTGTGGGATAAACATTATGTATGGAGGCATACTCCCCAGGTAATGAGGTGATAGATCTAATCTTCTGAAAAATGTAATGTACCAACAGCCCTGTTTTCTAGAGACAGACAATACTTGCAGCCATAAAAGAACAAGTAATCAAGTATTTATTATTCTCTAGCTGGAGCAATGAGCAGAAAATTATAAGAGTGAAAGAAACTCTTTTTGATTAAGGAAATTGTTCAATATAAGCTTTCTCGAACTCCAGTTCTCAATTATATGCCCTGATGGAGGAGGAGGAGGGAAGTAGGCTGTGTGAAATGGCAAGTATAAAAGACAGCCTAAGGTTTGGGAATGGACAATGCATAATATGACATGGGCCCCCGAAATAATAAACAAGAAAAGCATTATCTACTGACAATTTTGTTATGGGAAACTACAACTTGAGTATGCTGTGTACTGGGCATTGAAGAAAATCTTTTGGGAGATGTGCTATATTCATACAGGATTTGAATTGTGGGGCAAGGTACTGAAGTCTTTTAGTGTCTTAGGTTATTATGTCCCCATTGGTGAAATTGTCTGGGTATTCAATATACCTACCTGGCAAGGTCATTCAGGATCAATAAAATCGGTGGTGTGAAAACACTTGAGACTTATTTATATTAAATGTTTTACTATGAGAACATTTTGTCTCTGGGACTATAAATTGGCAAGCAGTAGATACTTATTTCTTGAGCAAATGAATGAATGGATGTTCATTATTTAATGCCAGTGATCTTGATCCAGCATCTAGAAGGTTTCAGCAATCTGGAGAAGGGGCTGTGCATAAATTAATCAAGAGTCCAGAGATGACACATAATTTTGGAAGGCATCATGGAGAGTCAGAGAAGACTTAGCGAAAGGAGCTAAGTTCTCCTTATCTCAGGACCCCTTGCTTTTTATTAACACAGTTTGTCCTAAGGCAAGGTGGAGATATACACATCAAAGGATAGGGCTACTATACAGAATCCATTGTCAGATTATCAGGTTGTGGAGAAACTGCCTCCAGCTGTTCAGGTGTTTGGCCAGTAGGAGGCAATAACATGTAGATTCAGTTGCCCTGAGCTGTCTGGCAGCCAGCAATAATTTTATGCATTCTTTTCAGGTTTGGGAAAATCCCTTTAGCCATTCCCAGATGATTCAGCCCTGTTGACATGCTGGAATTGGCTTCCGGAAATTAATATTGTTATAAAAATGTAGGATAAGTAGACTTCTGATGACTCCTTTAATAAGGACTATTATTATTATTATTATTATTATTATTATTTTACCATTTTCAAGTAGAGGAAATAATTTTTGAGAAACCATGTAGAAACATATCTACAGTTGCCAAGACCTACAGCTTCCACCCCTTCACAGACTTGCTAGTGGTCCTCTTGCTTGGACAGCATATCCTAACATTAAGCAAAGGATGATGCACAGAAATCCTTTCTGCATTAGTGGGTCACAGTTTGAAAGTCCCTAATTAGTAACCCTAATATTATTTGAGTATTTGATATTTGTATCAAGTCATGTTATTCATTTAAAGCTCAGACCAGTATGTATATGTCTAGTATTATTTTGCTCACTGGACAGGTGAGGAAACTAAGACTGACAAGGCTTTAAAACTTGTCCAAATGCAGAGTAAATTAGGACCCCAGTTGCAATATATATGCTGCTGTGTATGACTATTTGTCCTCTTTCCTTGAGAACACATAGTCTTTATGTAATTTGAATACACAATGATTTTAATTTTGCATATATATATATATATATATATATATATATATATAATATGACATTTGTCCTGGCCAGTGTGACTCAGTTGGTTGGAGCATCATCAGGTTCTCCAAAAAGTGGTGGGTTCAATTCCTTCTAAGGGCCCATCCTCAGGTTGCGGGTTCAATCCCAGGTTGGGCCATGCAAGAGAAGCAATTGAACAGTGTTTCTCTTTCACATTGATGTTTCTCTCTCCACTCCTTTCTCTAAAAAAGCAAGAAAAAGAAGGGAAAAAAATTGTTTCTGACTCTTTAAAAAATACTACGTACACCTTAACTCCATGAGGGACGCAATAGAGACTCTGCAGATGGTTAAGGGCCAAGAGCTGGATAAAGAGCTGGGCATGAATGATTTCCAGAAGTCCTATCAGCCAGCAATACCAGAATCAGCCCTGTTAAAGCTGTATTTCCATGGTTACCTGAGATGCTCTCTCCGTGCTTCTTTAAGTTGCGGAAGTCCACGGAGGGGCATAGTGACTCTGCGGTGCCCCGGGAAATGAAGGTGGAGGGGTCCCTCTCTCTGGATCATGCCTCCACCCTGTTTCTTATCACCGCTGTCCTGTGGATGGATCATTCCTCATGATCGGGAGGAGGCCAGGCTCAGCTGATGACCTTAAACTTCTGGTGCCACTTACCAGCTGCTCCGTTCTTTAGATCTCTCCAGAAACCAGGCACAACTTTAGGATATTGATATAGTAACAAATCAAGGCTCAAGCTCATGCTTTTGTGTATCTGCCCAAAGGTGAGAACAATTTACTAGTGCTTATCTCAATCATCGTGAAGCATTCCTTTCTCCAAAGATAATTTTGATGTAGAAATTCCATCGAACACGTGGCCTTCCTTTTCTGAAAACTCTGCTTCATGGTGACCTGGTAGGTTGGCTTTTCAGAGGCAGACAGCAGGCCTCTCATGTGGTTTTCAAACAGCATTCCTGGGGTCCGCCCTTCCTGAACTTCGTGGGGTTTGTGGGCGTGGAATGCTCATAGTAACTCATAGAAGGAATCTCCCGACTGCCACACAGAAAGTGGGGGGCCAGGCAAACTCTGTTGCCAGGATTTCAGATAAAGTCCATCTCTCTCTCTCTTTTTTTTTTTAAATATATATTTTATTGATTTTTTACAGAGAGGAAGGGAGAGGGATAGAGAGCTAGAAACATCGATGAGAGAGAGAGACATCGATCAGCTGCCTCCTGTATGCCCCACACTGGAGATGTGCCCACAACTAAGGTCCATGCTCTTGAGCAGAATCGAACCCGGGACCCTTCAGTCCACAGGCCGATGCTCTCTCCACTGAGCCAAACTGGTTTTGGCAAAGTCCATCTCTTTTCGCCAAAACTATAGAGTGTATAAGTGAATGCACACTGGTGGGATGGTATTGCTCTTTCCTGTTGGCACCAAACATTCTAATGGGCACGTGCACCACGTTTCAGAGGTAATGGCCAGGAGTGTCAATTAGCTAAGCCGACCAATGAGGCAAGATGTTTTAGCCCGTGCAGTTCTTTTCCGGGAAGAGGGGGTGGAAACTAATTACAAAGCCTGGAGAGAGCTGAACTAGCTGAATGTAAATGTTCTTCAGATCTGCTTCGTACACGGGTTTGGGGAGTTGGGGCCGGAAAGGGGCCATCCAGTTGTTTGCTATGTTGCATTACAGGACAACGCAAGGACCAAGCATCTGTTGTCAGTAGTGGGTCCCATCCTGCTGAAACCAGAACATGTGTGCTGTGTAGGCTGCACCCATAGGAGAAGCAAGAAATCAAGTGCCGGCCACATCCCTGCACATCAGAGCTCCGGATAGGCAGGCGGAAATCAGGTGGAGGTAGGGTGGAGAGGATGTGGTTAGCATGCAGGAAGTGTTCTGGGGCGCTTACCATAGGCCTCCCAGAAAAATGGGGGCTCTTCACATACTATTGGGCATATGCTTCCTCAACAGGTTGCACTAGCATACCATGAATTAATGAAGGCACCTTCACTGGTTTAAATGGTGTTCCGTTATTTAATAAGTATAAACATACAGTGGTACCTCGAGATACGAGTGCCCTAACATACGAGATTTTTGAGATAGGAGCCATTGAGCAAGCGATTTTTGCTTTGAAATACGAGCAACAGTTGAGATACGAGTAATCGCATGGATCGGCCAGCTGCACACGACCCACCAGTTTACCATGACTCGAGTGTCTCATAGTTTCCCATGCCTCAAGGTTATGGAATGAATTAAACTCATATCTCGAGGTACCACTGTATAAGAAAACATCTTGTTAGTGAAATCATTTGCATGTGGGTGTTTCCAAATGGGTCAGTGTAAAATACTCCTTCCGTATTTACTCTTGTGCTCTAGAACATGTGAATCTCAGCTCTCCTGAGTGTGATAGAGCAGTGGTCAGCAAACTCATTAGTCCACAGAGCCAGATATTAACAGGACAATGATTGAAATTCCTTTTGAGAGCCACATTTTTTAAATTTAAACGATATAGGTAAATACATTGCTATTAACTTAATTAGAGTACTCCTCAGCTGGCCTTTGCTAAAAATTCCAGGGGCCAAAGAGTTGCATGTGGTTCACGAGCCACAGTTTGCCGGCCGGCCACTGTTATAGGGTATTCAAGAGCCGATACGTACTGTCCTATGTCCCTAAAAAAAATTCACAATTGATCACAAAGAGTTGTTACAAGTCATGACAATCCCTGGCCCGGTTTTGTAAATGATGGTGTAAAATGTACTCGAACCATCCTGGCTTGCTGTTCTTTGAAGATTTCAAGTCATGTGTTTCAGTGAGCTTCCAGGATAATAGATGTTGGTTCACCTTCTAATTTCTCTTTCATTCCTTGTGGAACTTGGGGCAGCTTCATGAGGTTCTTTGAACTTGGGTTTCCTGTTTAGAATGGAAATGACAATGACTACTTTGCAAGGATGTGTGGGGTATGCATAAGAAAATGTCTGAAAAAGTGCCTGACACTTCCCAGGTGCTTCCATTATATTCGTACTTTTCCCTCTTCTTGTTTAAGAGGTTGAACAAATGGATATATTATAGCCTATGAATAGATCTATGAATTATTTTCAACATAAAAATTCTTATGTATCATATGCCAGAGTAGCCTGACAGGTCATAAAAATTGTATGTTCTGTAATAATGGTGCAGACTAAAAGCTCCAAACTGAAATGGAAGGATTTTAAACGAAAGCAATCATTTGAGGTAACCACTAAACCAGTAAATGCACAGATTCAGTGCTATGCCAGGAAAATTGAGTTCAGTCCTGGCAATTGCTCTACAGGAAAAATGTTAATGAAAGGATTTAAACACAGCACGTCTACCCTCTAGGATGTTTTTTAATAGACGGTCGTGTTCTTGCAAATACAGACATTTTCTTTCCTATATTATAATCTCCGAAGGATTTACTTATTTCAACATGCATTGACTTAGCCCCTTGCACTGCCCAGCCCTCTAGTACGAAGCTCATGGGAAATTATGAGAAGGGGTACCTTTTCCTGGGTCCCGATCTCAGACAGAAACTTCATTTTTCTTTCTCTCATTCATTCTTCTTGAACTTTCTCAGCTGTTAGATTTGGAAATATTTCTTCTGACCCATCTCTTTCCCCCTTTTGGGTCTTCAGTTAGATAATGAGGCCAACGTGTTTGTCATTGAACTCTGTCTCTTGGAGGCTTTGTTCGGATTTTTTATGTCTTCGTGCTTCATGTTTGACTATTTCTATTGAACTCTCTCAGCGAGGGATTTGAGTCTTCAGGTCTATATCTTGCTGAAAACCCAATAACGTGCTTTTTTTTCTTTCTTCCTAGCAGTCTCCAGTGTCTTTTTAAAATAATTGTTTATGTCCCTGCTGAAATCCCCCACTCCTTATCCTGTTCACACAGGTTATCCATCACTTACACTGTGTTCCACTTCCCTAAGGCTGCTGTAATAAATCACACACCCGGGGTGATTTAAAACAGCAGGCATGCGCGCTCTCATGGTTCTGGAGACTGGAAGTAGGAGATCCAGGTGTGAGCAAAGCGATGCTTTTTTCTAGGGCTCTGGGAAAGAATCCTCTCTTGCCTCTTCGAACGCCTGTGAACGTTACCGAATGTCCATTGGTCGCTGGCAATTCTTGGTGTTTCTTGGATTGCGGATACATCACTCGAATCTCTGCTTCTGTCTTCAGGTGACATTTTTCTTAGTCTGTGTGTGGTTCTTGTTGTGGTTTTTGCATCTGTGCCTTCTGCTTTTCTTTGTAGAACACCAGCCATATTCCTTGTAAAGCCCGCCGTGATCCATTATGATCTTACTTTATCTCAACTAATTCTATCGGTTGAAACTCTACTTCTGAATAAAGACACACGTGTGAGTACCTGGAGTCAGTACTTCAACATATGTGGAGGAGACCTTTCAACCCACTAAAGCCTTGACTTAATGATCATACGTATGGTGAACACCTTGTTGACATGTGTTTGCTTTTACCTGTGTCTCTTGCGTGGGGTAGCGGGTGTTTCTGACCTCAGAAAGGCAGAGGGTATGCGTCTTCTTCGCCAACAGTGCCTTGGGGTACAAGAGGTTCTGGCCTCCTTTCTCTGGTGGCTTCCAGCCTGTTTATTAATATTTGCTAATATCATTCACGCTTCAGAGGAGGGTTCTTTCTAGGAGGTGTGTGTGCCTGCCCCACATCAGCCATTGAGGGGGGCTCCCTCATTCTTCTCTCTTGCCCCTATCCTTTTTGTGTGTGAAATACTAAAGAGAAACCCATGGGGGAGGGGGAGGATGTGTGTGTGAACTCTCCCACATCCAGATCTGGTTTTATTGGGAATGCTAGCTCACAACTGGCCTTCAGAAACTTGTTAAAATCAGAGCTGGTTTGTTCCCAACCATTGCTATAGAGGCGGTTTCTGTCCCCTGCTGTCAAAGAGGCAGGCCTTCCTGTATTTCTGCCTCCTTAAAGCCATCTGTTACTCTCTGGAATTGAGTTTCCTTGGTTGTTTGTGGCCTCAGCTCATTGATGGCTCAAGAAAGAAATAGCTGAAACTGGTTTGGCTCAGTGGATAGAGCCTGTGGACTTAAAGGTCCCAGGTGTGATTCTGGTCAAGGGCACGAACCTTGGTTGTGGGCACATCCCTATTAGGGGTTGTGCAGGAGGCAGCTGATCGATGTTTCTCTTCGATGTTTCTGACTATCTCTCTCTCTTCCTCTCTGTAAAAAATCAATAAAATATATTTTTTTAAAAAAGAAGAAAATAATTTTGAAGATTATCTGGCTTTTCTCAGTTTCAGGATGCCAGCCACATTCTCTTGTATCTCTCTACCACCCTGATCAAGAGCCTGGCTCCAGCAATTCCAGGCCAATTAAGGATCACATCTCTGTAAGCGTCATTCTCTTTTGTTTTTAATTTTGCTAAGTAGAATAAAAATGCCTCCAAGGAAGGGGTTTCTATCATTGTTACTTATTGCTGTAGTCCGGGAACTCTTAGATAAGATCTGTCATCGCAAAGTTGCTTCTCAGTGTTGTTGAATGGAGACGCAATAGCATAGAGTTGAATGAAGCATGACATGGATGTTTACATTTTATCCTCAAAAAACATTTAATATAGATACTCTTATCCCCATAGTTAAGAATAAGAAAGTGATTTTTAAGGATATTATATAGAGGGACCTGCATTCCATAGTTTTCTTCCGCAGGGAGCGATGGGAAGACATGTCACAGAAGGGACACGCCTGTCTGTGTTGAGTGTAACTGGGTTTGAATGCTGCCTTCTCAGCTGCCTTTGATGGCTGAAGCAAATCCTGTAACTTTTCCTGTCCTCCGAGTTCTCTTCTTGAAACTGAGGCTAATACTCCTTTAAAATGTTATATTACAGAGCCAGCTGGAAACATATTTAAAGCAATTGGCACCTGGGAGGCATTTAATAGCTATTATTATGACTCCTAATATTAGGATTATTCTTGTATTACCATGCTTTTTAACTGGAGCACGATTCCCATTTTCCTCCCGCTAAATCCTGAGCAGAGTTAACTTCCCTGTGCCAACCATGAGAGGCGGGGTGTGTCTGGTAAAGAGGAGGCTCAGGAGCGGGAAGCAGGGTACAGTAGTCAGAGCTGGAATTTGGACACACTTTCTAATGCATGTAGAGAACTGTCTGTTGTCTGTTCTCTAGAGGAGACACTCTGTTCTGTTAGAAGGCAGGGTTCATTCTTGGGCTAAATTAAAGTAGTCAAGATGAGAAACGTATGCAAAACTCAATAAGCGATAATAGAGGGCTTGTAAATTTAATTTTTTAAATATATTTTATTGATTTTTTTACAGAGAGGAAGGGAGAGGGATAGAGAGTTAGAAACATGGATGAGAGAGAAACATCGACCAGCTGCCTCCTGCAAAACCCCGACTGGGGATGTGCCTGCAACCAAGGTACATGCCCTTGACCGGAATCAAACCCGGGACCTTTCAGTCTGTAGGCTGAGGCTCTACCCACTGAGCCAAACCGGTTTTGGCAGAGGACTTGTAAATTTAAACCCTCAACAATAAATTTTGAGGAGAGGGGGGAAAAAAACCCACACGTATTTTTCTAAAAGGGGTGTTTTTATTTGTTAAAGATGTAGCTGACAAGACATAACTAGCATTGAAGAGGGTGTCAGGGATGGTATTGATAGTCAACAGCCAGAATGCCAGGAAGTGCTTTGCAGGCTGTAACACCTTGGGTTCTGTGGTCAAGGTCATGGGAATAGGGAAAGACTTCAAAGAGAATAACAGATTTACATATTTTAAATTTATCTCTCCCCACAGAATGGGGTGCTATTAGGCACGGAGTTGTAAATGCTCCATTCACATTCAAATGTGTCATTGTTTTCTGTTTGGGACACAACCGCTCCCCAGGTCTAGGGAGTGATGGGACAAGAAACATCAGGAGCCTTGGGAATGAGCATGGTGTTGCTGAGGCCCTGTGATCCCACAGAATAAAAAGGGGGACTGCTTAACATGCACCCCTGCACTCCTTTGGGAAGAATGATAGAATGTTCCAGATAATTAAAAAACAAATACAAGTTATTTTCCTCCGCATTCAGTGCCTACGATGATGATAAGTTTCGAACATATCTCCGTGGTGACAGCATACATTTTTCTTTGCTGAAATATAATTCTGTAGAGATGTACTTGGTGTCTCCATGGAAAATAGCCTGATGCATTATTTGGTAGCATACTGTTTAACATCTATTTTTTCGGTTTCCATTTAGCCAAGAAATCACAGGCTAAAAAACTGGTGTTCTCTCTTTTTTTATTTTTGAAATATGTTTAGAAATAAGGGAAGCTATTTGAAGACTAGAAACACATTGTAGCTGGCAGATCATCAAAATACACTGATTTCTTTTGTAGTTGAGAAATCTAAGGCCTAATTTGAGAAACAGTGCGACCAGAGTCACATAATTACCATGTTCATCGGCTATAGATGTTCTTGTGTCTTAAATTCCAATTCAGTGTTTTAAACTGTAGCTTATTGCATGTGAGTGAGTCTTTCATGAATTAATGATGATGTCGGAATTCTTTATTTCACTGGTTCGTTAAAAATCTAAATTAATAACCTTTTCAGGCCATAAGATATTTTAATGACGGTGCTCATGTTGCTAATATAAAATTATTTGATTTTTAAAAATAGCACTTATAACTTTGGAAATTACACAAGTCCTACACCATAATGGAAATGTATATCAAGTAATTTGAATAAAACATAAAATTAGAGAGAAAATAAATACTATGCAAATACCACTACTCCGAAGGAAACAAAATTCACCCTTAGTCCAGAGAACATTGATATTCAGTGAGCCTCAGATTTTAGTGAGATATGAACCTTTTTTTCAAGGAGCTCCCCATCTCAATGAGTCTATCCCCGTAATTTGTCTAGAACAGTGATCCTGGTTGTCTGGTAAGGAACACAGTGACTTAAAGGAGATTTTGCCTGGCCTGACCGGTACATCTCAGTTGGTTGGGCATCATCCCTGGTGCTGTACTTGGCATTCTGTGGTTATTATTGAACTAGGGGCTCAGTGCATGAATTCGTGCACCTAGAGGCTGCTGATTCTGTCCCCAGGCAGGGCACCTGCTCTGGTTGTGGGCTTGATCCCTGTTAGGGAATGTACGAGAGGCAGCTGATGGATGTTGCATTCTGACATGATGTTTCTCTCTCTCTCACACATTCTCTCTTTTTTCCCCCATCTCTCTCTGAAAAGTCAAACTATCCTTATAAAAAAAAGAGAGAGACATACATGCTTAAAAAATCTTTGGATACGTTCTGAAGTTCTGGCAAAGCCTGAGATGGTTGACTGGCTGTCGCTGTCACACCTCTGGTCTCCAGTGCCTGGCATGGGCCGGCCAGGACAGCATAGGTCCTTTCTGACCCCTGTTCTGAGGCCCAGATGTGAGCTCTGCAAAGTGCAGAGAAGCAGAGGCTACCACTTGTTGGAGCGATGAATGAACAAACCATTCCCAGAGGGTTCCTGCAGGACACGGGGTAGCTTCTGGTGGGATGCCTCAGAGCTGCCCATGCTGGTGCCATGGGCAACAGGCTTTGCCTCTATGACCTTTGCTCCCCTAAACTTCTCAATGATTGTGTAATCTTGGGGTTTTATCAGTGACAACCACTCATTCCATGGATACATAAAAGAGCTTGTGTTGCCGAAACTGGTTTGGCAGATAGAGCATCAGTGGATAGAGCATCAGTCTACAGACTGAGAGGTCCCAAGTTCAATTCCGGTCAAGGGCATGTACCTTGGTTATGGGCACATCCCCAGTAGGAGACATGCAGGAGGCAGCTGATCAATGTCTCTCTCTCATCGATGTTTCTAGCTCTCTATCCCTCTCCCTTCCTCTCAGTAAAAAATTAATTAGATATATTAAAAAAAAGAGTTTGTGTTTTCTGACAAAAATTGTATTGAAACACTTCCTCACAATAGACACGAACTGTCTGACACTTTTGGTCGCTTGTTTTTGCACAAATTTAGCAACCGTCTCCCATAGAGTCACAAGGCTGTGAGGTTATTTCTAGGAAATCAAATTATTTGTCCTGTGATTAGCAAAGTGTCTCCCTGGCCATGAACATACACAGGCTCTATTCTACGCTAACACAAGGGATTCATGAATTCAGAAAACGTTTATTGGTTTCCAATTATACACTCAGCACTGTGCTTCTGGAAATGAAACAAGCGATTTTTATAAAACAAAAGTGCAATTATAGAAGCCAAAGTAGAAGACCTTCCCTAGGGCAAGGGAAGGCTCCCTGGAGAAAAGCACATATAAGTTGACAAGCTGAACTGCAGTTGGTTTAGTGAAGTGGGAATTCCGGATTCCTCAGAAGACCTCTGAAAGACAAAGACATTTCACCTCCTTTGAAAGAATGCCTTTAGATTTATTTAGAAAAAAACATACTGAAGACTGGACACACATCAGATATACTTGTGCAATAAGCATATTGCACTGTCTACACATTCAAACACTATCTGACAGATCTATATTTATGGAGTTTTCATGAGATAGATTTCAAACTATGTCTGGTACAGTTGTTATAAGTATTATTAGACTATTGGTTGAGCAGCAACTCCCTGCCTGGTGCAGTACTTGGCATTCTGAACTAGGGGCCCCGTGCATGAATTCGTGCACCTTGAAAGGAACTGTGACCCTCGTGGCTGCGGTAGGCACAGGGGCGGATCTCATCCCATCCTCTGTGCCCCTGCCCAGCTCCTCCCACTGCAGCCCCTGTCTGCCAGCAGCCCCACTCCCACCACCACCACTGCCACGTGCTGATAGCACTGGCCCCACTTGCACCCACGGACAGCATGGAGTGGTTGGGGCTGGCACCAGCAGCAGGTGTGAGCAGCAGCTGCTGCCCCAATCGCCCCTGAGGAGCAGGGGGAGGTGCAAAAGACCCTGAGGGGCGATCAGGGTCAGCAGCCACCACTCACGCCCACTGATGGCACCAAGTGATCAGGGCCAGTGGCAGGTGCCAACAGCAGGTGTGAGCACCCAGCAGGACTGTGGTGCACGGGAGCAAAGAATTTTCAGTAACCACCAGAGGCTTGCCCCGATGTCAGCGACCAGTGCTCTATCTTGGTCTGGCACTCCCTCTTACCTGCTCCACCATCGTGCCACAACCAATGCTCACCATGTTCCGTGTGTGTTCTCCCTGGTGGTCAGTGCACGTTATAGTGACAGGTTGCTTCGGTTGTTCCGCCGTTTGGTCTATTTACATATTAGGGTTTTATACATATAGGTCCGATTTTATCCTCAGAGCAATACTATAAGCAAGGCACATACTGCACAGAGAAATATGAAGCTGAAGGAAACTATGCAACTTGCCAGCTGGTATGTGTTCAGTAGCAGCAAGAGGGGAGTGAGCCTTGTTCTGAATACAAGGTCGGGGCTATTTTTCTTGCTATTTAATGACTTCGTAGACTCTCCTGCATGTTCCTGGATCGCCGGGAACTGGCGGGAAGCAATTAATTTATCTTCTGAATTCCTGTGAGTTCAACTCCATTTATCACTTCTATAGGAGGTAATAGTTGTTGCGAGTATATCAAAGACTGGGCTTGTGTTCACTGTTGGAAGAACACGGTATTATTTTATCGTCAATCCCTCTGAGCAAATATGTCACCTTTAGATTAGAAACCAGGAGAGAGAGAGAAATCCACAGGGTTAGCGTGAGTGGGAATTTGGGTCTGAACTCAACCCAATTTCGGATCGGCCTAAACCCCTTAGCTTTTCCAACTGTCCAGAAGGTCTGAGCTGCGACAGGAAAAACCTAAGAAATTGACAGTGTAGTTAGTTAATAGAGAGTCAGATAAAAGTCACTTCTCAGGGGCAGAGGATTTCAGGTGGAAAAGACATGTCTAATGCATTCTGATACACTGCTAAAATAATAATAATCAGCTGGACTTTGAGCGTTCCATGAGCATGTGCTAGATATTCAACGTGGGGTGTCCTAGCTGAGATAGGAATCCATATAAACAAACCCGAGTTTGAGGGGTGCTAGACACTTACCAGCTGAATCCTTTACCATCAAGCTCCCATCCTCTTGAGGGTGTGTGTGTAGGTCTCCTGGACCACATCACACTGGAGGATTGTGGGAAAAACCATACCTGCGTGTGTGGTCTTGAAGAGGAGGAGAGGTCGCTGTTGGGAGACAGAAACCTCCTTGTTTCTGGCTGAAAGGTAGCTGCACAATCATTACATTAAACCACCGAATTAAAAATAAAGCGAACATGGAGACGAAGAGGAGATTAATAACATGGCCCGCACCGCAGAGCTTATTAGGAGTCATAACTCAGTCTCCTTTCCTCACCCCGTGCTTTCCTGGGGTCGCAGGGGAGCGTGGTGGTGAGGCTCAGTGACACACTTGCCTGGGGATATTTATGGACTCTGTGCACACAGGAGCCACACAACGAGAAGTCCATTGTCAGCCCAGACCACAAGGAACTCTTGTCACCAGATGACACTGAAGATGCTCCTCCGCAGCTTGAGCAAATATGCTAATCGTGACAGGGACGCATGCAGCCCTCAGAGGGGGCACACAGGTGCACCGAGAACCCCCAGTTCAGGGAGGAAGAGATTAATGGAAAAACAGAGTTGCACTGACTTGTGCCACAGATGGACTCACAAGAACAATTAAACACTGGGGAGAGGACATGGTGGAAACCCAAAATCTATTCTGGAGGTTCAGTTCAAAACTGGGGGTGGCCCCCAGCTGGTATGGCTCAGTGGGTGAGGATCAACCTATGAACCACCAGGTCCCGGTTTGATTCACTGCCAGGGCACGTGCTCAGGTTGCAGGCTCAATCCCCAGTAGGGGGCATGCAGGAGGCAGTGATTAATGATTCTCTCTCATCATTGCTGTTTCTATCTCTTCCTCTCCCCTACTCTCTCTCTCCCTCTCTTTGTCTCTCCCCTCCCTTCCTCCCTTCCTCTCTGAAATCAATAAAAATACTTAAAAAAAAAAGCTATGGGTGTTTAGCTTATAGTTGAAATAAATGAATACACAAATACCAAAGTACAGTCAGTAGCAGCCCCGAAGCAGAAAATGGCATCCTCATCCAGATGCTGGGGACTCAACAAGACAGAAGATGTTTCTGGAATCTGAAAGACGACTGACCAAGATCAGGCCAGAAGAAAATATTTCCTGCACACACATACTTCCACTTGCATCCCTCAGCTAGAAATAAAAGTGCTGTCCAATATCACTTATCTTCATTTGGGGTCACCAAAAACAACCCGCAGGAAGCACTTGGCTTTGGGTAGTCATGGTGAGGGGGCAATCCCAGAAATCACTGATGGGAGACAGGGAGGCGGGAAAGGAGGAAACATGAATGGAAGGCTCATTGGGGATATTTCATCTGCCAGCAACTGAGGCCTCCGAGAACCTGGGGTTCGCTTCTGAGACGTGTGCACCCCCAAGGCTGCCCCTCAGTCCAGGGAGCTAACCCTGTCCTGGGGACGCTCATTCGCTGTATTCCCCGGTGGCAGCCGCCCTTGGAGAAGAGGAGGAAGGCGAGCTGGGTGGAATTGGGGTGAACCGTTGGCTGAGGGAGTGTGTCTGAGGGCTCCAGAAGGGTTCCCTGGGACTGGGCGGCACAGGCGCAGAGATGGACAGACACAGAGCCCTCTGCATTTCCCCGATAAACTGTCATAAGCAACCTGCATCCAAGCACCCCCTCTTTTACATCCATACTCCATGAAGTCAAGGTGTCCATGGGGGGCATAAAGGCCTTATTGGACTAAGCGGACCCCAATGGTCTGTTCTCTGAGGGTTAATGGCCAGAGATGGCTCTCGCCTGCCTGTCTGTCCTGCGCTGTCTGTCTGTCTGTGTTGTGCATCTCTCTCGCTCTGCCAGACCCCCTCCAACTACCCATCCTCTGTGCCGAGAGAGAGAGGATGACTTATTCATGAGTCCCCCAGCGCTCATCAGAGTCTCCATTTAAATGGCAACACTGTGGAAAACAACGTCGGCGATTCTTTGAAGAGAAGAATAGTCTAGCACATTATTAATGAAGTTCCAAATCATGACAGCGCAAGGGGAAAAAAATGAAGCTGATGGCAGATAGATGATGAGTTTGTTTTTAAATATGCTGTTTGTTTAGGAGCTAGCGGGGGATTAAATATGCAAGAATGAACATGTGTCTGATGCTGGAGATCTGGATCTGGGATTGGTTGATGCCAGCTGAAGAGAATTTGAGTTTCCTGATGGGAAGGGGACATAAAGCAGAAACGATCTCCAGGCAGAGCTCTCCCATGGGGGTACATAGCAAAGAGTTGGAGGAGACGGGAATGAAGGGTGCTGAGGTTTTGATAATATTTGTACTAAAATTATAGACCAATCAGGGAATTTTTTTTAATTTTAATGATTTTTTTGTATTGTTCCACCTTCAATTTTACAGATCCTTTCCTCTTTCACCTCCTACTTCTATTGAATGTTTTAGTTCACGTATCGCATTTTTAAGTTCTAAAATTTTTCCTTAGCTATTTCTTTTTTTTTTAATATATTTTATTGATTTATTACAGAGAGGAAGGGAGAGGGATAGAGAGTTAGAAACATCGATGAGAGAGAGACATTGATCAGCTGCCTCTTGCACATCCCCTACTGGGGATGTGCCCGCAACCAAGGTACATGCCCTTGACCAGAATCGAACCTGGGACCTTTCAGTCCACAGACTGACGCTCTATCCATTGAGCCAAACTGGTTTCGGTCTTAGCTATTTCTTGACATCTTCTGTTTCTTTGCTGAGACTTTCTATTTCTTGGTTAAGATTTCTGTTTTCAAAGTTTTGTTATGTGTGTGTTTTTTAATTTATTTTTTCAAATGTGTTCATCATTGCTCATGGAAGTGTTTTTATGTTGTCCATTTAAAATCCTTGTCAGGCCGGGCCAGTGTTGCTCAGTGGCTGAGACCTATGAACCAGGATATCATGGTTCGATTCCCTGTCAGGGCACATGCCTGGGTTGTGGGCTCAATCCCCAGTATGGGGCGTACAGAAGGCAGCCGATCAGTGATTCTCTCTCATCACTGATGTTTCTATCTCTCTCTCCCTCTCCCTTCCTCTATGAAATCAACAACAACAACAAACCCCATAAATAAATAATACATAAATAATTAATGTCCTTTTCAGATCGTTGCATTACTTCTCCCATCTTGGTATTTGCATCGGTTGTCTTTCTCATTCACATTGAGATTTTCCTTGTTCTTAAAATGACAGGTGATTTTTATGGAAACCTTGATGGTCTACCAATCATGCTCTGAGTCTCCCAATCTCATTCAAATCACCTCTGTAACCCACCTTCTCTGACCCCAGCCCACTGCTCTGTAGAGCGGAAGACCGCGTTCCCATTGAGCACCCATTGGCAACCAACGGGGCAAATTCCTTTTTTATTTTAATATATTTTATTGATTTTTTACAGGGATGAAGGGAGAGGGATAGAGAGTTAGAAACATCAAAGAGAGAGAAACACTGATCATCTGCCTCCTGCACGCCCCACACTGGGGATGTGCCCACAACCAAGGTACGTGCCCTTGACCGGAATCAAACCTGGGACCTTTCAGTCCGAAGGCTGATGCTCTAGCCACTGAGCCACACCGGTTAGGGCAAATTCTTCATTACTGCTCAGTTGAGGTGGGAGCTCCAGCTGCCTACAAGGCATATGTGGCACCCTCATGGCTGGGAAGGTGAGGAGTCCCTTACCACCATGTCACACGTGGCCTCTGTTGGCATGGAGAGGATCTGGCTTGTTATATCCGGGGGCCATTGAGTGTCCAGTCTTCCCACTAGGTCTCCTCCTGCACTTCTCCGGGTACAAGATGGGTGGACGCCTCCTTACCCCCGAGTGGAGGTGGGGATCCAGGATCCCGTGTGCTCTCCCTTAATACAGGGAGGGTGTCCTCTTTATTGCCCAGAAGGGACAAAAATCTTCACTTCCTCTTTAGCCTTGATGCTTTGCCGTAGAGTAAGTTTCAATAAATTTTCAAAGATTCACATCTGAAACTTTATAGAGAGATTAACTTGACATGTGAATTGATCTACAGTGGTACCTCGAGATACGAGTTTAATTCGTTCCGTAACCTTGAGGCGTGGGAAACTATGAGATGCTCGGGTCGCGGTAAACTGGTGGGTCGTGTGCAGCCGGCCGATCCACTCAATGACTCCTCTCTCAAATGTTGCTCGTATTTCAAAGCAAAAATCACTCGCTCGATGGCTCGTATCTCAAAAATCTCGTATGTTAGGCACTCGTATCTCGAGGTACTACTGTATTAAAACCTACTTCTGAGTATTGTGGCTTATTTGTGCATTTCAAACGAGGGCAACTGTGGGTGTTGCTCTGAATCCAGCGGTGAAGTTGTGGGTCTGACCTTTAACAAGCTTCGAGAGATGTGCACCGACATGAAATCATCAATAAGCCATTAGGCTGGCCTGCCTCCACCGGCGAGAAATGTCATTCCGTTTCACCGTGCCCGCCTGGTGCCCTGCCTCGAAGGGTTGCTGAGACTATTTTACATTCCCTCGTGCTTCTGGCATGTTTATTCCACACATGCTGCCCCAGTCTAGCTCTGGTCCACTCCACGCGGACTTTCTGGTCTGCAGCTTCCCTACCACAGTCCAAGAGACCCCAAAGATCAATCACTGCTGAACTGCACGGAGCATCTCCTGTCATCACCCCTTTTCCTGGTGTCCTTCTGCTCACAAGCGTCCCAGCCTCGTGTAATTCCTTCATCTGGCATTTTCTTGGCGCTTCATATACTGTCCTCTGGCTTGGAAGCCACGACCCTCCCCTGTGAATAAGCTTTTTCTGCTCTTGGTAACTGATCTCGAGAGTTCTATCTTGTGAGAAACCTCCCATGATCCCCTTCCAGATACATCCTCAATGCTCTTAGGACCAGTGTCCACTGTTGACACAAAATTTAAAGACTTGGCTATTTTTTTTTTAATATGTTTTATTGATTTTTTACAGAGAAAGGGAGAGGGATAGAAAGTTAAGAAACATTGAGAGAAAGACATCAATCAGCCGCCTCCTGCATGCCCCTCCACTGGGGATGATGTGCCCGCAACCAAGTACATGCCCTTGACCGGAATCGAACCTGGGACCCTTCAGTCCGCAGACCAACGCTCTATCCACTGAGCCAAACCGGTTTTGGCTATTTTGCTTTTTCTAAACAAACTATTTGTAGGACAGTCTCGGCTATCTAGACAAATTGTGAGGGAAGTACAGTTCCCTTATATCCACACTCAGTTTTCTTGATTATTACCTTTTGACAATAATATAGTAGGATACTTAGGATTATTGATTTGTTTTTTATTACCAAAAGTCCATACCTTTTAAAGATATCTTTAATTTTTGTTTCAGGATACTGCATTACTTTTAACTGTCATGTCTTCACAGCTCCTCATGGCTCTGACACTTTCTCAGACTTGTATTGTCTTCCGTGATCTTGGGAATGTTGAGGAGTACCGATCACGGATTCTGTAGGATGCTCCTCAGTTTGGGTTCATCCAACTTTTCCCTCGTGATTAAAATAGCCAGATTGTTCTCTAAAGTTATTCATAACAATTCATACCCCCACTGTTCCTTACTGTCATGAAAAAAAAAAAAAACAATGGACAAAAGAGGAAAGTCCTTGCCACAGTAGAGTTTATATTATTACGGTTAATCCAATGAAGAAAAGAGACACTGAGAATGAAGACAATAAATACACACTAATATGTCAAGTAATAAGTGTCAGGAAGAGAAAAATCAAGTTACAGGTTGAAAATGTATAAAAATGTCCTTAATCATTTAAGAAAACTCTAAGGAGGATATATTTGCTGGTTAGAGTCCTCAAGTATCTCATTTAAATGAGATTCCTGGGTGAAACTTTCTTCTTTTCCTGGTAAGATACTGACAGTTTTGATATACATAACAGTTTTGTATCACAGTCATTTTCTGCTGTTATTTTACTATTTTTTAGTTTCTGGTGCTGCAAGTGAAACGTCTCATATTATTCTGACCTTCTTTTTAAGGTAATTTTTCTTCCATCTTGAGTCTATAAGACTTTTGTCTTCATTATTGAATTTGTTTATATATGTGGCTCTAAGGTTCCTTATGTACGATGTAACTTTATCTGTCCATAGTTGAGTCTTGTTGGGAAGCCTTGAGCAATGGCAGTTCTAGAAACACTGAAGGTGCTTGCTCTTCACTTTCCCAGCCTCATGAGTGACACTGTTGTCTCCTTTGAGACCAAGAAGATCAGGCAAACCCACACAGGATCAATAGACATAGACATACACATGGATGTGGACAGACGCAGCATTAATGTTTTATCTGTGAAGTTCTCTTGCAGTGGCTTCTAGAATGCACTTACCAGAGAAGCCTTGCATTGGATTGGATTCCCTTAGAGCAGCGGTTCTCAACCTGTGGGTCGCGACCCCTTTGGGGGTCGAACGACCCTTTCACAGGGGTAGCCTAAGACCATCGGAAAATGCAGATATTTACATCATGATGCATAACTGTAGCAAAATTTTATAGTTGGGGGTCACCACCACATGAGGAGCTGTGTGCAAGGGTCGCGGCCTTAGGAAGGTGGAGAACCACTGGATTAGAGTAAAGGCCCTCTTCCCACTCAGGTACCCACGAGGCTCAGCAGCTCCGTGATTCCGGAAACTGGCTGAATGGAGAATGACAGAGGGAAAATGTTACTGAATCACTAATTTCCTGGGATCAATTCCAGAAATTGCCTCTATCGCTGTTTATGACTAGAGGCCCGATACATGAAATTCATGCACTGGGGGTGGGGGCAGCGAATGTCCCTCCACCCAGCCTGCACCCTCCCCAATCTGGGATCCCCTGGGGGATGTCTGACTGCTAGTTTGGACATCGGCAGTTGGACATCCCTCTCACCATCTGGGACTGCTGGCTCCCAACCATCCGCCTGCCTGCCCACCTGATCACCCCCTAACCACTCCCTTGCCAGCCTGATTGATAACTAACTTCTCCCCTGCTGGCCCAATTGCTCCCAACTGCCCTTCCCTGCCAGCCTGGTTGCCCCTAACTTCACTCACCTGCCAGCCTGGTCACCCCCAATTGCCCTCACCTGCAGGCCTGGTAGTCCCCAACTACCATCTCCTCCTTATTAGATAGGATATTTTGAAGTTACAAGTACTACCCCGGCACTCAGGAAAATGCTTAGGCTAATTGGATAAAAATAACCTTAGGAGTCATAGTCAGAATTATTCATTAGATATCTTTTTGAAAAATACCTAAATGTTCCAAAATGCACATAGATTTTTTTTCTAACAAAGCAAACACACTTTCAATTTATTTTATGTTTTTCAAGGTTGGGCAAATCTTTCTTATTTGAAAGAATAAATTTAATCTTAAAAGGATAATTTTAGGCAAGTTCTTATGAAAAATTCTACTACTTATTTTTTTTGGGGGGTGGTGCTTTTTTGTGAGAATATTTAATTTCTATTCTCTTAGAAAAGAAGTTTTATTTATTAATTTTAGTGAGCATTGAACCTCTTCGTAATAATTTACTTCTTCCTCTAAATTAGGTGTTTTGTTAGTATTTGATTAATATTAAAGCTTTGGTTGTATGAATATCACTCTCTCTAAATATTTGTCTCCATGAACACTTGGACTGCATATATTATATTTCCAAATGTAGTCATTACCACTTATGAATGTTAAATAAATGTTGACTTGAGAGTCATGTTCAAACAGATGAAGACTTTCCGTCAGGTGGTACATTAGAGAGAACTCAAATAATTTGGTGAAGAGTCCTTCTAGAAGCTACTTGTAAGAAGGGTTATTGCTTAACAAGGAATTTAAATGCAATTATTACCCTTTATCAACACACATTCTGGAGTTACGTGTAACCAAATTCCATATAATTCCCAGAAGAAATGAAAATATGC
>JAAGEH010000041.1:68072209-68182951 GCA_011751065.1 Lasiurus cinereus
GCTGGGTATTTTCGCAGTTCTGTATGTAGCGGGAGATAATCCCTCAATTTATAGATAATGATTGTCTCCGAGTTGAAAAACAGAGATAAAGCCCATTTTCTGCGTTTTATTGAATCAACCCTCAGAATCTAGAGAGAAAATAAAATTAAGCGAGGAGAGGTGTAAATATGTAGATGAATCAGAGCAAACAAAGAAAGCATTTATCGGAGTGTCTGTGATCAAAGATGAAATAAATTGCCTTTTATTTCAGTGAAATTACCATTAGCCTTGGGAAATGGCTAAGAGCTTATTATTTATGTCCCTGCAATATTACAGCTAAGTCAAATTGAAATGAAAAAAACAAAACAAAACAAAAACGCAGCCCTTCTTTTTCCATCGCAAAGTGAAAATGATGCTAACGGACCGTCCTTACTTAGTTGAAATGAATGCATAGGTGAGAATATTGAAAGAATGATACCGCAGCATCCAGCCGATTTTGTTTACTAAACCATGAAAATGTAGTTTAGAAATCGCACAGCGAAAGCTTTTCCATTTTTTTTTATTCGCATTTTCTGTGAGTCAAGGAACTCCCACCAGTTAATTAAATATGGACACGTTTTATTTTTGAGTTTTTATGGAATGCTACATGGATTTGAGTGTCACTCTTGCTCGGGGGCGTGATGGTCTCTGTATTGTCCCAGTTGTAGTGTCTGCGCTGCTGTAGCGGGCATGATTACATTGTAAATTTAATGAAAGAATGGTTTGGCGGAGAATAAACCTCCAGGTTCCTTGGCCTGAGAAGTGACATCAATGGCAGCTGTCACAAAGAGTAGAGCGTGCGGCCCTGGATGTTGGTCTCCGTTATTTAGAGCATCACCCCTATGTTGCAGGTTCAATGCCAGTCATAACTGCATAAATAAGTGGAAAATAAATCTACATCAGTGTTCCTCTCTCTCTGTCTCTCTCCTTTCTCTCTCTCAAGTCAATTAAAAAAAACATGTAAAAATATAGAGTATAAAATATCAAAGATATATTTCAGAACTACATTTCTTTTTCATGTCAAAAATAATATGTACACATTTTTAAATATTCAAGCTGTACAGAAGTGTAAAAGTGTACCTTCTCCCACACATCCCTCAGTAATCATGTTTCATCCAGAAAGGTCAGAGACAAGAGATAGCCAGCAGATAGAAACAAAAAAAATCAGCTCTTGTACTAGTAAAGGAAATTACTCATGTTGTTTCAAGTCATTATTTATACTCAATAAAATTGAACCTTTTAAGAGACTGACTCATACTTTTGAGAATTATATCCAGAAGAGTGAGCACTACACGTAAGGTAATAGGTCATTTCTCATGCCAGCAAATCCCCTGGCACCCTTCTCTCCATCAGAGCTCACAGCCAGCAAAGACCTGCTTTGACCAGTATACTTGTGTCATTTTGAGAATAGCATGTAAATGAAACCATATAATATGAAAACTTTTGTGTCTGCTTCTCACCCTTCACCTGTTGGAATTCTTCAGTATTGATTTTTATTGAGGAGTAATAGTCCACTGAATTAATCTGCCTAAATCTGACCATTCCCCAAGTGAAGGACCATTAGATTGTTTGGAATTTGGGGACCGAGGCTAAAAAGAAAAGGACACCCCGTGAATGTTCACCCCGAAGTCCTTGCGGGAGCCTGTGCTTTCGTCAGGGAAGAGCTGGGAGTGGGATGGTTGGGGTTCGTGGCCAGTGTGTTTGGGGTTTATGAGAAGCTGCGAACATTCTCCGAAGCGGCTGTAACTTTTCGCATCCTCAGCGGCAATGCATGAAAGTCCCAGCTGCTCTGTTAGAACTTGTCACTTTTATTCTTTGGTATTTTAAGTGTATTGGTGGCGTCTGTATTGATGCCTTAAAAACCAATGGGTTTGAGCTTTTATGCATGCATATCTTGGTTGCCATCCATATATCATCTCTGGTGAATTGTTTATTGGACTTGGGGAGGTAAACAGTACAGAGATGACATATTATAGAGGTGAATACCTAAAATCTGTGTAATTTTATGATGTCACCCCATAAATTCTATGAAAAGTAAATCAATAAAACAGACAGATTGGTCAAAATTACATGAAACAGAGCATCATGGGCCCATGTTCCCAGCTATGACTGTCATGTTTCAATGTGTGTGTTTTTTTTAAAATATATTTTATTGATTTTTCACAGAGAGGAAGGGAGAGGGATAGAGAGTTAGGAACATGGATGAGAGAGAGACATCAATCAGCTGCCTCCTGCATGCCCCCTACTGGGGATGTGTCCACAACCAAGGTACATGCCCCTGACTGGAATCGAACCCGGGACCTTTCAGTCCGCAGGCCGACGCTCTATCCACTGAGCCAAACTGGTTTTGGCTCAATGTGCTTTGTTCCCTCCGCCTTTAGGTGGCAGGACCACCACAGGCCTCAGTTTGGACAACGGCCTTTGCACCTCTGGAAGGTAAGGCTCTGGCAAAGCTCTTTCTCTGCAGAGCGAGTGGCTTTTAGGAGAACATCCAGGACATATTTCCTGTCACATCCCCAGCCAGAGACAGAGGTGACTTTTTCTCATCATTTACTATGGATCCCTGATGGGGTCCTAGACATAAAACCTACAACAGCCCAACTGGTGTGGCTCAGTGGTTGACTTTTGACTTGTGAACCAGGAGGTCATGGTTTGTTTTCCAGTCAGGGCACCTGCCTGGGTGCAGGCTTGCTCCCCAGTGTGGGGCAGGCAGGAGGCAGCCAATCCATGATTCTCTCTCATCACTGATGTTTCTCTCTCTCTCCCCCTCTCTGAAATCATATGTATATATGCATATATGTTATATATGCTATATATGTTACATATACAGTGGTACCTCGAGATACGAGTGCCCTAACATAGAGATTTTTGAGATATGAGCCCTCGAGCGAGCAATTTTTGCTTTGAAAGACGAGCAACAGCTGAGATAGGAGTCATCACTTGGATCGGCCGGCTGCACACGACCCACCAGTTCACCGCGACTCAAGCATCTCATAGTTTCCCACGCCTCAAGGTGACGGAACGAATTAAACTGGTATCTCGAGGTACCACTGTATTTAATATATGTATGCTATATATGTTATATATGTTATATGCTGTATGTGTTATATACATAATATGTGTGTGTTATATGTAATATATGTGTAAATATATATGTGAAATACATATGTATATATTTTAAAGCTTCTAATAGTACAGAGGCTTTCCTAAGACTGCATGCCCTCAGGATCTCCTCATCCTTACACGAGTCCATATCATCAAATTAATATTTCAATATCCCTATGGCTTAGGCCTCCGGGAGAGAGTGCTCCGGGCAATCTGATGTCTGCTGGGTCCCTGCCCTTGATTGTTGCTCCGGATTACAGGGGGCCGCTGTGCCCTGTGATGACTTGAACTCTGAGGGGCACCGAGACGTCCCTGGCGTTCAGCTGACCCAGCTTCCCTCTGGCTGTTGCCCAGGGAGCAATGCCACGCCGCGCTTTCTGCTTGGAGCTGCCTGGCACAGAGTTCCCTGGGCCAGACCTAACCTTTCCCGTGCGCTCCATCCATACCAAGCAGGCGCTGGGAGATAGCGCTTCTATTTATTTCTGAAATTGATTAATTCTTTAAGACAATTTGGGCTCAGGCCGGGAGGAAGCCCTGATTGAACGCGTGCCACCGGAGAGCTGAAGCCCAGCTCAATACCATCCTCATTATGGCTGGCCTCAGGAGTTGCAGAAAAGCCATTAATGTTAATAAGCAGCGAGAGAAGCAGCATCAGGGAACTAATCAAGTGACACCACGGACATATTATTTAGTCACAGTGCGCGGAATCAGAGCAATGCTGGGTCTTTGCTGGGCTGGTTATTTACACACACATGCACGCACACACAAACACACACACACACACACACAGAGTCATCCCTGGCATATAACGGTTCCAATAATGCCACTTAAAATCGATCAAGATACACACACACAGACACACACACACACACAGTCATCCCAGGCATATAATGGTTCCAATAATGCCACTTAAAATCGATCAAGATACACACACACACACACACACACACACACACACAGTCATCCCTGGCATATAACGGTTCCAATAATGCCACTTAAAATCGATCAAGATACACACACACACACACACACACACACACACACACAGTCATCCCTGGCATATAATGGTTCCAATAATGCCACTTAAAATCAATCAAGATACACACACACACACACACACACACAGTCATCTCTGGCATATAACGGTTCCAATAATGCCACTTAAAATCGATCAAGATATACACAAACACACATACACACACACACACACACACACACATACACACACACACAGTCATCCCTGGCATATAACGGTTCCAATAATGCCACTTAAAATCGATCAAGATACACACACACACACACACACACACACACATACACACACAGAGTCATCCCTGGCATATAACGGTTCCAATGATGCCACTTAACATCGATCACGATAGCCGGATTGGTGTAGATGCTGTCATAAAGCCACGGTCACTGCTCTTTCCCCTGTTTTATGTTTTGTCTAGATATCCCATTTAGATGCCTCGGCCATTAAGGAAAGCTATAAGCCACCTGTCACTTCGATCATATTTGATCATTAGAGAAAAGCAGAGTTGCCACCAGCATGCCCGCGCTCTTATTGATCGACGTTATTTAGAATCTTTTATGTGGCATTTTTATTTTCGAGGCAAATATGCATCTATGCGCCGCCATCAAATAAACACCTCCTTGGCGTCTTTGCTTGAATTAGCGATTCGCCAGCCAGAAGCGATTACTGCCACCAAGGGGACACGGGCAATGTCTGGCGACAATTGTGGCCGTCATAGCTGGGAGGTGACTGGCGATTCGTGCAGAGCGGATGAAGGTGCTCTGAAGCCTCCCAAATGCATAAAAGAAAGCATTCCTCGGTCGATATGTCAATAGAGCCTCTGCTGAGAGTGCCTGGCCTGGTTTGATAAAGTTTCTCTGCCCAGTGACCCTTTCTCCTCCCGCCCTTATCTTTGTTCTCCCGACGGAATAACTTCTCGTTGGGCGTCTATCTTAGTGTGCAGACACACACACACCTCGTATGTATCAGTTTAGCACCTAATCCTGGCTGAGATTACTTTTAATTTCCAAAAGCATCTTCAAAGATAGAGACCCACAAGCATACATCTGGTAGGACAATTCGTACCTTCTCAGTCCTCGCTCAGAGTAGAATCTCTCTCCTGAGTGTTAAAAATTCGGTTGGGTGATGGGAGGAAACATGTGTGGTGGTGAGTATGGCCTCTCAAACTGCTTTGTAGGTTAAAGTTTTAGTATATCTGGATGCATACAGTTCTTCACTGTAAGCTGTGGAAATGCTAATAAACGTGGTGGGTGAACACTGAAAATTTCATTTTCCTACACATTTCTAAAGCCCCATCAACTATGAATGTAGACTTAAGGGAAGGATTCATTTGAATGAGGATAAAAACATGGCTATCTTCTCCAGGCCAGTGTGGCCCAATGGTTGAGCATCAACCCGTGAACCAGGAGGTCACAGTTCGATTCCCAGTCAGGGCGCAGGCCCGGGTTGTGGGCTCCATCCCCAGTAGAGGAAGTGCAGGAGGCAGCCGATCAATGCTTTTCTCTCAATTTGATGTTTCTGTCTCTCTCTCCCTCTCCCTTCTTTTCTGGAATAAATAAAAATATATTTAAAAAGAAAGCAACAAAGAAACAAACAAAAAAAATAAACGTAGCTCTCATCCTTTCTTGGGTTTATACATGTTACAGGTGTCTCTTGTGGCACAAGATTTTGGGTGAGGTCATGCAAAGTGTGTCTCCAAAGCAGCTAACACCTGCTTATGGAGATCGATGAGAAACCTACCACCACTTTTTTAAAAAATATATATTTTATTGATTTTTTTACAGAGAGGAAGGGAGGGAGATAGAAAGTCAGAAACATCGATGAGAGAGAGACATCGATCAGCCGCCTCCTGCACGCCCCACAGTGGAGATGTGCCCGCAAGCAAGGTACATGCCCCCGACCGGAATCGAACCCGGGACCTTTCCACTGAGCCAAAGTGGTCTCGGCCCTACTACCACTTTGTGAGGGTCTTTTTCCATCTACGGATTGCACAAAAACATGATCTTTTTACCTAAATGGAAAGAAAAATAAGACCAGATACGTAGGTAAGGGGGCCATCATGCATCACTTATTTCTAGAAACCACAAAAAGAGCGTTTACCTGGTAATCTATGAACGATTTGGATGGAATGGAAAGATAAATGAATGAGTGATCTGTTGATGTAGATAGATATATCATAGACATACATATTTCCTTCTCTGCCAAATCCTTACTTGGACATATTTGCCAGTATTTTCTTGAGACTATGAATTACAGTGGTACCTCGAGATACGAGTTTAATTCGTTCCGTAACCTTGAGGCGTGGGAAACTATGAGACGCTCGAGTCGCGGTCAACTGGTGGGTCGTGTGCAGCCAGCCGATCCGCGCGATGACTCCTAACTCAAATGTTGCTCGTATTTCAAAGCAAAAATCGCTCGCTCGACGGCTCGTATCTCAAAAATCTCATATGTTAGGGCACTCGTCTCTCGAGGTACCACTGCATTTTTTTTCTGTGTTATTTAAGGGCTACTCAAAAGGTGCTTCTCGGAGGATCTTGCACAAGAAACAGGTATATGCACAAGGGATACGGAAAGCTTCAAATCAGTTTGCTCTCCCTGTTCGAGCGAGCGTTACCTAGGTAATCTGAGCGAGCAGAGCATCCCTTACCCTGAGCCCATCGAGGAGCTGATATTGCAAAGCAACGAGGTGACAGCGCTCTGGAGCCGCCAGCCCTCGGAGGGACACGTGGATGAATTGGTCCACCTGTGGTTGATGAGGAGAAGAGAAGGCTGCGCAGAAAATCAGGTCAGGAGCAAACAGTGGACGTGGCAATGAACCCTCAAAGCCCCCACACAGGCGGGTGTGACAGTCTAGGCGGCCCGCACGCCCTAGAAGCCGGCTTTCGTTGGGGCCACGGAGAAGGCTGATGAAGGCCGTCGATCAGACGTGGCCCTGGGGTGACACACGCAGACATGTAGGAACACGCTGTCACGAGGGGACTGGTACCTCCAATAAAACCAGGCTTTCTGCTGCAAAGAGGAGGCGAGAGCCCTCCCCATCACTGGTCCAGGGGACGGCTGGTCATTCCTGGTGAATAAAGGCAGAAAGGAGAGAAGAGAACAGAGGACAATAGGGGATAAGTAGCAAGAGAGTAGGTTTAGAAATAAACATATCGATGATTGCATTAAATATACTCCTTCTCAGTTCTACAGGGAAATGAGAGAGATTGTCAGGTTGAATATAAAAAGCAAGATGCAAGCACATAGCAATATATAACATATAATAATATACAGTGGTACCTCGAGATACGAGTGCCCTAGCATACGAGATTTTTGAGATACGAGCCGTCGAGCGAGCGATTTTTGCTTTGAAATACGAGCAACAGTTGAGATAGGAGTCATTGCGCGGATCGGCCGGCTGCACACGACCCACCAGTTTACCGCGACTCGAGCGTCTCATAGTTTCCCACGCCTCAAGGTTACGGAACGAATTAAACTCGTATCTCGAGGTACCACTGTATAAGTACAGATTAGTGTGAAAAGTGCCAAACAAAGATAGGCAAAACGTGCCAGAAAAACGTAAAGCAGAAGCCATCAATGTATCTGGTAAAAGAAGTTAAAAAGGTGGAGCCAGAGCTGGTGTGGCTCAGTGGATAGAGCGTCGGCCTGCAGACTGAAGGGTCCTGGGTGTGATGCTGGTCCAGGGCACATGTCTGGGTTGTGGGCTTGATCCCCAGTGTGGGATATGTGGGAGGCTGCCGATCCATGATTCTGTCTCATCATTGATGTTTCTATCTCCCTCCCTCTCCCTTCTTTCTCCCTCTGAAATCAATAACAATAACTATATATATAACAGAATCGAACCTGGGACCCTTCAGTCCTCAGGCTGATGCTCTATCCACTGAGCCAAACCAGTTTTGGCTAACCTTTTTAGTAGATGCAGAACATATATATATATATTTTAATATCTAATTTTAGAAATTATATTCACATGAAGATAATTATATGCAAAAAATGAAAGAAACAACAATTTCCAAAGTCAACAATTTGGAAATTGTGATTTGCTTCTAGGTAGGTTTAAAAGTGTTTTAATACTCTGAATATATATATATATATTAAAAATATACATGCATTTTAATATATATATATATATATATATATATTTAAAAAGTTAAAAGATGGAGATATTTGAGCCAGGTTTTGAAAAAGAATTAGACATTGGAACTTAAGGATCAGAGTTGAAATATCACCTCCGTGCTTGCTACTTGTGTCATCCTAGGGAAGTAATTTTTTTTCTCCACTGCTGCTCGGTCTAATTTCCTATAACACGAGTGTGAAGACCTCTTCGCATATTTTGAAGGGTTTCTGAAATCAGCCTATGAAGGTTTGTGACACACCGTCATCACCAAATATGTGAGGTCTCTGTCAGCGTTGCTGGCGGGAGAAAAGTGAAGCATTTTCAAGAATGAAACTTGGGAAGAATGTGGATAGAGCAAAAGCATTTCCCTAGCTGTCCTTCATCTAATAGGAATGGGAAGGACTCTTGCCGACTTGGTAATGAGCCACATTCCTGGACACTGATTTCCTGCATGTGGGTCTGAATTTTAAAAATATCCCACAGGTAATTCTAATGCATAGTGATAACAGCAGCTACGTGTTAAACATAGCCTTTATGCCAGCAGCTTTGCATGCATTATTAATCATTCTTATACCCCTCCTCTAAGAGAGGCATACTTCTCTTTGTACAAAACATGTAAATTAGGGTCTCCCGGAGGTAGGCACTTTTCGTCTTCGGTTAGATAGATATAAAAAAGGCAGGTGTTTTCCAGGCTAGTGTGGCTCCGTGGTTGAGCATCGACCTATGAATCAGGAGGTCATGATTCGATTCTCAGTCGGGGCACATGCCCATTTGCCAGCTAGATCCCCAGTGGAGAGTGTGCAGGAGGAGGCAGCCGATCAGTGATTCTCTCTCATCATTATTGATGTTCCTATCTTTCTCCCTTCCTCTTCCTTCCTCTCTGAAATTAATAAAGATACATTTTTTAAAAAGTCAGGGTTGGATTCCAGATCTGTGTAACCATAAACACTCTACCAATTTTAATTAAACACTCCAGCGTTTAAATTTAATACATAATCCACAGAGAGGACGGTGAAGTTAATCAGAACAGGAAACAGAAAATAAATAGTGACATTTCAGTGAAAACAACATATTGATTATTAAAGGTCTCGTTTATGCTTTCATCTGAGCTGTTATTTATGCCAACAGATTTGTCCTCTTTACAAACCACACCAGAGACGGAAGGTAATGTATGCTAATTTATCTAGCCTCTTGTCTCACAGTTCCTGAAGGTAGCCTTTTTATTATTTTATTTTTTTCAAATACATTTTATTGATTTTTTACAGAGAGGAAGGGAGAGGGATAGAGAGTTAGAAACATCGCTGAGAGAGAAACATCAATCAGCTGCCTCCTACACACCTCCTACCGGGGATGTGCCCGCAACCAAGGTACATGCCCTTGACCAGAATCGAACCTGGGACCCTTCAGTCCGCAGGCTGACCTTCTATCCACTGAGCCAAACCAGTTTTGGCTAGCCTTTTTAGTAGGTATAGAATATATGTATTTTTAAATATCTAATTTTAGAAATTATATTCACATGAAGATACTTCTATGTAAAAAATGGAAGAAACAACAATTTCCAAAGTCCACAATTTGGAAATTGTTGTTTGCTTCTAGGTAGGTTTTAAAGTGTTTTAGAACTCTGAAAATTTTGCGCTTCCATTGTTTTGGTTGAAGTTAACAATGATATCTGTTGTGAATACTGTTTATACAAAAATCTGTTGCAGTTATTTTTCTTATCACTTCTTGTTATGGATATGTAATCGAGGTTCCCAATAGAATTTAGTAAACATTTATAGTTTAAAACTTTTTCTCTATATTTTACCAATAAATGTCATTTTTTAACATTTTGCAAAGTGGTCAGTTTTAGCCACAAATGCAAGCTCCCATGATTGGGACAGTGCTGGCCTGCAGGGGACCTTTGCTCACTCTAGTTACTGGAGGGACTCCGTGTCATTCTCCGCTTCAAGGACGCCCAGCGCGCATATTCCCACGCCTCGTGCCTGTGAAAGCCCCAGTGCAGGCGGAAGTAGGTTTACAGTTGTAATATTATAAAATAAAGAGCTAATATACTAAGTATAAAAAGCAACAGAATGATCACACAACAGTGAAAACACAGATAGAAATTTATTCTCAATGTGGTCAAGTTAGCTCCACTGCCCCCCTTGCTATTAAGTTTTCCTTCATATTTCGGGAGATGGGTTATTTCTATTCTTTTCTCAAAAACTCACCCACGTGTTGTAATGAGTGCTATGTGTTTTATCCAGCATTTCAAAAAAATATGTTTTATTGATTTTTTTACAGAGAGGAAGAGAGAGGGATAATTAGAAACATCGATGGGACAGAGACATTGATCAGCTGCCTCCTGCATGCCCCCTACTGGGGATGTGCCTGCAACCAAATTACATACCCTTTACCAGAATTGAACCCGGGACCCTTCAGTCCGAAGGCCGGTGCTCTATCCACTGAGCCAAACCGGTCAGGGCTTTATCCAGCATTTCAGATGCGTTGCCCACAAAGTGCGTACAGGTCAGCTGTTCTGTTACCATGTTAACAGGGCAGTACCCCTCTCAGAATGAATCCCTCCTTTGCACGTGTGCTTTTGCTCACAGACAGTGGACCAGCCATATTCTGTGGCCTCCAGCCAAGAAGGGTCTTCCTCACAGATACTTATCGCATCTATATCTAGTGTGATATGGCACCAAGGGTGGATCTGAAGCACATGTTTGCTTGGAGGCAATGCAGCAAAGTGGAAAGATGTAATTGGAGAAAAGATGTGTTCAAATTCTATATAAATTGGTATGGTCTTAGGCAAGTTATTGGTATTCTTGCAGGTATACAAGGGTGGGTAAAAGTTGATTTACAGGTTTGAGTATGTGCAACACAGTCTATTCTTATATTATTATTCTATTACCATATTTTCTGGCCTATAGGATGACTTTTTAACCCAGGAAAATCTTCTCAAAAGTCAGGGGTCATCTTATATGCTGGGTGTCATCTTATAGGGCGAGTATATCCCCAACTCTATATTTTAACTGGAAAAGTTGGGGGTCGTCTTATACGCCCAGTCATCTTACACGTTGGAAAATATGGTAATTATTATCTTATTTTCTAAAGGCCCGATGCACAAAATTCATGCAAGGGGATCAGCCCTCACAGCCTCGGCTTCATCTGGAAGGTTTTCCCGATGATCATTCTGCTGTTTGATCTAATTAGCATATTAGCTCTTTATTGTATAGGACATTACAACTGTAAACCTACTTTCGCCTGCGCCCATATTTTTCAAACTGAAGATTGTGTATTTAAAGAGCCTCACAAAGACCTAGTAGGAGCTTGATAAGCAGCGTGAACTTACTCCCTAGATGTCTGGGACAGATTCAGGTTTTACTGATTTATTGGTAGGGTATTAATTACACTCGCCTTTCATTTCCGAATGTGTCCCAGGTTAGTGACAAATTAGGAGACTATTAATTTATTATAACATTAATAATAAAAGGTATCTTTTATCATAATTGTGTTTGCGGAACTCAACCGACTTAGTTTATGGGGAAACAATAATTTTTTAAGGAGCTTGGTGGTGCTATTGCTCTCAGCGAGCATTGCCGTGACCTCAGAAGCTGTTTTTCTAATACTCCTGCCAGGACCCACAATTCAGTGTGCGCATCTAATTTATAGCAATGCAAGAAACTATTGCGAAAAAAACATAATCAACCGTAACTTTAGGCTCTATAATAAAGCACCATGTTTTCAAAATATGTGAGCAGATTTTCAGTCAAAGGTGCCTTGGTCTGTTTTTATAAACTAACTAGAGGCCCGGTGCACAAAATTTATTCACTTCAGGGGTGTCTCTCAGCTCCGCCTGCACCCTCTTGCAGTCCAGGAGCCCTCAGGGGACGTGCAGCTGCCACCACCACTGCACTCACCAGCCATGAGCCCGGCTTCTGGCTGAGTGGCGCTCCCCCTGTGGGAGTGCACTGACCACCAGGGGGCGGCTCCACCACTGAGCATCTGCCCCGTGGTGGTCAGTGCATGTCATAGCGACTGGTCAACCAGTTGACTGTCTTCCCCCTGGTGGTCAGTGCCCGTCATAGCGAGCAGGTGAGCGGCCTTAGCATATCATTAGCATATTACACTTTGATTGGTTGCATGGACAACTAGATGATTGGACACTTAGCATATTAGGCTTTTACTATATAGGATTGTTAGAGATCCTCTATCTGTGATTTTGTATTTCTTCAAAGAGTAGGAATAAGCCGACACTCTATAGAACACACGGGACAGCATGGAAGACATAGACTCTTGGGTAGAAGATGATGCCATTGGAAAGTCCACTGGTAGAAAGATAGAGCAGAGCCATAATCACATTGTTGAAAACTCTAATGCTTATATTTCTAAACACACGATGTCAAGGTCAATAAAAACACAACATGTGTTTGCCCTCGCATTAAATAGAAAATGATTCATCTAAAACATCATGTTGACATAGGACATCCAAGTCAAGAGTAGTGTGTCTTCTAGAGAGAAATGGGGGCTAAATGTGTTTTATGCTCAGTTGACCTTATTGAATGATGACTATCTTATTCCTTAGTCGCAGAATTATGGTACACTAAATTTGGAATACTACTATTTCATTTTATTAGCCATTTAAGAAGCAGTGGTGTGCTAGAGACTGATGCTGTGTCCAATTTTTAAAAGTGTGCCCTTCAAGTATATGCACATGATCCAATATTTTCACTACCTTTATCTAGAATCTCTCACCTTCTGCCACCTTCGGGCAAAGTGACATGTTTAAGGGAACTGGTTATTGGATGGAAATCTGTCTTTGATATTTTATGAACCTTATTCTATCACTATCATTATATTCTAGATAAAGGAATAGTGTCTGAGAGGTGTACAATATTTTTTCTCTGTTTACATAACCAGCGAGGCAAAGCCAATTTTCAGATCCACATTAATAAAAACTGTACATCCATTAATTTATACTCTTTCTAGAGTATCTCTGGTCAGGAAGAGAAGTGATTTATAATCCCTCAAGGAAGTTCAAAACAGAATACCTCTGAGTGAAAATGTTCTCATTCATGTAGTAGTTCATTGTCTGGGCAAGCAGGGTCTGGAATAAAGGACAGACTCCTATATAATTGGATAAAGATTGCAATAACAAATGAGATTTTTCCAACAGCTTACAGGTTATATAGGTTTATGGATTTTGTTATTTTTGTTTGTTTGTTTTACCCATGACAACATACTGTGATATCTAACCTGGAATGATGAATCTACTGCTTCATAGCTGAACCTGAGGCACAGAGGCTAATGGATTTCCTCAGAGAGAAAGGGTAGTTGTTTAAGTTATCATTTGAATGTCCCTCTGTCTTACACAGAAGTCCCTGCATTGTCACCATTCATGAATATAAGTGAGCATGCAATCCATGCAAGTTATGGTATGGGGAGGAGGGAGACAGTAGCTAGTTAAGGACACCTCCCCTCATAAAGCGTCCTCCCTTTGGGGGAAATAGAAAACATAAATAAAGCAGCTTACATTTCCAATAGGAATTCAGATGGCGATAGCTATTCATTAGTTTGTTGTTGCTGTTCTCATTCTAGCGACTTAATGTATTTAGCTGGCAGTATTTCCTGTCAAAGCAACAAGAAATTGAAACTCAGGAAATCCGATCTATTGTATGAGGTTAGCCTGTAAATGAAATATTTGCATATGAAGAGGCCTGGGATTTGTTAACCCCCAAATATGCCTCTTTGACCCAGGATTATTTCCAAGTTGATTATTTTAAAGAAATGGCAGGCCCAGGAGAAGCCCTGAAAACCGGTTAGAAGGTACTGTTTTGTGAAAGAAATTAATATTTATAAGGGGAATTTCCATAGGCTCTTTCCCTCTCTATACCTGCTACTAAACCCAAACTAGCGATTTCCCCAACTCAGCTGTGTCTCAGGCCCATCACGAAAAATCAGTAGCCACTCAAACGTCTCCAGCACCAGGAGAAATGTGAAAGAAGGTCTTTCCGAGTCTTTCTTAACCACCTGTGGTTAAAATATATCCTTTGGGGAGTTCGGCAACATGTGATCATGTGAACACATAGCCAGCCTTCTTCCCGGGGAAGAAACGCACTCCAGTGAAATTTCATGTTCTTTATGATGAACCAACTCCACTGTCGACAGTGAAATATGGGTGTTTTTAAAAATACGCTATCACACCGAGACTGGTTTGGCTCAGTGTCGGCCTGCGGACTGAAAGGTCCTGGGTTCGATCCCGGTTGGGGGGGAATGTATCTTGGTTACAGGCACATCCCCAGTAGGAGGCGTGCAGGAGGCAGCTGATCGATGTCTCTCTCTCTCATTGATGTTTCTAACTCTCTATCCCTCTCCCTTCCTCTCTGTAAAAAATCAATAAAATATATATTTTTAAAAAATTTAAAAAAATACACTATCACACATCTGACATATTATCTTGTGAGCAAAAACATCATTGCTTATATTTAAAATGAAAAAAAAAATCTACCATAACACATTTCCAAAACTTATAAAGGCAGGAGGTGAGGACTCTGGGTTCTGCGGTCTTCTCATTCTATCCAGCGATTTTACCGGTACCGCCGTCCTCCTCATTCTGGAACTGGATTCTGGCAGGCAAGATGCTTCCTTCGCCCAGAACAGTGCTTCTCAACCTTCCTAAGGCCGCCACCCTTACATACAGCTCCTCATGGGGTGGTGACCCCCAACCATCAAATGTTGCTCCTGTGATGCATCGTGATGTCAATATCTGCATTTTCCGCTGGTCTTAGGCGACCCCTGTGAAAAGGGTTGTTCGACCCCCAAAGGGGTCACGACCCACAGGTTGAGAACCGCTGGCCCAGAAGGATTACCAGTCACAGGAGCTGAAACATCTGGCCAGCTGTGCGAAGGCCTCTGGAAATCTGGCTCACCCTTGGCTGTCTTAATGCCAGAACCCTTGGTTGCTGACAAAATCAGGAAGGGCTACAACATCATCAGAGCTCATGAGGAAAATCACATCCAGTTCCCAGGAAAATGAACATACATGTAACATTTAACATAGAGTTCGGAGGTGGACTTGTGCTCCTCTGAAGCCCAAATGCCTTTAATGAAGAACTCCTACTCTGGATGGTGAACATATAATAACGGTATTGCACAGGTGATGGGCTATGGAATTGTGCAATAAATCCAAATAAAAAAGGACTCATTTGAATGTTGAGGGCAGAAAAGAAAACAAACACAACAAAACAAGGCATAAGATATTCCACTAGACGAATGCTTCCTCGTACCTAATATTTTCATCAGAGATAAACATGTGGGCTCTCAAATGAATACATATTAAAATGTTGCAACTGCCGAAACCGGTTTGGCTCAGTGGATAGAGAGTCGGCCAGCAGACTGAAAGGTTCTAGGTTCGATTCCGGTCAAGGGCACGTATCTTGGTTGCGGGCACATCCCCAGTGGTGGGTGTGCAGGAGGCAGCTGATCGATGTCTCTCTCTCACTGATATTTCTAACTCTCATCTCTCTCCCTTCCTCTCTGTAAAAAATCAATAAAATATATATTTAAAAAAATGTTGCAGTTACCATCAGAAAAATTCAAGGAAGAAAAATTACTTATAAGTTTAATTATTGAACCCCCAAATAACCTGAATGCTCATCTGCTGCCGCTCTGTACCTGTCCTCCTTCAAGGTGACTCAATTCATGAAAGGCATAAGCCGGGAGAAATTCTAAGTAATTATTGAACCCCCAAATGATCTCTTCAGGCATCATTTCCATTCAGGCCATTTGGGGGTTCAATTTAATATTTTTCATAAGATCCTCTCCCTGTTTTCCCTGTAAACCAGGCATGTCAAACTCAAAGTCTAACATGGGCCAAATGAAGGAGGCATGTAGCTCATGGGCCCTGAGTTTGACATGCTTGCTGTGAACACATATCAGATGAACGCTTTATAATTTATGTTCAGTTTGGTAAGGTTTCTCACTTATGTGTTAAACATTCTCTTCTTGCTTTTTTAAAAATATATATATTTTTATTGATTTCAGAGAGAAAGGGGAAGGGAGAGAGACATAGGAGCATCAATGATGAGAGCGATTCATTGACTGGCTGTCTCCCATGATCGGCTGCCTCCCGCACGCCCCACAGGCATGAGCCCTGACTGGGAATCCATCCATGACCTCCTAGTTCATATGTCGATGCTCAACCACTGAGCCACACCAGCTGGGTTTTCTTCTTGCTTTCATGGGTAAACACTGGAACTGGTTTCCTTTGCTTTCCATTGCTTTTTAAGGAAAGCTTTCTATGCCTTCTCTCAAAATCCTAAAGAAAGTGACCTTAAGCATGCTTAACCACTTCCCCTAAATATAATAAGACAAACGTGGTAAAGGTGATACAATGAAGAAAGAAAAATGACTTACGAGCTCATCTTTCTGCGTCATCAGCTGCTTCCATCCTGGGGACCTTTCCATGACCAGAGCAAGTTGGAATTGGCCTGAGTTGTCCTATGGTCGCGTTCCCCTTGCCCCCGAGTGGTGTAGGATAGATTTCATTGCTGGTTTGGTTGTCAGAATGAGTCACAAAGTAACGACCTTTCTTTTTTTTTAAATATATTTTATTGATTTTTTACAGAGAGGAAGGTGACGAATAGAGAGTTAGAAACATTGATGAGAGAACAACATCATTCAGCCGCCTCCTGCACACCTCCCACCGGGATGTGCCCGCAACCAAGGTACGTGCCCTAGATTGGAATCGAACCTGGGACCCTTCAGTCCACAGGCCAATGCTCTATCCACTGAGCCAAACTGGTTTCGGCCAGACTTTCCCTTTAAAAAACATATATATATATATGTATCTCCTGCTGAATGCCGTGTCTTCCCCTGGTACTTAGAACTGCTACCGGCTTCTGCCTTTCATGAAGTGAGTCACCTTGAAGGAGAACAGGTGCAGAGCGACAGCAGAGAAAGAAAAGACCCTAAAAGTGATGATGATGTCATGGACCTGCCCCGTCCAGCAGGCCTTTTCCTCCCGAAAGCTGCTGAAAGGAGACCTCTTCAGACATCATTTCCATTCAGGCCATTTGAGGGTTCCATTCCCATTTCTTTGCTGCCCGGAGCCTCATAACTAATCTCCGCTCACTGCTTCCTGCGCGAGGCAGAGCGATCTCAGGATGACAAATGGGCCTCTCCCGGTTCGATAATAGTTAATAGTCGCTCTCTCCTGGTGCTTTATATACTTGGCTGAATAGAGTCTCTGCTCAATAGCTGGGAAGATGAAATGGCTTTCTATGGAGCCAAAAAATGATATCAAAGTCATTATCACCTCCCAGGCCTTGCTCTGGGGCCTTGATTTTCCTCCGCAGAAAGTGGTGAAAAATCTTTTCGGAGCAGATGACCGCGGTCAGAGGGATGGCAGTTCCAGGGTCAGAATCGCCCGGTGATTTGTAGGAAAAGTTGCAGCAAAGCGACCCTCTCTCCTTCATGTCTTAAGAAGGACTAAGCTTGAAATAGCTCCATTATGATGAGTTTAATACGTATTTGGTTCCATGTTCCCACGGCGAAGGAAACGTTTGTAGGAAAAAGTCTTTATGAAGTCACCCAAATGTCCTTGCATAATCAGATCCTATAAGATCCCTGGCTTCTAGTCTAGATTCTCCCATTTCATAGAAGGGGATTGTCTTCTGGAGCCTCGATAATTGCTTATAGAATATGAGGACTGCTGAAACCGGTTTGGCTCAGTGGATAGAGCGTCGGGCTTATTACTGAAGGGTCCCAGGTTCAATTCCAGTCAAGGGCATGTACCTTGGTGGCGGGCACATCCCCAGTAGGAGGTGTGCAGGAGGCGGCTGATCGATGTCTCTCTCTCATCGATGTTTCTAACTCTCTATCCCTTTCTCTTCCTCCCTGTAAAAAAATCAATAAAATATATTTTAAAAGAAAAAGAATATGAGGATTTTTCTAGTTCAATCTCAAATGCCTTTATGCCTTTCCAAACGTGTTTTTATCATTTCACGTTTTTCTACTCTAATACTTTAAAATAAAGCGAGCCAGCAAAATGAACTTTTAAACATAACCGTATCTTATCAAATAATGAGATGCTAATACTTTTTTTAAAACAAACGTTAATCTATGTTTTCCTGCTCTTATAAAGCTTTCGAGTCAGAATGATTTAAAATTTTCATTTTTAGGCTGTTTTGTGCCGGGGTGTCCGGTTAGTACATGAGAGAATGAATACTTAAGCTGCTGCCACTTATTTCTCACGGTTACTAATGTCCATCACTGTATTTCTCATCTTCTTTTCTTGTTTTGTTTTTATGGAATGAGAAAACGAGTAATGTGGCTGGTGAAAATTCTATAAATCACGTAAAAGGGACATTTTCTGAAAGGTTACTACACGAGAAGAGGTTCTCCCCGGCATTTCTGGCCTCAGTTCTCTCCTCAGAGGAAAAGCGGGGTGCTGGCACAGAGAAACAGCCAGGCCCCTGAGGCCCCCTCTGATGTCAGCATCCTGCGGTCACATACAGACATGAAAGGCATGGCAAGGGGAGCGTTTATTTTTACTGGAACAACACAGTCCCAGAAAGTATGGATTCTGTCCTACATGTATAAACACATCAGAAGACTATGTTTTTATTCGCTGTAAACGTCCGAGACTATCACTTCCTGGAGATGCATTCTGGGTGAAGGAACACATTTCAAGAGCTGGTTCGTTGGCAAGGGGCTCTTCCTGCTCCCTGCTCTCCCGATGTTGGCTGTGTCCTCAGGGGACTGTCCAGTGGTTATTAAACTCGTGCAGAACGGCGCTGTCTCGCCCTTAAGATATTTCCAAGCACCACAGATATTTTCTTTAATATATTTTATTTATTTTTACAGAGAGGAAGTGAGATAGCCAGAAACATCAATGAGAGAGAGACATTGACCAGCTGCCTCCTGCACGCCTCCTACTGGGGCTGTGCCCACAACCAATGTACATGCCCTTGACCGGAATAGAACCTGGACCCTCCAGTCCGCAGGCCATAGCTCTATCCACTGAGCACACTGGCTTTGACAGAAGCACCACAGACATTTGAGGAAAAGAGCTCGAGCCCAGAGAAGAGCAATGTCGGAGAAGGGGTGCCACGGGAGGACCCGTCACCAACAGAGAGGCCCCTGAGCACCGCGCACAGAGGAGGCAGGAGGAGCTCTTGCCGAGAACAGCACCGGCTCCCATGTTCGAAAAGCCAGATCCCTCGCAAGAAATGGGAAGCCACGGCTCTTTGTGAGGTCACGTTCAAGATTATTATCCACAGCATGCAGAACCTGTGTGTAACCTTGTAACCGTGGTACAACCAATACAGTGGTACCTCAAGGTACGAGTGCCCTAACAGATGAGATTTTTGAGATACGAGCCATCGAGCGAGCGATTTTTGCTTTGAAATACGAGCAACAGTTGAGATAGGAGTCATCGCGCGGATCGGCCGGGTGCACACGACCCAACAGTTTACCGCGACTCGAGCGTCTCCTAGTTTCCCACGCCTCAAGGTGACGGAACGAATTAAACTCGTATCTCGAGGTACCACTGTAGTTTGCTTTCCTCCATTTCCTTCATTTGCGACCTGTTTCTTTGCCTCTGCATTTTGGCTACTTCCAAATGTTCGAAAAGCCATATCTCCTTCAAGAAATGGGAAGCCAGTGTGTGTGTGTGTGTGTGTGTCTGTGCAAATACACGCACACTCTTACATGCATTAGAGCTGGGCAATAGGTTAGGGGAGACGATAAGAAATCAGAAATGCAGGTGCACAAAAGCCCACCAAGCAGCCACAGGAACAGAATGTGCTGACATTCAGGTAGTTGGCAGATCCCAACCCCACCCCATTCATCTCTGAAAGGATGCCCTGCGTCCCTCTTGAACAAGGAACTGGGATCTCTAAAGTGCAGAAGGGGACCACGTTATTTCGCTTCAGAGGGCGGGGGGAGGGGCGGGAAGGGGCACAAAGAGAGACGGGATCTTCCCTGGCTCCTTATCCAACTCCCCTCTTAGTCCCTCTGCGAAGTGCAGCTGAATGCCACTCTGCTTGTAATCATCACCACCTCCACACGGAGGCCATTAAGCTGTTTTTCCGTTCCCGTGTGCAGCTCAGAGGGGAGTCATTTATTCCTTTCAGAACAGGTGAAAAGTATATATAATCACAGGTCTTGCCCAATGGCCTCATGAAAAATGCGAGTGTGAAATATTCAACGAGATGGAAATGTTGGTACCACAGCGCGTTAGTGTGGAAGCGGGGAAGGATAACGGGTTTAAAGGATGAATGGGTCCCCTAAGCTGGAGGCTCAAACCCGGTTTGGCTGCTCACTGGCTGAGTCACCCTGGGGATCACACGTCTGTGGAAAGTGCCACCAGGGAGGTCGGTGAGAAGTCCACTGGGATGGCAGTCAGTGTAATGGGGGGCATGTAACACACTCTCAACCAATGCAGGTGAAGCATCCATCTTCTATAAAAACTGCTGTTTGACATTTTAACCTTGATATTTAGCTCCTGTCAGTGCTTGCTTGCTTAAATAATAAGGAAAATGAGACTGTACTCACTTCAGAGAGGGCATGAAACCTTCCCCGGACAAAATGATCAGTGCTGGCACCAGGCCAGGCCTTTGGTTGAGGTCTCAAGACCTCAGCACAGAGGGGCCCTTTAAGAACTTGCAAAGGGGTGGGAAACATCCCATATTTGGGAGACAAAGAAGGTGAAAACATATAAATAGGAAAAATGTCTGCATGTGGGGGCCCAGAATTTGAGAGACATTTTCCTCCGGACCCGCGCGTATTAAATGTCACTCCACACTCTCTGCGCGTTGTTGGATTATTCCGGTTCTCTGTAATACAGGTGCACTCTTTCTCCTCCTGATCCCGATCCCCCGTATTGTCCTCATTTTCTGTTTCCCCTTCAAAATGATCCATATCCATTTTCAAGATTAACTATTAATATTTACATATTAAATGTAAATCAAATGACACATGGTAACCATGATCATCACAGTCTGATAGTAGTGAAATCCTGGAAGGAATATTAAAACCAACGTTTGGGGGAAAGGGTGCTTAAACCATGGCGCATTTGTAAGTTTAAAACTGGAGCATGGCCGAAACCAGTTTAGCTCAGTGGATAGAGCATCAGCCTGTGGACTGGAGGGTCCCAGGTTCGATTCCAGTTGGGGGCATGTACCTTGGTTTCAGGCACATCCCAGCAGGGGTGTGCAGGAGGCAGCTGGTCGATGTCTCTCTTTCATCATTGTTTCTGGCTCTCTATCTTTCTCCCTTTCTCTCTGTAAGAAGTCAATAAAATACATTAAAAAAAACACAAAAAACTAAAACATGATTTTAAACAGTAATATTGAAGTGTATATTATTCTAATAGCATTATTCTAATAAAGACAGTCTTGTATATCTAATCGCAGCCATGCAAAATGGACATGAAAGGAAAATAATGTAATGCCATAAAATATTAACAGTAGTGTTTTGTTGGTTGATAATTTTCCTGTTTGCTAGTATTTTCACAAAATTCCTTGATTTCTACATCTCCCACTTTCCCTGGTGAACTCTTGTCTCAGCTAATGCCAGTTTGGAGAACCCTTTTCTTTAACCCTCTCCTGTAAACTATCACTTCTTTATTTTTTTAATATATGATATTCCCACAGCAGGCGCACCTCATGTGCCCTGCAGGGGAGCATAGAATTCCACGCAGAGTCCCCACCAATGCTGGCCCGGGGAGATGGGACAGACCACATCTCCGCTGGCTCCAGTGAGTATTTCCTCTCCTCCGACTTTCAGAAATGACTGCAATTGCCCTCTCTAAACCCCGATGGCACCGACATTGATGAGGAATAACTCTCTGTCCCTGGGTGTCATATTGGATCCCAATCAGCCCTCAGAAACTGGCCTGACCCAGTATAATACCTGCAGCAGTTAAACCCTGTTATTTCAGGCTGAGAAGCCATGGTATCCAGGCCACATCTTCAGGTACACAGTGGCTGGGTCACCGGAAATGGAATTATCAGCAGACAGGTGCCCGGAATTACGATGGCAGTTCAGCTACCTGAGCCTGGATATGAGACCCTGTTGTGTCTAGAAATCCGGGCCACCATAACACACCCCTATCCTTTGACCTCGTGGCTGAACCATGCCACAGCATAAGGACATATTGTCACATCTTTAAATACGAATGTATTTCCAAGTACATTTCTGAGATTCGGGACAACTTATGTATGCTGCTTTGGTCTTGTCCCTTATAGTAGTATATGCCAAGTAATGGAATTGCTTTCTCCAATTATCATTTATTCCATCGGCAGCTTTTATGGTCCCGTAGCAATACCTAGGAGCAGTGTAATGGCTAATTTTTATGACAACTTCACTCTACCACAGGGTGCCCCAATACTTAGTTGACAACTATCTATGTGTCTGTGTGGGTGTTTCTGGCTACGATCAGTGTTGGAATCTGCAGACTGAGTTAAACAGATCTCTTTCCCAAAGTGGGTGAACATCATCCACTCTGTTGGAAGGTTGAATAGAACAGAAAGTCAGTAATGGGCCCGAGGTGGTTTGGCTCAGTGGAGAGAGTATCAGCCTGAGGACTGAAGGGTCCAGGTTTCAATTCTGGTCAAGAGTACATGCCCAGGTTTTAGGCTTGAACCCCACTAAGGGGCATGTAGAAGGCAACCGATTAATAATTCTCTCATCATTGATGTTTCTATCTCTTTCTCTCTGAAAGTCATATATTAGTAATGGGAGAATTCATTTTTTTGCCTGACTTCTAATGTGGGACATCTATATCTCCTGCCCTCGCACTGGGAATTACATAAGCGGTTCTAATGTTCTAAGGACTCCAACCGCAGAATAGAGCTACACCATCAGCTTCCCTGAGTCCTCAGCTTGCCCGCTGCAGATCTTGGGACTTCTCATCCTCTTAAATCACATAACCCAACTCCTTATAATAAACCTTTCTTCCTGTCTCTTTCCTTCCTTCCTTCCTTCCTTCCTTCCTTCCTTCCTTCCTTCCTTCCTTCCTTCCATCTTCTATTTTTCTGAAGGTATTCAATTTATGCCTTTCTTATAATGCTTGAAACTTGAGGATATATATATCCTTAAGGATTTCTATAAGCCCAAGGATCTTAGGACTGGAGGGGATGTAAGAGCTACTTGGGAGTTAAGTGAATGAGACCCAGGAATGGCTAGCGACTTACTCAAAGTCACAGAAGCGCTGGTGGCAGAATTAAGACAGGAAGTCAAGTTTCTCCACTCAGTTTTGTGCTGTATGTCATACCCTTTTAACGGTAGGAAACAGTTCCATAAATACTGTACTGAACTGAAAATTAGAAGAACAGAATCCACCTATATCTCACCTCTTAAAACTGGTAAGGCAGTTCCACTGGCGAACCTTCTTTTTGATTTATTAGCTCTCGATTTTGCTCAGTGGTCCCCGGCATTATTTCCAAGTCCATTACTGAGATCCGGGACAATTTATGTTTGCTGCTTTGGTCTTGTTCCTTCTAGTAGTATGTGCCAAGTAATGGAATTGCTTACTTCAAATAATTCTGGGTGTATTAATCCACTGTTCACAACTACTCTATCTCCTGAGCTTGCCTTAAAGGTTTTTTTATCTTCCATGATACTGAAAATAAAAAAGTTTACCCTGATTTAAAGGTTACACTCTCATTTGCCCATTCTCTCTCTCTCTCAAAAAAAAAAAAAAAACACACCTACAAAGCATGCAGCAATAGATGTTAAAATGCATGAAATCATTGGATATTCTTATTTGTCTAGTTGTCAGCTACTCTCCATTAGATGTTATTGACAGAAGCAAGCCTAGATTCCCGGGAAAGAGCTGATTCAGGAGTGCTCCTTGCCAACAAAATGCTTATTGCATGTGGGGAAAAAAAATGAATTCATCCCTCTTTATTGTGGCTTTCACTCCAGGGCTTATATTAATTATGAATCAGAAGCAATCCTAAAAGTAACCACCTGTTTCCTCTAGAAAATTAGTCAACCTAATTGAATAATTGGAAAGGAAATCATTGATTTTCCGTTCTACACCAATTCTTTCCCCTCTAGGATTCTGTTCTCCTTGTAATAGGAAAAAATGATTACCCTGGGAAAAGAGACATAACAGTGGGCCGACATTGTAGTCAGTTGCCAGCTCTGATTTTGTGGAAAACTGTTCACACGTACTTAGGACGGTGCCCTGGGTAAGCATTGTGCACACCGCCCTGTGATGGGCAGCCTGGCCTTGAGCTGATGAGGTATTACGGTCCCTTTTCCTCCTGGAAGCTTCTGGAACCCATGCATGTGATCCGTGCTCTCCCTCCTCTTACCCTTGACCATGGCATCAGACATCTGTATGGCTTCACAGAGAGCCAAGGTCCCTTTAGGTCATCCCACTTATCAAACAGCCAAGGTTCAAATGCATCGAAAGCACTCTGAACAAGCTTCAAAGGGGATTCCGATGGGCATGCTGAGGATCCGACCATCTCACGACTGTTCAGTCCTGCGTTCGCTTTGCTTTTTAGCAATACACACGTCTTAGCCACGAGGCTCTTACTGCGCTGTCGGCTGCCCAGACCCTCCTTCCATAACACATTTTCTAAAGTTTTCCCGGTAGCACTGACATTCTTCTGTCATTCATTATAAACCGTTAGACACACACTCGCTTTCTCCAGAGGGTCGCAGGATAGATGCCGCAACAGTTCTTGCATATCCAGAGGTTCCAGAAAAATGGGTCTGTCATTTTTCTGATGCAAAGTGGTGTTTGGGAGTTGTTTTCTACCAATAAATGACTTTTTCAAGCGAGCACAGTGGGGAGGGTGTGAGGTTCAGGAGCACGTAGGCTGTGCCAGGAGAAACCTGACTTCTGGCTTCAGCCCTTCTACCAGATGAATTCGCCTCCAGGATTTCCTCATGTGTAAACCATGCTGTGTCTCAGCATGTGTACCATGCAATAACATTGGAAGACACATAACAAACAGATAGATGTGGATAAGTAGATGTGAATGTCCTTTACAAATATTTAAAAGTGGTGGGGAAAATACATATATTTTGCATTTTTATGTCAGACTTTTCCGTAAGAGGTAATATGATTTTAATAGACTGTTCACGCAGAATGATAAATGAGCCACATGTATCATCTCAACATCCCTACTAGGGAGATCTCACTATCGGCCCTTGGCTGATAAGGAAACGGAAGCTGAGAGTCTCAGGGTCAAATTGCTGCTCAGTGGTAGATCCGTGAAAAAAAAGTCTGGGTTTCTCTGACTCTGAAGTTCGCATTCTCTTTATTCTATTTTATTCACGCTGTCATGAAACTTCCCATAATGCTCCCCTCTGTCTTCTACATAGGCAGAGTATATTCCTGGGTGCTAGCAGTGCTCGAACGCAGTGGTCAGCAAACTGCGGCTCTCGAGCCACATGTGGCTCTTTGGCCCCTTGAGTGTGGCTCTTGCACAAAATACTACGGCCTGGGCAAGTCTGTTTTGAAGAAGTGGTGTTAGAAGAAGTTGTTTAAGTTTAAAAAATGTGACGAGCAGCAGTGGGCAGGTAGGCGGGACTGTGAGCAGCAGTGGGCTACTGTGTGTGATTTCACGCACTGAGCCTCTAGTTCAGCGGTTCTCAACCTGTGGGTCGCGACCCCTTTGGGGGTCAAACGACCCTTTCACAGGGGTCGCTTAAGACCATCGGAAAATGCAGATATTTACGTCACGATGCAGAACAGTAGCAACATTTCATGCTTGGGGGTCACCACCACATGAGGAGCTGTATGCCAGGGTCGTGGCCTTAGGAAGGTTGAGAACCACTGCTCTAGTTTCTATATAAAGAGAAACAAGGCTCAGATAGTAGAAATGATATCCCAAGCTAGTGAGTGGCTCACACAGGATATCAATGCATGATGCGTGTCCTGAAAACGCCTTCATGAGGTCACCTCTTACTTTTCTCTCCTTCTGGTTTTTGTGTTTGTTTTCTGTTTACCTCCATCCCTTATTTCCTTGCTTTTTTCTGGATTATTCCAGCTGCAAATTTTTTGCTTGGAGCCCGACTTTTCTTTCAATGACTTTTCAAGGTGCCTCCCTTCTGCCTGTGACTCTGAGAGCAAAGGGGTCCAGCTCTAATCAGGAGCGGACTGCAGTCATGGCAGGTAGCTGCTGAGCATCACACCTCTAGGCAGCCTACTGGAAGCTGGGTCTTGTGGCTTCATTTCAGGCAGGGAGCTGAGGAGATGCTTCCTGTTGTGTAGCAGTGAGGGTGTAATTTCATGCACTATTTAAAGTGATCTTCAAAATTGTCTTATAAAACGAAGTACCCATAGGCTTATAATGCCATGAAAACTCCTTTGTTTGGGGCCAGGTGTTTTTTAGGAACTAACAGTAAAAACAAGGATAGTTGGCATACTAGGCACGTAAAGAGGTCCAGATGGATTCATGGACATCTATGATCGTCATCATGTCTTTAAAAAATAGAATTCTTGCCAAGACCAGTTTGGCTCAGTGGATAGAGCGTCGGCCTGTGGACTGAAAGGTCCCAGGTTCGATTCCGGTCGGGGGCATGTACCTTGGTTGCGGGCACATCTCCAGTGTGAGGTGTGCAGGAGGCGGCTGATCGATGTCTCTCTCTCATCGATGTTTCTGACTTTCTATCCCTCTCCCTTCCTCTCTGTAAAAAATCAATAAAATATATTAAAAAATAGAATTCTAATAGTCCTATTTCTGTGCAGAGGATAATTTTAACTAGGTACCAAAGTGTATTATAACTTACATAATTTTTTATGTTCTAATCATATTATCATATTTAATCTCTACACCAAGCCTGTGTTTTGTTTACAATAGTTCCAACTTTATAGGTGGAGACATTGTATTAGCCAGTGGCTAAGATTGCATTAGCCACTCAACATGATTGTCTCATAGCTCCATATGACCCAGAGAGACCAATAAGACAATAAGCTAATGGAATATGGCTGGCGATTTTCCTCTAAGAAATGCGCCTTTGCTTTTATCTTGTTACAGGGATATTCAAAGAAGATGGAAAGGTGATCATTTTCCCTCTCAAATTTCAGTCTGAATTGAGAAAAAGATAATGGCGTTACCCAGAGAGCTTTGTTGCCGATAAAGCTGGAGAGGGGGATGTTGTATGCGCCTGAGCCAACCTCAAGGCTCTGATTATCTGCGCTCTGACGTGGGGCAGACATTTGCATGTAGTTCAGACAGACCTGGTCCCAGTGGGTTTTCCTGGTGGGAGCAGAAGCGGAGAAAAACCATGGGTGTTCTGCAGGCGATGGGTGTCTGAAAGAGCATGCCCAGGGAGTCTGAGTCCCCTCCACCTCTGGCTTCGCCTCTCTTCTGTCTACTAAACACATAGTAGGCCATTTCTTATTTGGGGGCACTAGATGAGAAAGCATGCCAGCCTAGAAGAGCAGCTGTAAGAGCTGAACCAGGCACAGCAGTAACTGCTCCCTAATTTCCTCTCTTCTGGGGGAGTTTTGGGATGTAAATAGCAAAATGATAGGCAGAATCAATATGCCTGACGCTCTGAGGATGACAGGTGTGTTTAGTGTGATGATATTTGCTCTTTCTGGGCTGAGAGGAGCAAGGGGGGATAAAACAAAAGGGATGCATCCCTCCCCTCTTTCAGCAATGTTTCCCAGTCTGTGGAACCTCTGCCCACAATGAATTTAGAAAATTTCAAAGACATTGAAGGACTGTCTATGGTGCCCAAGACCTGGGATGGCTGAATAGTGTATTCCCTAATCATTTGAACTGAATTTTGAGGTCCATTTGTTTGGGACCCATTAATTAGACTATTCGTTAAATGGTGGGCCTGAGGCCTGGAGTCAGGGTTAACGTGCAAAACAAAACAAGACAGTGTTTACAGGATAGTGTGCAGGAGAAACAAACGCGTTTTCATTAAAAGCCATGTTAGCACCTCAAAAATAAGGTAGACATTATACATTCACTGAACTAGCCTTATTTTTTATATCTTTTTTAATTAAGTAAATGTTATCCAGCTCATTACATATAATATTGTAATTTATTTATAAACATAGTATCCTGTCTATTATAAATATTTAAATTGCCCTTTTAGTAAACACATTTATGCAGAAAATACTCAAAACCACATAGAGCTAGACTGTAACCTCTCTGCGCACAGGTGGAGAACAGCAATCGCCTTGAAGCAGATTGTCGTGATTCCGGAAGAATCAATCAGGGGCTTCTTCTCTGTCATTATGCAAATACTAGAGGCCCAGTGCATGACATTCGTGCATGATATTTATGCACTCAGGGTGGCGGGGAGTGAGGGGTGTCCCTCAGTCGGGCCTCCTTTCACAGTCAGGAAGCCCTCAGGGGATGTCTGACTGAGGGCTTAGGCCTGCTCCCAGCAGTTGGGCACCCTTAGTGCTGCCACAGAGGCGGGAGAGGCTCCTGCCACCACTGTCTGCTCACCAGCCATCAGTCCGGGTCTGACTAACTGGCACACTCCTCGTGGGAGTGCGCTGACCACCAGGGAGGGGAAAATTCTGTGTTGAAGGTCTGCCCCCTGGTGCTCAGTGCGCGTCATAGCAACCGGTCATTCTATTGTTCGATCAATTTGCATATTAGCCTTTTATTATATAGGATAAGTGGACTAGCCAAACAGTGGGGTGGAGGGCTATAACTGATTGGCGGTGGCTTGGAGAATGCTGCCTGCCGTTCCAGAGAACCTGGGCATCTATGCTTCAGAGTAGAAATGAACAGTTTACAAAACTAGCCAAGGACTTCCGGGAAGAAAGGGACCAAGACCTCCAATCTTCTGCCATGAGAACCCACGGTATGGGAAGCTTTTTGAAGGAAAAAAGCTTCTGGTGGTTGACCTGCCACAGGTTAAAACAAAAAACAAAAACAAAGGGAGCAGGGTCGGAAAAAGCACTCCTTAAGAGAGCAATCTGGATGGGTCCCTGGGTAACAAACCTGGGGAAGGACGCTGGTGAGAGCCTGGTGAGAGCCACACCAGGGTTGGTGTGGAGAAGGCTGGGCAGGTCAGCCTGAGGTGAGTAGGAAACTAGAAGCCTGAGGAGGGAGCAAAATGCTGGCAGGAGGAACTTGTGCTTGGAAATTACTATTGAAACAGAAGACATTTATTGTAGAACCAGTCCTCTACCTGGGGCCAGGTACAACAACCAAAGCAATTCCTTTTATTAATATATTTCATTGATATTCCACAGAGAGGAAGGGAGAGGGATAGAGAGATAGAAACATCAATGAGAGAGAGACATCGATCAGCTGCCTCCTGCATGTCCCCTACTGGGGATGTGCCCGCAACCAAGGTACATGCCCTTGACCTGAATCAAACCTGGGACCCTTCAGTCTGCAGGCCGATGCTCTATCCACTGAGCTGAGCCGGTTACGGCCAAAGGAATTCTTTTATGGGTTGGTGTAAGATTTCACTGGGAGAAGGAAGACTCCCTGGTGAAAAAGGGATGCTTAAATGTCATCTGTAAAAATGGAGATGACAGAGCCTGGCCCATGTGGCTCAGTGGTTGAGCATCAACCGATGAACCAGGAGGTCACAGCAGGATTCCCACGCAGGGCACATGCCCATGCTGTGGGCCCCACTCCCCAGTGTGGGATGTGCAGGAGGCAGTAGAGAAATGTTGATGTTTCTCTCTCATCAGTGTTTCTCTCTCTCTCTCTCCCACTCTTCTCTGGAAAAATCATTAAACACACATTCTTACAAGTGCAAATGCGTGAATGCATACTAACCCAGAGACACAGACAATAGGGTGGTGAAGGGGGGCGGGCTTGGGGTGGGAGAGGTCCCTGGGGAAAGAGGGGACATGGAATACTTCCCACAATGAAGATTAAAAATGTAGGACAGCCGAGACCGGTTTGGCTCAGTGGATAGAGCATCGGCTTGCGGACTGAAGGGTCCCAGGTTCGATTCCGGTCGGGGGCATGTACCTTGCTTGCGGGCACATCTCCACTGTGGTGCGTGCAGGAGGCGGCTGATCGATGTCTCTCTCTCATCGATGTTTCGGACTTTCTATCTCTCTTCCTTCCTTTCTGTAAAAAATTAATAAAATATATATTTTTAAAAAATGTAGGAGAGGTGAAAGCATGTGAGTTTTGAAGTATCAAAGCCTTTCCTAACCTTGACACTGAGCAGGCAGTGCAGGGATGCAGGTGCCACTTGGGGAGAGGCAGCTGGTTCTGTCTGTGAGAAACAGAAACCTTTTTTCACAAGCAGGTTGGGAGGGGGCTCTCCTGAGGGCTCTCTTCACCCCAGGTGTGATCACCCCAGTCCCCTCTGCACCCCGCATGCTCTGATGCAGGAAGACTCCACTCTCTGCCCCAGTCCTCTCCTGGGCTGCGCCTGGTCCATACTCAGCTGTGATGACATAAGTGGCTTGGCATAATCCTGGGGGAAAGCTGTGGAACCCTGAAAAAGAAAACTATTCCCCCCAATCTGTAGGCTGGACATCTTCAATGCGGGGATTGTGACTGAAAGCCCACGATGAGCCTCCGAATTTCACCAGGAGGAACACAGGATGCCGGTGTTCTCTCTTCTCCCCTGGGGAACCAACGAGAATATAGTGTTTTCATTACTTTCTTCCCTCAAGTGTTTTCCCACGCAGAAGACAAATGCTTAGGTGGCAGAAAGAATTACATAACAGAGATATTTATTCAGATATAGAGCAATGGCCTCGTCCTCTAGAAAGCCAGGCACCGTTTCTTCGCACATAGCAATTATGTTCCCTCAAAAAGCGAACTACTGTACAAGACGGAGGCAGTACGTTGGAGTAGCATCTTAAGTTGATTAATATACAGCTTTCGAAATGTCTCCGAATAAAATCCAGGGCGACCGTCTTCAGCAGTTTGTCATTTCACTTCATCAAAATGGGTTTTTGCAGGAGGTGGTGACTCTGTAAGCAAACACCCGGGAAACGGCTGAATATTTCTCCCACTGGTTAGAGAGACGCATCCCTAGACCTTCATAAATTGTGCATATTTCAGCTCTCTCGTTGAATATTTATTCCATTATTGGATTTTATTTTTTATTCAGAACATTAAGGATGACTCTATTGAAAAGAAGCTCAGCGTAGGGAGAGATTTTTATTATTATTATTTATCCAATGATCTTGCTAGCTGTTGGTGTGCTCTGTGCTGCCCATTCATCTTTTTTTTTTCTTTTGCCTCACTGGCATCCTCCCATCTTTATTCTTGTGAGAATGGGCCAGAGGAGGAAGAGGTACAGAGGTATGGTCCTGGAGACTGGGATCCGCCATTCTCTCATGTAGAGGCACCTGAATAAACCTCTTTTCTTTTACACCAGCAAAAAAAATAATAAAAAATAGATAAAAGAAGCTCAGCATAAAATATAGAAGTCTTTTTTTTTTTTGGTGTATGTGTTTCTTCCCGCTTCCCGACTCTGTAAAAGTAGAATGCATTGCAATTGTGCCTTCCCTACTTTCCTTCCCTCTGCACCAGTTTTATGCCAGCCTGTGCTTTTCAAAAAGACAGAGCAGCCCAAAATGTGGGTATAATAAACCAGACGGACGAGTGTTTCTGCAATCGGGTTGTATTTTACTTTAAATATTCTGCACAGCTGCTTTCCATTGTTCATCTATTTGAATGCATGTGGAATGAAATACTTCTTTACTCATTCAAATCCAGTTCTCAGATCCAGGTGCAGATTGTCACAGCACTTTCGAACTGCACAGTAAAAGAAAAATCCTTATGTCAAAATATCAGGAGTAGGCACTAAAGCGATTGGTCCACCTGTCCCATGGCAAAGTCCAAAGTCGCAGCTACCATCTGCATACTAAAGTGTAAGGAATATTTGGAGCGTTTTTCAATCATGCTTTCTGCCTTCCCCTCACCCCCAGTTTCTCTTAGGTGTACTATCATTAGTTTGTGACTCATTTTTTATGAGAAGATAAATAATCTACTTTGGCTACGATCTGAGATAATCCATAGTTCCTAGTTAGCTTGTAATTCTCTGATAGGTAAATAATGCAAATACAGGTAAATAGTAATGATGATGTGATTTCTTTGGGCTTTATTTTTATTGATTTTAGGGAGGAGAGAGAGGGGGAAAGAGAGATAGAAACATGAATGATGAGAGAAAATCATTGATCAGCTGCCTCCTGCACACCCCCTACTGGGCATCAACCTGGGCATGTGCCCTGACAATGACAAACTATGACCTACTGGTTAATAGATCGACCCTCAACCCCAGAGCCACACTGGCCAGGCTATTTTAAAATTTGTTTCAATTATGGTTGATATTCAATAGTACATTAGTTTCAGATATAGAGTGTAGTGGTTAGGCATTTATATAACTTACAAAGTGATCTTGATAACTCCAGTACACCTTGACACCATCCATTGTTATGACTTGATTTTTGAATAGGGTTATACACTAAAACACTATAATCTACCTATTGCTTCAATAAAGAACATTCTGTTTAAACAATTGCTACAACATTCTGAATTTTGCTTTTCTGAAAAAAAAAAAGTAGGAACAATCTTCAACTGTAACTAAAAAATAATGTTTCACTGGTGACCATCTCTTTCTTTTTATCTTGTACCTTAAACTAGTCAGAACAAAATTTAACAGTGAGAGCAACTGTGCATGCAGGCAGACTTATTTACAAAAAAACAAATTGTTCGTTTTCCCTGATCTAGCCTTGGTTGGCTTTTGCACGGAACAAATTTGTCTCAGATTTTTACCTTTTATAAATCATGTGGGTCCTTCTGCAGGTGTGAGCTCATTCAGATCTATTTCCTGGGGATAAAAAATAGTAGTGATTTTGTCTAAATTAACTACATTCATCCTCTGAGCAATATGATGACAACAGAGTTAAAAATATATTACCTGAAACAGGAAGTGTCCGACTTCCAGTAAAACTCAATTTCTCTAATGTCACTTAGTTGGAGAGATTCAACCCAGGTCTCCAAAGCTAGGCCCGTGCTCTCCCACCCTCTCTCTGAACAGAATCTGGGTCACATGGAGAAGGACACAGAGCAAACACACAGACCTACATGCTCACCACGTTGGTGTCCCAAAACACGGTGGCTTCTCTATTGATCCTCATTAGTGTTTCACAGTGGCCTTTTGTAAAAGAGGCAGCTGGATACCATTTTCCTTCTTTCTGATGAGCTCCCTTTAACAAGAACATTAGCAGAAGAGGAAGAAGAATAGTGGAGAAAGTTGCCCAGAGTCAGAGGAGAGGAATGAGCATGAGAGGACAAATGATGACAGATCCCGGTCTCAGCTCAAGGTGGGTGGAGGTAAGTGCTGAGCTTGGGAGGAAGCAGCGTTCCAGATGGAGAAATAATTGGTTTCTCTAGGTGCCTCAGGACTTTCTCCAGAGAAATCTGACTCTTGGGAAATCTTCCTTTCTTTCTCCTTCTCATTATTACTGCCGCATCCCCTGCTGAGCTCCCGTCCAATGAGGTCACCCAGTGCCTGGAGCCCAGAAAGTTTATAACGCTGAGCAGGGAGCAAAGTCTCTCACCTCCTTTTGCCAGAAAGCAATCATGGTCTCGCTAATTAGAAAGGTGTGGACAAGGAACCCGGAAGGCTGGTCAACCTTGAAGCTCTGAAAGGTCAGAGCCAGCTACTCCCTATCTAATTGAGACAATGGTAGCAGAAGCAACTTCCCCACCAAATCATCATGTCGATCCTTACTGATAAGATAATCTGCCCGTTACTGGAATTGTCTGCCTCAGGGCAACGGGTGTGTCCCAAACCTGAATCAAAGGGGTGGCCAGGCCAGAGCAAAGCGTAGTCCTCTCTTGGACTTCCGCCTGGCCCCCATGTCCCAAATGAATGCTTTTCTAGTCTCTTTTAATTTGTGTGCAGCCTTCTCAGAACCCAAACCCTGAACCGGAACCCTGAACCAGTTCCCACATCCTTTGTTATCCTAGAGCAGTGGTTCTCAACCTTCCTAAGGCCGCAACCCTTTAATACAGTTCTTTATGTTGTGGTGATCCACAACCATAAAATTATTTTTGTTGCCCCTTCATAACTGTAATTTTTCACTGTTATGAATCTTAATGTAAATATCTGTGTTTTCTGATGGTCTTAGGAGACCCTGCTAGCTGTTCACAACCCACAGGTTGAGAACCGCTGTCCTAGAGACTAATTCCTATACAAACTGGTCATTGTACCCAGAACCTCCTCTGTTGTTACTGCATTTGGATTGACCAGGTCAACTCAGAAAAGTTAACTCTGTTCAGCCTTCTCTTTCCCCTTTGGGTAGGTACAGCTATGATACAGTATGAGCTAGTGCACTTTCCCAAGGTCATGTTAGCTCAGTGGCAGGGGGTTAGAGGGCAGTTCAGTAACTGACCACATCAGCAGCATTGTGAAAAGGGTCTATAGGTTGGCATAAAAAGAAAACAATCCTTAACACTGGTCCAGAGTAGCCATTGAACTAAAGGCCCATTGGGAACAAGGGGTAAATAAGATCCATGATTAATGCTGAAAAAAAAAATTGTTTTTAAAATTTTGCATTGAAATCCAGATTTTTAGCTTCTCTTGAAAAACTGGGGTAGGTTTCAACATGGAATCTCTTCACTTGGACTTGAACATGGGATGTCTCTTGAGACTGGAAATGCGCTGTCCGATTTTTTAGAATTATTACTGAAGACACGCTATCAACTTAAACTTTATGTTCTCTCGGCTATATTCATTATCATCTGTATCACCTCTTGTGGTTATTGGATTTTGCTAACCTTGCCTTAAGAAAATGTCAATAGTAAATTAAAATGAGTGTGGAATGTTAAGTGGCACAGTTTAATGGATTTTTGAATGGGAGAGTTAATAATAGCAGTAATATTTCTTCCTTTCTCTCTTCCTCTCTCTTTTGATCTCCCTCTTTCTTTCTTTTCCTTCCTTCCTTCTTCCCTTCCTTCCTTCCAAACAGCTTCTGTGGGCTTGTTATTTTATGAGGCAATATAAATGCCTTCTCTCACTTAATTTCCATAAAAACACTTTAAAATGGCTATTATCCATATTTTGTGATGGGGATATAAAATCTGGGAGAGAAGATTATAGGGTCAGATGACAGATTCCCACACAGATGATTCTGGGGTGCCTGGGACATACCCTGAAGATCTCACTTAGCGCCATAGCTAACTACGTGCTGTGAAGAAAATGCGCCATTTGCCTTCTAGAGTGTTATGGAGTCTGACTTCCTTGGAGTCCCTCCAAGGTAATATGAGTTCCCTAATCCCTCTGAAGTTCAGGTTTCTGAACAGTATCTTTCTGGAGTCATATTCTGCCTTTACATCTCCTCCTTTACAAACTACAGCACAACTAGCTATGTGTTTTTCCCAAAAAAAAAAGTCCTAATATTATGATCTTTTCTTTTAAAATATATCTTATTGATTTCTCACAGAGAGGTAGGGAGAGGGATAGAAAGTTAAAAATATTGATCAACCGCCTTCTGCATGCCCCCACTGGGGATGTGCCCGCAACCAATGTACATGCCCTTGACCGGAATTGAACCTGGGACCTTTCAGTCCACAGGCTGATGCTCTATCCACTGAGCCAGACTGGTTTTGGCTGATCTTTTATTTGTGGCTCATACTTTTCCTTCATTCCTGGCCAGATTTTTTCACCCTTCATTTAATTGTTCTTTCTTCTCTCATATCTTCTCTGAACTCTTACAGGAATTCAGATACAATGACTACCCTTGTCTTTAGTGTCAGGAATGCTTTACTTCAGCATTCATCACACTTTATTATAGCCTGTTGTGTGTGCTTCTGAGTATTTTATTAGTTTTGAACTATTGACAATAAGTACTTTATATTCCTTTAAATTCCCAGTAGTTACAACAGCATATGGCAATTAAGAAAATGTGAAGTTGGTAAACTGAATAAAGGAACATTAAATAAGACATGCAATTCAATATCAATCTTGAGTCAGTTAATAGTCAATGATTTTTATGACCAATACTTGGTTTTTGCTTGGAATATTTTATCTGAGTGCCATAAAAACAGAGTTGAGTATAATTAAAGAATCAAATTTTTAGGTTGTTAAATGAGATGAAAATTAGTGAGCTTAAGATGAATATATACTAAGGCTGAAACTCTGAAAGCTATTCTAATGAAATATGAACAACTTTAAAATTTGGTATCAAGATGCAAGGAGATTAATTATTTTTTATCAAACTAGTGAGTAACTTTTATATTTGGTGTCATATGACTATAGGAATTATTTTATCAAAGGAATCATGATGTAAATCCCTAAGAATGCCTATCTAAATGCCTATCTGAACTTTTTATTCATTCATTTTTTAAGTATATTTTTACTGATTTCAGAGAAGTAGAGGGAGAGACAGAAACATCCATGATGAGAGAGAATCATTGATTGCTGCCTCCTGCACGCCCCCTAGTGGGGATCCACCCTCAACCAAGCATGTTCCCTAACTGGGAATGGAATTGTGACCTCCTGGTTTATAAATTCACAGTCAACCACTGAGCAATACTGAACTTTTTAATAAATTAAGGAGGCTTTTATCCAATACATACAATGCTCTTATAACAAAGTCAGGCAATAAAAGACCAAAGACACGATTTAATTCCTTTTTTAAAAATATATTTTTATTGATGTCAGAAAGACAGGGAGAGAGAGAGACAGAGAGAGAGAGAGAGAGAGAGAGAGAGAGAGAGAGAGACATCAATGAGAAGAGGGATCATTCATCAGCTGCCTCCTCCATGTCCTACACTGGGGATGGAGCCCACAATCTGGGCATGTGCCCTGAATGGGAATCAAAGAGTGACCTCCTGGTTCATAGGTCACTGAGCCACATCTGTCAGGTTAAACGATTCCTTTGTATTTAGATCAAGGCTGCTAAGTCAACAGACCACTGTAATAAAACACCTACAGTTTGAAAACAGTGGTCTTCTATTAATTAGCTCAGATATGCTATTAATTTTGTCAAGCCTTCTAATCTGCTTGTTTAATGTCTCATTTGTGATGCAGATTAAAGAGAGCTTAAGGCTACTTCTAGCTTTGGGACTTATAAACACTTCTAGAGAAAGATTTTTAAATTTATTTCTATCGAAACATGTTTCTAAAAGACAAGTATAGATATCGGCCTTCTAAATACTTCTAGATAAGTGTGTAAACGCACAATTCCAAAACTCTGTTGAGCCATCGGGAGAACCAGAGTGAGAACTCAGGGATAATGAACTGTTTTGAGACAGAGGAAGAGATAGTGAGTTTCTATTGGGAACTCTGTAAACACTGGCCTGAGACATTTCATAATTTCCACGTTAGGTCCCTTTGCGTATCTCTCAGTGATGTCCTGTTCTTGTGAGGCTGTGCTTTGCAGGGTGCTGTAATAACAAGCAAGAAAATAAGTGTGAAATAGAAAATAAAAATGCTGGTATCCCAACTAATTTCAATATGTGAGAAGTGGTACGGAACTGAAAGGGCACTTTTTTGGATTAGGCTAATTCAATGTATTTATTGGGGTGACATTGGTTTGCAAAACCATACAGTTGAACTGTATACTTAAGGTTTGTTTTTTTCTAATATTTTTTATTGATTTCAGAGAGGAAGAGAGACAGAAAGAGAGAGAGAGAGAGAGAGAGATGAATGATGAGAGAGAATCATTGAATCATTGATCAGCTGTCTCCTGTACACCCCTACTGGGATTGAGCCCACAGCCCAGGCATGCACCTTTGATGGGAATCGAACCCTGGACCCTTCAGTCTGCTGGCCAATGCTCTATCCACTGAGTCAAATGAGCCAGGGCATGCTGTATATTTAAGAGGATATAATTTTCAGCATGTATTTACGGGTATCTAGTTGTTGGGCATTTTCTGAATTATTACATCAATTAAATTCTTTAATGTTCACTGCAACCCACTGAAGCTCTCAGAACTTGGTGCTTTGGTGCTCGGCCTCTAGAGCTTTGTACATTTCACCACAAAATTTCACTGACTTTTAACAAGTTACCTTTTCAGAGACCATTTCCAGACACCTAGTCAAACAAGTTTAGCATCTGAAGTGCTGGGTGGTTACCAAATGTTTTGGTAGCAGAACCAGGAACAGAATCCTGGTCTCTTACTCCTAAAGCAATAGCTCTTTATTCTGAAGGATATTGCTGTTTCCCTAAGAGAGACACATGCACACACACGCATGCACACACTCACATACACACACATCCATTTAATGTGGGTGTTTATAATTGACATTTACATTGATTGCAACTGTAGTTTAGGCATGAAGCTTTTTTTTTCCCCCTAAGGAAAATAATAGAATGTTTTGTGTTAACCTGAATATTTTAAAGATAAAGAGACAAGCGTAAATACAACTTAAAATGTGATGAATATCTGTTGATTGGCCTATGACTATGCTGACACAAATATGCATATATCATACACATAACATATCTACACAAAACGTAGATATGTATATACAAAGCCCCCCTCAAATATGGGTGCATATGTGTACATATTCACTTATTTAGTTACATCCCCTCTTGTTAGAATGCTTGCTGTAACACAGAAATCTTCCAGAATAACAGTAAAATAATACTCTATATAAAGTACACATCACAATGTCAGTAGCACATAGTAAAGAACATTTATTTTATTAATTCTACAAAAACAAAATGATTATGAGGGGGGGGTGGGAGTCACATTCAGGTGCACACGAAATAGCTCATTGGACAGAGACAGAATGGTGGAGTCAGAGGTCAGGGTTCATCAGAATGCAGGTTCTAGGGACTCCAAAGAAAACAACAGTTTCTTTCATGGCAGAAACATTTACTTTTTTTAAAAAAAGACCAAGAATAGAAAATTTAAAACTGTACTGAAAGCAGAATTCTTCTGAACTAATATTAACAACTGTCTGCGCCACAGTAGCACCGCCCACTCTCCATCTCACATTAGCTCATGGCCAGATCCCCACACTGGGAAGTGGCAGCTGGCTTCAGAGGGACCTTGCCAGACCTGGTCCTGCATTTCCAGGGACAGCCATTGAGTGGCTGTTTCATGAACAGTAGTGCGGGGGGTGCAGAGATGCTGAGATTCTGCGCGGTGAATTCTTACAGCCGGACGGCACCTCTGAAGATCATACAACCAGAGTTCATTTGGAAGAAGAAAATGTTTTAATGTGGGCAGCAGGGCTGTGCTGTTGTTTGAGTCAGCACGGCTGTAAATCACTTAGCATCTCTGTGCCTCTCTCTCTTCGGAAATTAAAAGGAACAGCCTGCCCTTGACCTGGCATTTTCCTTTGTGCACAATTTCAGGTTCATTACCGGCGAAGTGGAGAACATAATATGTCTTGTGCGCTAATGGTGAAGAGCAAGAAAAATATTCCGAGGGAAGTGTCCGTGACACTGCTTCACCATAGCAGATAGGGCCGCTGCTATGGTTGCTGTTATTGTTGAAATAGTTGTTTTTATTTACTTATTTTTAATTTTTTTTAAGATATATTTTTATTGATGTCAGAGAGGAAGGGAGAGAGGGAGAGAGAAACATCAATGAGAGAGAGAATCATTGATCAGCTGCCTCCTTCACTCCCCACATTGGTGATTGAGCCTGCAACCCGGGCATGTACCCTGACTAGGAATCTAACCATGACCTCCTGGTTCATATGTCGATGCTCAATCACTGAGCCATACCAGCCAAGCTTGAGAGGACTGTCTTTAAAAGAAAGCTAGTCAGCCCAGAAGGAAATATTCAGTTAGGGTTGAAATTAAAGCCGTGAGGTTCTAAAAGGGAAATCACCAGCTTCTCTTAGGAGAGGAACCCTTGCCCCCATGGCTCATGACTCAGCAGGTGTGATATAGAGATTTCAATGGCCTCCTTGATACTCCCTAGCGATTGTCCGCGATGAATGAGTATGAGTAGAATGAACACTTAACTATTGGTGGCTACATACAGGTTATGTAGTCATGTAAAAATGTGCATTCAGATGAACAAACCCATCACATTACCTTTGAAAAATTTCCCCTTTATTAACATTATTTTGTATAATTATCCTTTTAAAACTTTGTTGTCATTTTACTTAATATGGTAGAATTATAAATATATATGTTTGAAATTGAGGAGTAGATGCAGTTTTTGTTATATTCATAGAATCCGTAATTTTCATTCTGTATTTTTTTTTTGCTTACTTTTATTGTGCATTTATTTCCCCTTCGAGATAGTAAACATTCACGAAAGTTATTCGTTTTATAATTTAAAGTGTACTGTCTTTGGGCCCTAATTCAAAGTCTCCGGTTCCCGGGTTGTTCTCCAGCATCTAGAAGGGTTCAGGAATCTGGAGAAGGGACTGTGAGTAAATTAATAAAGAGACTAGACATGAAATATAGATTTGGAAGGCATTTTATAAGAGATCCAGGGAAGGCTTAGCTTTAGGAACTCAGTTCTCTGAATCTCATACCCAGGGCTTTTTATTCACACATTTTTCCCTATAGCAAGTCAGATATACATATCAAAGGTAAGGTTTGGTAAAGATTATCAGGTTGGGGGAATTGCCCTCAGCTGTTCAGTAGCAGGTAATAATATGCAAATATTCAGGTTTGGGGAAATGCTCTCAGCTATTCCAGAAGCAGGTAATATGATTCATCCCTGCTGAAGCCCCAGAGTTCATCAACCTTTTGATGAACTTCTTGCATTTATGACCTGCTGGAATTAGGCTGCAGCGCTCGGGTTCTTTCCAGCTTAGAAAATCTGCCTTAATGGTTTTTGCCAGATTCCTCTGTTGATTCCTATTTGGGACTATTGTCTGTGAGGTGAGTTTCAGTTTTCTTTGTTTCTACATATGTGTCAGCAGAATGTCCATGGACTTCCTAGGGAATATAATAAACTATGTGAGCAGTAAATGTATATTGATAGGAACCCTCCAAGTTAACCTAGTATAAGGGGCATGTTTTTCCTCAGTGACAGAAAACTATGCAGGTCCTTTTGTCATAGTAATGCTTACTGTGACATCAACTCTAAAATAAATTATAGACAAATGGAATATGTTAGGTGCTATGTTTTCACAGTGAGTTGAGTAAATACATATAATAGTATGTAAACTTAAATCTAATGTTCTCAAATTTGCATACCCTTTGCAAAACTTATAAAGAAAAAAAAATAGATCCCAAAGAGCAACTTAGAACTGGCATTTACATTTTAACACTCTGTAGAAATAATATTTACATAATCATTTCCCTTTTAGCATTTATAGATGGCTTAGAGGTTTGGGATCAAAAGATATGGATCTGATTTCTGTTTCTAGAATTCACTAGTAATGTAAATTCTGGGATAATTAATACTTCTAAAAGGTGTAATGGCCTCAATTGTAAAATAATAATTAAGCCTGGCCAGCATGGTTCAGTGGTTGAGTGTCAACCTAAGAACCGGGAGATCATGATCTGACTCCCAGTCAGGGCACATGCCCAGGTTGTGGGCTCCATCCCAGGTAGGAGTTGTGCAGGAGACAGCTGACTAATGATTCTCTCTCATAATGATGTTTCTATCTCTCTCTCCCTCTTCCTTCCTCTCTGAAATCAATAAAAATATATATAAAACAATAAATAAAATAATGATCAATCACATACTATGAAATACAATTTTTAAGGTTAGGGATTATTCATCTCAGGTACACAGCTCAGTTCCTGGCTCAAACTTTATGGGTGCTGCTATTATAGTATTTTAAGTAATGCTAATGCTGCTGCTAATAAAACCAAATTTTTGAGAAGGTAAGTACTAATACACACACATACACACACACACACACACACACACACACACACACACAGATTAGCCAAAGTAAGGCTATTCTTGACACTCATCTTTCTTGAACAATTATATCTCCAATAGGCTTTGAAGGATGAATGGAATTCAACATATAGAAGTAAAAGGGAGTGTTTTCCAGTAAACTGACTAATAGGCTCAAAGGGAGGGATGAAAGAGAAACTTGAACCACGTTTTGGGAAAAACAAACAATCCATTAAGTCTGTAGATAGAACCCATATGTCTGAAGATAAATAAATAGATTTCATGGAAATATTCCATTTACGGGACTATTGGAAGACTGGAAATTATGGGAAAGAATCTTATGTCAAATACCTAGAAGGAGTATCTTTTAAATGCACAGGTGAACTTAAGAAGTAATTTGAAGGAGAGACTAAAAGGAATAGGAATCTGAAAACTCTATATTAAACTCCAGGCTGGCTCAGGCATCTACCAGTAACAAGTGTTAACTGAAGGCAGTATGGAAGGCACAAGGCTTGGGCCCAACATCTGGTGGCGAGTCAGCTGTCCAGACTCCTGTCTTAAGCCATGTTCTTCAAAATGCTCCTTACTCAGAGAAGAACATGCCCTAGGATTAATTTCCCTCTTCGACAAATATAGCAAAAAGTAAATGATTCTCCCTTGACAGTTGAATTTGGGTAAAGAAAACAACAACAAAAAACTTTTAATAAATTATAATCATTAATCAGACTGTCCTTGAACGACTAGTTCAGAATATGAAACTGTCTATATAATCTATAGTCCATAAGTTGAGTAGATTTGATTTCTCTTCAGGGGAGTAGATAATATCTTCCACTGGAGATAACATGGGGCTGGTTCCAAAAGATTGGGATTTCCTAAATTCAGAGTTCCTTATCTGAACTATCAACCACTGTACATATAGCGTATACTTGTGGCTACCTCTGTGTCCCACAAAGGATTCGAGTCAGTCGAGGCAGTTATTGAGCACATAAGCTTCGTTCTGCCTGCCAGGGGTACCATGAGTCACAGAGTCCTTTGTCTTTGACTCCAGAATCTCACGTCTCCTGCCTGCACCTGTGGAACTGAAAGACTCCCCTGTGATTGAACTGACAAGTGGGTGATATCTGAAGTCCTTTGTAGATCTTGGTGGGTGATATTGGCTTTGCAACTCATGCTAGGTGACTTGAGAAGGAGTGGTTTTCTTTTCCTAAACTTGAATTTCCTGATTTCCATAATCTGTGGGTGGGACTATGGGCAAAATCCCACTCAAGGTTGATAGTTGACGGTGTACAGGAGTTCTCTGATCATATCAAGGCTAACTCTCAGCTGGCAGGATGGCTATTGGCATGCCCAGACGAAGTCACTAATTATTCACTGAACTTCAGGTGCCATTGTCAATAAATTGAGCGAGGCTGTCATGACCAATGGTACTTAAAAAGTAACAGTCTGTAGAGAAAGGAGCTGGAAATCGATTCGGACTAGGGTCAACATTAGAAAAAAGGCAATTCATCTTGAAGAGAGAAATCATATGAATTCCCCAGACACACGGCAAATGGTGTTGTCTACTGGCCAAGGTAGATGGCAACTCTTAGTACGTTCACGGGGCTGTTAGTTTGTCCTCATCAAGAATTAGGAGACGTCTTAAGTTTTAACAAATTGAAGTTCTGTGATCTTTCCCCGGAGAACTGAAGCAACCAGTAGAATGTGGGAACCTTCTTTCTGAAGTAAGAATGAAGGGAAACAAAACAGAGAACAGATTTTTTTTTTGCATGCACACTTATCTTCATGAAAGTGACTGTGATCTACTAGAAAAGCCTTTTCTTTTTGCTGTAATAATTAACTATGTATGAAGTCATTTTGTCAATAAAGGACACTAATTTTTAAGCACTTACTAAGTACTAGACAGAATCCATACAAACTACAAGTCTCGCCTGGTTGATGTGGCTCTGTGATTGAGCATCGACCTATGAACCAGAAAGTCAAGGTTCAATTCTCCGGCAGGACACATGCCTGCGAGCTCGATCCCCAGTGTGGGGCATGCAGAAGGCAGCCGATCAGTGATTCGCTCTCGTCATTGATGTTTCTATCTCTCCCTTTCCCTTCCTCTCTGAGATCAATAAAGTTATTATTTTTTAAATACAAGTCACCCTTCTCACTGACGATAAGAGGTACTGAATGAGGAGGCCATGGTCACATACCTAAGAAGTGAGGTTTACCTAACTCCAGGGTTCTGGCTAACACCCTACCTTAAATTTAAGATCACGTGAATCTGCCAAGACCGGTTTGGCTCAGTGGATAGAGCATCGGCTTGTGGACTGAAGAGTCCCGGGTTCGATTCCGGTCAGGGGCATGTACCTTGCTTGTGGGCACATCTCCACTGTGGGGCGTGCAGGAGGCAGCTGATCGATGTCTCTCTCTCATCGATGTTTCTGACTTTCTATCTCTCTCCTTTCCGCTCTGTTAAAAAATCTATTAAAATATATTAAAAATAAAATAAAATCACATGAATCATATGAACTCTGGAAAAGATAAGCATCCTAGACCTCAGAACCTACTTGTTTCCCTCCAGAATTTACTAATTTATATTCTAGGAACTGTTTTTTGTTTTTGTTTTTTTATATATTTTATTGATTTCTTACAGAGAAAAAGGAAGAGGGATAGAGAGTTAGAAACATCAATGGGAGAGAAACATTGATCAGCTGCCTCTTCCAAACCTCCCACTGGGGATGTGCCTGCAACCAAGCTACATGCCCTTGGCCGGAATTGAACCTATGACCCTTCAGTCCATAGGCCGATGCTCTATCCACTGAGCCAAACCGGTTAGGGCTAGGAACTGGGATTTTAAGGTAGTCCCATTCCTCTCACAGAAAGGATAAAGCACAACTACATCCTAATCAGTTTTTTTGTAAAGTTATCACCTCTGGTGCCCCTAACATTTCACTATGGAAAGAGTGATGGGAAAGAAGTCATATACCTCAACGCTGCTCCTGAATCAGCCACTAGCAGGCTTAAACATGAAACACACCATCTAATGCCTGTGAGCCTCGCATCCTTTATCCCACGGAGAATGAAGTCTGGCTAGTTTGAGGAAGACAAGTGATTAACGGGCAAATCAAATCTGAATTTCAGTTTCCAGCCTACCAATTTCTTATTACATCACTAAAAGGAAGTTACTACATCTAATCCTATTTTCCTCATCTGTAAAACAAAAATTACAACACTTTCTTCAGAGGCATCCTGTGAGCATCGTGAAAGTGAGAAAATACCCCCAAATACCTCTCTCGATGCCTGTTTAAAAGCAGTCATTTAAATAAATGTTAGTTCTTTTTAATACAACCACTGTCATTAGTATGTTGAATAACATGAACAAAAATTATCAGAATAAGAGTAATGGAGAGACTTTCTATAAAAATATTTTGAGATAATAATCTAACGTCAATAAGCAAGAAACTTTCACACACATGTTATCCGGAAACCTAGGATAAATGCCAGGGTTGATCCCCAAGAGCATTGAAACCTGTTGCCCACAGACAATTGTCCGTAGGGGGAGGCAGGTCAGGTTATTGCTGTCACTCATATCAGCCTTGCAGTTCCATTTGTGTGGCCTTGCACGTTCATCCCGTTGATAACATTGAAAAGTTAGGTCTAAGAAGAGGCATGCCTTCGATGGGGAAAGGGAACAATGTAGTCCATTTCTCATTATATGTGGGTAGCTGTTTAGAGCCTGAACTTGCCACGTGAAAGTAGCTTGATCCTAGAATATGGATGCATTTTCTGAAAAGAAAACCCAATAGAATCCGCTTGAGTCTCACTCCTCTCTCCCTATTACATTTGAAAAATGTATTGCTCTGTCTGGTCCCTCCCTTCTCCCATCCTCTCCAGTACCTCGCAGAGATGACCATCCAGCAGGAAGTTGGTGTGCCCTGCCATGCCAGCTGTCAGATCTACACAAGCATGAAATAGCAATATGTCCTTTGATGTTTAAAACCTTTTAAAGCATTTCTGTCTTGCATTTCTGAAGTCTATCAATATTGGTAGATTCCGTTCAGAAAGTAAACCCAAGTGTCTGTCAGACTTAGTGGTAGTAATATGAGTGGTGGGGTTATTTTTAGACTTTTCAGTATCCACATTTTTTAAAAATGGACACCACACCTTCCTATGTCTCTCTTCATGTGCTGGGAAATTTCTCGGAAGCAATGCAGCCATAGATGGGGGTGGAGGAAGCAGAAGGCCATGCCTTCATTCAGGGAGAGGGACTGGGAGAAGACAGCCAGAAAGCACAGTGTGTTCTCGTTAGCTTCGATGACATAATGACCCTCCCATTAGCCAAACGCTGTCTAAAGAGTCATCTTCTGCGCAGATGCAAACCACGTCCAGCAGTCTGCCCGCATTAGTTGAGTTGCCTTACTCTGTACCTTGGTTGGGGGCACATCCCCAGTAGGAGGTGTGCAAGAGGCGGCTGATCGATGTTTCTCTCCCATTGATGTTTCTAACTCTCTATCCCTCTTCCTTCTTTTCTGTAACACATCCATAAAATATATTTTTTTAAAAAATCCCAGTTCCTAGAGGGCTGATCACTTCGAAAACCATTCATTAGAAGCCTGGCCAAGTCAGCGTCATTCATAAAGTGCCTCCAAATGAGCAGGAAAAAGGAAGGGAGAGCCCTTTAATGTGACATGAATAAATGGCAGCCATTTGGGGAAGCATTCAGATGTAAAGCATTGGGGTTCATCACCAGAATTGTCTTTGATGACTTGGGTTTGTTCTGGCTCATTGGGAGATCTGATTGTTAGAAGGCTTTACCCTTGATTGGGGGGTGATTTGGGTACTAAAGTCAGAAAGAAAATCTGGGCAGAACTCAATGATAACGAGATATAAATCGATAGAATACGAAAGCAAAAAAATATCCCAGAGAACCTCTAGGAAAAATGATGTTCAAACTTCAAAAAACTAATTTATTTATTGAAAGAAAAGCATAATTAAACATATAGGCACATCTAACGGTTAGATTCCCCTCATTTTACAGATGGGAAAATTCAAGGTCAAAAAGAAATAAGTGAGTGACTACATGTTTTCAGATTTCAATCGTAGCCCCTCAGGAAGAATTACTTTCCTCTTCAGTCCTCTCGTAGTATTGAGAAAGGCTTTCTTTATAAGCAAATAGATACGGAGAAAGAGAATTATAACTCCCATGTTGTATTTCTTCTGTATGAAGTGGTGTGTTAATGTGTACAATGTGTGTGTAATTTAGATGAGGATGAGGAACATTTTGCAAGTAACAGGACACTTGAAGTGGGCTTTGCCAAGTGAGTGTCCATTGCATCCAAATGTGTTATTTCTTTTTCTTGCTTTCATTTCAGTGACACTCTGAATTTTTTCAATATATTTTTATTGATGTCAGAGGGAGAGAGAGAGAAAAATATCAATGACGAGAGCATCAATCGGCTACTTCCTGCACACTCCCTCCTGGGGATGAAGACCGCAGCCCAGGCATATGCCCTGGCCTACAATCCAACTGGTCACCTCTTAGATCTTTGGTCAGTGCTCAACTGCTGAGCCACACCTGGCTGGGCAAGACTCTGACCTTTATGCGGGAAGAGACTAAGTTTCATATGAACAGAGCATATAAACATGGCGTCATGCCTCTAGCAAAGCTGAGTCTGAGTCCGATACACATTGAAAAATCCAAGCATCACTTGTGTTCAGCTTCAGAAATCTGTTTTTCCCTTAATATTTATTGGATGAACTTGACCCTCATGTGGCTGTTTTTTTCTGGGATGCTTGTGTTAAGAATCACTATTGTGTCTCTCTAATGCCATCACTACTGCTGTAATGTGTTGGCATGTTTTATAGGAGACGTGTATTTGTATAATTGAAATGACATTTGATGGACATTGACACTTTCATGAAACCCAATGTTCTGTAATATTGTGTATTGTAAAATTTTTAGATAGGATATAGTGAATTTTGTTCATAGATTCAGGAAAGAGTAAGTAGACATTCAACCAGTTTAGATATCCATTTGTCATAATAGAATATAGGAGTGGTTTAATAATGTTTTGCCCATTTGACAAATGGAGAAGATTTGACAAAAGAGATTAAAATCATTTGCTAAAGGCCACCAGTCAATCTGATTTAGAAATATAGTTAATAAAACCAGATTGCTACATTGCTATACAGTATTTTCCTATTTAACATGCTTCAGAATATGAATTGCTTATAGTAGAAATAACCAGTTGAAAACAATGTACCTTGTTTGATACAAGATATGCTATTTTTCATAGTAAAAATATTTACTTTATAGAATCTTTTCTAAATTAGTTGTAGTTTGTTTTACAAATATGATTTGGCTGATATATTGTGATTGAACTGTTTCCACAATTAGCTTTTTAAAATGAGACTTTTTAAAAATAGCCCTCGCCAGTTTGGCTCAGTGGATAAAGCGTTGTTCTGCAGACTGAAGGGAACCAGGTTTGACTCCGGTCAAGGGCACTTGCCCAGGTGGCGGGTTCCATCCCCACTAGGAGGAGTGCAGAAGGCAGCCGATCCATGATTCTCTCTCATCATTGATGTTTCAATATTTCTCTCCCTCTCTCTTCCTCTCCGCAATAAAAAAAAATACATTTTTAAAAAATAAAATGTGTTTATCAATTTCAACACATAAAAACATGTAGGATCACTTAAATTATGCGCAATAACATTTAAAAATAAAATTCACAAATACACACACACCAAATAACATCCTAACAGATTTGTTGATATGTTACCAATGAGCAAACACAGATGCAGAGAGAAGTGTTTATTATTCAAATAAAATTTCAAATTAACGTGTGTGTGTGTGTGTGTCTGTGTTTCTTGAATGGATTACTGTCATGCTCCTGTACTAGTTTCATAAGACCCATCTTTCCCAGTTACAGTCTATCTGCTCTTCAGCAGCCAAATTCATTTTTATTCTCTCCTTTACAGACATGTTGTGGTCCCGAAAACATGAGGATCTAATACTCTCTGGTTATCTGGCTGGCTCATTTTTACGAGTGCATAATTTTACCGGAAATGTTATTCCACCGATAGCAGGAGAGAGACATCCTACCACAGCCTGCCATCATTCAGGGGACAAGGCCGGCCTGCGCCAGTTGACAGTCACTTAGCTCCGTATTAGTGTGTTAGACAACTTATTGAGCGTAATGATCATTTGATGAGCTAAGTAAGCTCTTAAAATGAATTCAGCCGGAGATCAGGAATAGGAGAAGACTCATTTGTTTTAATTTTTGTTTCCATCTCCAGCTGCTGAGAGAAGCCTGCTAACACTTTGATCAGCCGGAATAAGAACTGATCTCACAGGCTGAGGGTGCCAAGGGTGACTGAAAAGAGAAGGTGGCAGAAAGTGTCTGCTGGGTGCCAGGTATACTGACATCAGTTTGAGTAGATCACCCGGCTTGGACAACTTGAAGAGTTACATTTCCCAGTTGGGGACACGGATGGTTCTACGCGTACAATGACTTCTCCAAGCTCAGCTAGGCAGCAAGCAAACAGTATGGCATTCCAGAAATCCTGTAGTTCTTTCTGCCATATTACAATATAGTGATTTTAGGGAGGGAATATTATTCTTAAGGTTCTTGCCAGAGTTTTAATATGCTTAGCATAATGAGACACTTTATGTATTGGTAGCTAGTCCTTACGAATATTCTAAAGATTTTACATCCTCTTAGAGCAGTGGTTCTCAACCTTCCTAATGCCGCAACCCTTTAAGACAGCTTCTCATGTGGTGGTGACCCCCAACCATGAAATTATTTCCATTGCTACTTCATCACTGTCATTTTGCTACTGTTATGAACTGTCATGTAAATATCTGATATGCAGGATGTGTTTTCATTGTTACAAATGGAACATAATTAAAGCATAGTGATTAATCACAAAAACAATATGTAATTATATATTGTGAAATATTTATTTCTAGTTACAAATGAAATATTGTCTTGAATCATGGTGTAGCATGGGTAACAGTCTTCATATGACAACAGTAAACTACATGGCTACACTTTGCTGCACCGAGGAGCGGTGTGTTGGTTCCTAAGACCATGGGAACTAGGCGTTTTCCAATAGTCTTAGGTGACCCCTGTGAAAGGGTCGTTCGACCCCCAAAGGGGTCACAACCCACAGGTTGAGAACCGCTGTCTTAGAGGATTGAGATCACCTTGGAACTGAAGAGACGCAGTGAACTTAGTTGGAATCATAAGAGAGAATGTCATTAGATATTCTCCAGACTAGACCCAGACCATCAGACTATGCCTTAGAAGTCTTTGCTCCTTAAATGCAAGGTTTTAAATTGCTAAGTACCCCAACTTGTTTACTGGCTCCTGTGCATCTCCTACATGTATTGATTTTCTGGCGTATGGTCAGATACTGGGCGTCTCTGTGGACATCAGCGCTTTACAATAGACTGTCAAACTAGTATAAGCTTTCATGAGAATTGTCTGAGCTTTCTCTGTTCTTTCGGTAATTAAAACCCCCGAGGGAAGACGAATCACATCAATATATACATGTGGGCTTCTGAAGAACACAGCACAATTTCTAAGTTTGGGCACCATGGACATTTCTACTACATACAAAGCAGTGTGATCTGTGTCCTTTTATGATGGATATATTTTCAAAAGCATTGTATTTTTCTTCTCCAAGTCCATCTAGATTCTTCTAAAGCAATGACTCTTGAAATGGTGGTAACAGCAAGGACCCTGAGCACAGACCTCTTTGAGGCACTTTAATTAAGATATACCCAGTATCTAGGTTGATCTGTCTCATGAGAAAATTAGTATAATTGTGTCTTTTCTTCTTTAGAAAATGCAATGCATGTATAAGTAGTCTCCTAAATAAGTTGAATGCACTTTTTACTTATGCAAACTTTATCAAATTTGGAACAATGAGGTGAAGAATTTGTATGCCAGACCTTGAGTTCAAGTTATGGATATTGTAGTCTCAATATTTTATATTGAAGAGCGCTAACACGAAGTTTAAGAAGTCAAATGGGCAAACAAAACAAAATTTTTATTTCTAACGATATGGCCGCTGGTTTATTTTTGATTCGAGCTACATCTGTTAAACAGTAGTGTGAGGATTATATACTTCATTTTGAAATGCCATAGAAATGCTCGAAATTTGTAGTTGAAGGACTTTGGAGGGACTATTTGAAGGTTGGCACTTTCTTTGTCCCACGATCCACTGGCAGGTTGTTCTGACCTTCCTTGGGGGAAAAATGAGAGTAGGGTGGCATTTCAGAAACGAGCCTGCATTCTGAGTGGTAAAGGAGGCAAGATACACTTAAAGGGAAAGTGTGTTTGAAATAGGAGCCAACCCCTCTTGTCAAAATCCCATATGCACTTTAACGCCGGATTAATTATTTCTACTTTTGCTAACATCCTCCTCATAAATAATACTTATACGTATAGGGTCTACTAATGAATTGTGAAAATTTCATACATATCAAATGCCTGAAAGGTAGTAAACAGAGAGTTTTAACGGATTATTTGGAGACAGAGAAAAAGGTTAGGTGGGGAAAAAAATGAAAAAAATATGGTGATCTTGGATACAGGCAGATTAGATTATGTTTTGTTACTATTAAGTGGGTTGGAAATGATTTGTCATCAAATTCCCAAGTTTTATAGGGAATCCAAAGGATTCCATGAGTTATAATTTTTCCTTTAGAAATATTCCCTTTTAAATCCCGATTAGATCACATAACTTCGTGGTCTGCTCATTTTCCTGCTGATCATTTTCCAGCATTTATTTGGGATACTCCAAGTGAGATGACCTTATTGTTAAAAAAAAAAAAAAAAACATTGTTTAGTGTCAAGGAGAGATATTACAGTCATACTAGAGACCACTGGTAACAACAACAGTAAAGCACTAGTGGAAACATAAACGTCACCTAATTATTGGTCACAATTTTTCCCTAATGTCACTACAACAAGATCAGGAAAACAAACAAACAAACAAAAAAGCCTTTATTTACAAAAGTTTACAGAAATTTTAAAGGTTTAATGAAGTATATAAAATATTTTCAATCAGAACACATATTTATATACCTATTTTTACCTAGTCACAGAAATCTCTAGAACCATTCCCTTGAAAATAAGAATGTAGAAACCAAGAAATTGCTCTTTACGTTTTTGTAGTTCCTTTAACGGGTTCTAGCCGATATTAAAATATAAGTGAGACACCACTGGCCATTCCAAGCATTTTACGTTTATTGAGATAATCGCAAAAATATGGAACCTCTACTATAGCAAATAGAGAAATAAATAAAATGTGGGCTGGTTTCTAAAGATACAAACTGTATGTGATTAATCCTTTCTCCTCTCACTTATCTCACACGGAGCATTATCTCCTTGTAGAAAGGTGTTTTCATGTACAAAGATGAAATCAACATTCTGCCTTGTTTCAATTAAGTTTATGCGATTCTGTAGATAGTGCGTGTAAGTATAGGCTGAAGTTTTAAAAATTAATAATTACACGGAGGGAGAAATAGATTAAGAACATCTGAGCGGGATGTTCAGATAAGAAGATATAGACCCATCTTTCCTTGCTTCCCCTCACCAAGTACAGCATAAACACTGGACATTGTGAAGAAGGGAAGTAAGGAGAACTCGGAAAGTGGTAAAAAGGAGAGCTGGTGTGGAATTCTGGGATCTAAGCAATAGCATCGTGTCAACATACCTTGTCCGCCCACATAGCGGAGTGACCAGCCACGTCCAATATGTTCCCATTTATGACACAGTGATGGAAGATGGTCCAGGTAGGCTTACGCTTTTCCCAAATCAAAGATGGGACTGACATAGGAGAAGTACTCTCCTTAACCACGTGACCTGGAAATCTACTTTTCTGCCAACAGATACCTAGGCCGAAGGGCAGACCCTGGGAGAGAGACTCAGCTAGCATAGACAATCTTGGGGATAACGGAATTCCTACAGGACTGAGACCAACAGGAATACAGTTTCTCAGTTCAGCAGCCAACTGGCACCATGAAGAAGGTCTAAATGCACCCCTCCCCCACAGTAGAGAAAAGTCTTCTGCTATAGCAGACAGCGCCCTCCACCACCCCTAGGAGCCCCACTAGCACCATGTCAGTCAAGGGACTCTTCTAACCAGTGCGGCAGGAGATAAAAGGCATATGGATGAGAACGGGGAGGAGTGAAATTAGCCAATTTGCACATGACATGATGTCTATGCAGAAAAAACAAAGAACTCTACAAAAAACAAAAAACAAAAATGGAAGTTACAAGTGATTTCAGGAAGGTCACAGGATGTATAATGCATTTATCACAATTTGTGTTTCTCTATAAAAAGTGATGACAACAATGACACGAATGAAAAACACAGGACCAGTTGTGACACTTGAAATATCTAGGGCAGTGGTTCTCAACCTTCCTAATGCCGCGACCCTTTTATACAGTTCCTCATGTTGTGGTGACCCCCAACCATAAAATTATTTTCGTTGATACTTCATAACTGCAATTACGAAAATAATTTTATGGTTGGGGGTCACCACAAGGAAGGTTGAGAACCACTGTTTTAGGACTTCATTCTGAAACCTATACAACGTTGATGAGAGACATAGAAATCCTTGAGGAAGTGGAGAGCAAGACTGTGTTTGTTCATGGACCAGAGGGGCCAACATAGTAATCATGTCGGCATTTCCTAAGTTGAAACACAGGTTTAACATCATTCCTGTCAAAATACTAGCCCACATGCTGCTTATGATACAAATCTAAAATGTATAGGAAAAAACCAAAGAACTAAACTAGCTAAAATAATCTTGAAAAAGAAGAAAATACTTTGGAGAAATTCGTCTTCTGACTTCAATGCTTACTATGCAGGGTGCATTGACCAAGACTGTGGCGTTAGAACAGGACACAGAACACAGGGACAGACCCATCTAGATCCGCCCAAGTGATTTTTACAAACATGCAAAGCATCAACATGGAAGAAAAATAGCTCTTTTAACAAACGGTGCCAGAGCAATTAAATATTCATTGGCTACGAAAGAAAAAAGTCTCAACCCAAGCTTCCCACATTATCCAAAATTAAATCAAAGTGAATCATAGACCGAAATGTAAAACTATAAAACATTATAAAATAATAGGAAAAATGTTCTGGAGCTAGAGTAAGCCACCATTTTTTTTTTCAGATTTGGCATCAAAAGCACAACATAGACAAAGGAATGGTTTTGTTCATGTGAAAAGGATTAAGAGACAAGCTACATATTGGGGACAAATCGGTAGAATGATGTATTTAATAAATGATTAATACTTAGAACATACAAGGAGCTCACTGAACTTGTAGTAAAAACAAAACTTCCAGTTAGAACGTGGGCAAAAGATATGAAGATTCATTGTAATGAAGAGGATGTACAGGTGGGGCAAAAGTAGGTGTACAGTTGTGAATATGTGAAACACGGAGTTTATTTTTATATTATTATTACTTTTTAAATATGCTTTTATTTATTTTAGAGAAAGAGGAGGGGAGGGAAAGGGAAAAAGGAACCTCAATGAGATACAACATTGATTGGCTGCCTCCTGTGCGTCCTTGCTGGGAAGTGAACCCACAATCAGTGTTGAATCGAACCAACAACCTCTTGGTGCATGGGTCAAAACTCAATCACTGAGCCACACTGGCTGGCTCTTGTATTATTACTATGAATGATTGTAATATTTTCCATACTAACAACTGTAAACCTACTTTTCCCTCACCCTAAATAGGGCAAATAAACACATTAAAAGATGCTCAGCTTTGTTCTCCACCAGGACAATGCAAATTAAAACCACAAAGAACTATTCCTATGTACTTTTTAGAACGGCTAACATAAAAATAAGAGCAGCAACACCAAATGTTGACATGTATGTGGAGAGACTGAATCACTCATGTCTTTCCTGTGGAAATATAAAATAGTACAGGTTGTATGGAAAACACTTTGGGACTTCCTAAAAAAAACACTAGACCAACAAATGGACTCCTGTGATTTTATCCCCAAGAAATAAAAACATGTTCACACCCAAATCTCTGCACAGCAAGTATTCATAGCAGCTTTACTCATAGTAGCTAAAATTTGGACTCAGCCCAGATGTTCTTTAACAGGTGAATCATTAAACAGTAGTACATACATGGCATGATACACTACTGAGCAATAAAAATGGACTAGAAAATTGATAGAATTTAGATGAATCTTCAGAATTATGCTAGGTGGAAAAAATCCCAATATCTATTTATGATGAAATTCTAGCAACAGAAGACAAACTGAGTGGCAAGGATTAAGCATGGGCAGGGAGCCAAAACCGGTTTGGTTCAGTGGATAGAGCGTCGGTCTGGGGACTGAAAGGTCCCAGGTTCGATTCCGGTCAAGGGCATGTACATTGGTTGCGGGCACATCCCCAGTAGGGGGCGTGCAGGAGGCGGCTGATCGATGTCTCTCTCTCATCCATGTTTCTGATTTTCAAAAATCCCTTTCCCTTCCTGTCTGTGAAAAATCAATAAAATATATTTAAAAAAAAAAAAAGAATGGGCAGGGAAAAGGGTGGAAGTGGGTGTCATTATCCAAGAACCGCTGGAAAGACGCTATGGTGTTGGTTCTGTCAGTATCTTTACTATAACAGTAGACACACAGAGCTGCTTAATATAAAGTTGTGTAGAAATTAATACACACACACCACTATGGGCATCTCATTTAGAGGAATGGGCTTGCCCATGTCAGTTTCCCGGTGGAGATATTGCCCAGTGGTTTTACCAAATGTCACCATCAGGTGAACAAAACACAATACAGAAGAGATCTCTTTATCTATTTTTTATTACATGTGGGTCTGTAGTTGTCTTTATTAAATTTTTGCGTGATGTTCGAAAGTGAGAGAGGCGTACGATGCCTTGCATTTCCACATATCGTAAGTTCTAAGAGAGTAAGTACTTAATTAGCGGTGCCGTAAGGTGCAACAAATGAAATAGTTGGAACTGAAAAGAGGAAAAGGGCGTTTTAATTTTAAAATCCAATCAGAGCCTGCTATTTACATAGGGAAAAAGAAATGAAAACGGCTGCACCGAGCTTGAAGTTGGAGGAGAGCTACGTCTGACATCCACAGTAGATCTGCAGAACCAACACTGAGAGAACATTCGTCTGTGACTTAGTGTCAGGCTCATGCGTCAGGTGCAGAGTAGATGGATGAAGCAGAGGGGTAAAGAGAATAAAATACTAAACTTTCCTTTGGCAATGAGGACTCTGAAGTAATACTGTGTCTTAGTGATGATACCAAAGCAATAAAATGCCGTGATTACAAGAGGCAGAAATGCTGCATTCCGGCTGTTCACAAGCCGAGTATGCGTGGCTGCCCTCCAGCAGTATCGCAGCTTTAATGAACATTTGGGGACCAGCACCCCTTCTCATGTAGCTGGTGGCTTTTTGGAAATAGAGCTGCTTGCTACATGCATGGACTACTGCTCACCGCCTTGTTTGGATGGATGGCTGTTATATGTCATCTGTAACCATCATGAAGCTGAGCACACATCACTTCTGGTTTGAAGTGCATTTATTTTTCTTTTTTTCTTTTTTAAAAATATATTTTATTGATTTTTTACAGAGAGGAAAGGAGAAGGATAGAGAGAAGTGCATTTCAATGAATGAGTTCAAACCCTACAGGCATCACATTTTGTGATGAAAAAGTAGTGATACATAGTTTTTATTTTGACCCACCCTGTCATGTGCACAAATTTTGTGCTCTGAGCCTTTATTATATTATATATTTATCTGCCTATCTACCTAGTCTTACATACATAAAATAGAGAATAGCTGATAAATTATCTATTATATCTAATAAAAGAGCAATATGCAAATTGACCATACCTCTGTTAAACCAAACAAGCCATGCTCATCAGCCACACCCACCAGCCAATCAGAGTGAGTATGCAAATTAATCCATGATGGCTAAGGCCACAGAGAGCACAGGAGGGAGGCTTGGGTAGCCCCTGGCGATGGAGGAAGCCAAGCTTTCTACAAACCTGGGCCAGCCCAGACCTCTGCTTAAGGCAACAAAGTTTCAATGGCTGTGCAAGCAGAAGGCTTGGCTCCGCTCCAGACTACAAAGTTTCAATTGTAGAAGATAAATAAATCCCAGATACCAGGGCCTCTGCTTGGGTTTCTGGGGGGCGTGGCCAGCCTGCAAACCATCACAGGCCCCTCACCCAGGCCACCCCATGCACCAAGGGAACACCCACCCTGATCCAGTACACCCTTCAGGGCAAACCAGCTGTCCCCCACCCATGCACCAGATCTCTATCCTATCTAATAAAAGAGTAATATGCAGATTGATCATCACTCCAACATACAAGATGACTGCCCCCATGTGGTCAAAAGATCCTACCCCCATGTGGACACAAGATGGCCACCACAAAATGGCCAGCAGGGGAGAGAAGTTGGCAGGGACCAGGCCTACAAGGGAGGGCAATTGGGGGTGACCAAGTCTGCAGGGGAGGGCAGTTAGGGATGACCATGCCAACAGGGGGGCAGGCTGGCAGGGGAGTGGTTAGGAGGTGATCAGGCTGGCAGACAGAAGCCGTTAGGGGCAATCAGGCAGGCAGGTGAGCAGTTGGGAGCCAACAGTCCTGGATTGTGAGAGGGATGTCCGACTGCCTGTTTAGGCCTGATCCAGCCTAAATGGGAAGTGGGACATTCCTTAAGGGTCTCAGATTGGAGAGGGAGCAGAACAGGGCTGAAGGATACCTTCCACCAGTGCATGAATTTTATGCACTGGGCCTCTAGTGTGTGTATGTATGTGTGTGTGTCTATATACATATATATATATATACATATACATATACATACATATATATATATATATATATATGTCTAAGCAACCATTGCAACCTAATGGATTACCAAACAGGCTGTGTGGGGCAGCCAGGCCAGCAGGGGGTTTAGTGAGGGATGACCAAAAGACTGAATAGCAGCCTGTGTGGGTCAACCAGGCCTGCAGAGGGGGCAGTGAGGGGTGACCAAATGACTAAACAGCAGGCTGTGTGCGGGAGTTAGGGGTGACCAGGCCAGTGGAGGGCAGTCAGGGGCAACCAGGCTGGTGGGTGGGCAATTAGGGGCATCCAGGTTGGCAGGGCAGTCATGGGCGATCAGGCTAGCAGGCAGAGGTGGTTAGGGGTGATCAGGCTGGCAGGGGGAGGAGTTAGGGGCAATCAGGCAGGCAGGCAGTGAACCGTTAGGAGCCAGCAGTCCAGTATTGTGAGAGGGATCCCAGATTGGAGAGGGTGCAGGCTGGGCTGATGGGACCCATCCCCTCCCGTGCACAAATTTCGTGCACTGGGCCTCCAGTGATAGATAAAATACAAAATTTTTTTTTGATTGAGCCATTTTAAGTATGGAATGGAGTCAGCATAAGAAGGTATGCTTTTGCTGTTTCAAAAAGTATTTGCATTATTTATTCTACATGAATTATTATCACTACTACTATTAAACAAATAGTTCTATCCTTAATACTGCTAATATTTTTAATGTTTGTTTGATCATGCTTGTTTACATATATTGTTTGGATTAATCATCCTGTGACATTTAGCAGCTAAGGGAACTGAGAATTAAGGAGCATAAATAAAGTTTTCCACACCACATCTCCCTTCAGGCTTATCTGTACACCATTATCTTCTACCGCCTTTATCAAGACCTACTGTCAGCAAATGGTACATTTTTTTTTCATTCCCTAATAAATCGATTGGGTTTAGGTAGTGCTGTTAATGATAATGATTCACACTCTCGCAGTGCATTGAAATAATCTAGAGTCCCATGTAAATATCTGGAAACGCTTAAGAGACTGAACGATTTGGCACCCCGACTTTGCAAGTAAGAAACTGAAATTTAGAGGGATACGGTGATCTGAAACAGGCCAGACAGCTGGTGGATGATGCTTAGTATTTGAACCTAGGTCGTCTGAATTACAATACTATTCTCATTATACCTCACCCACGTTCACTAAGCTTATTGAGCCTCCTGCACAATGCGTTCCAGTATTCTCCTGCCTCCTCTGTTTACCTCATTAATGTTTCCGCAACTTAGACGGTTTTTAATGTAGGTATTTTTTAAGTATATATATATATATATATATATATGAAGCGAGACAAACTAATAAGAATCTTAGTATTGAAGTGTTCAAACTTTTTGTATGTTTGATGTTTTCTTTCACATCTGTTCCAAAAATAATGGATGTTTAGTTTTAATTTCCAGTTGTTCACTTTAGGTAATCTTGTAGCCACCATTCTAACTAGGAGAAGCATACACTTTTGAAGAAAATAGGCATTTTCAAGAAGCATTCCATTTTGATCCATAAACATGGAGGTGTTGCTATTTCCAACTACAGTGGTACCTTGAGATACGAGTGCCCTAACATACAAGATTTTTGAGATACGAGCGATTTTTGCTTTGAAATACGAGCAACAGTTGAGATAGGAGTCATCGCGCGGATCGGCCGGCTGCACACAACCCACCGGTTTACCACGACTCAAGCGACTCATAGTTTCCCACGCCTCAAGGTTATGGAACGAATTAAACTCGTATCTCGAGGTACCACTGTATAAGCTATTTCCCTTGGAATGAAGCAACGCCCATTGGGGAGCGATGCTTGCTTTTGTCGTGATTGACTTGTCTTTTGACCTCACCACTGACTCCTAGGCCGGGTTTCTCCCAGGTTTCAGAGCAAGCAGAGACCTGCCTGGGCACGGCAGACAGGGTGTTATATTCTCCGGGCACTTTATTCATGCAATGAAACCCTCTGATTTCTGCAATCAAGACGCCTCAGCCTGGGTGTGCCCCAGGTCCCCTTCTTAATCAGCCGTGGCACACGCTGCACCCCGAACTCAAATTAGTCCCGTAACAGGAATAATCAAGTCAGAATAAAACCAGGTTATTCTCCGCGGCCCTGTTTATCTCCCCACAGCCCCGGGAAGGTTGCTCCATCAATCAAGTCTCCTAATGAAAAGGTAATTATTTCTTGATTTCTCCGGAGCAGATGCAATGAGAGCAAGGTTGTTTCTACGGGGAGTCCCTACTGTGTTGCCAAACAGTAGCGGTTATCTTAGAAGACAGAAGTAATTACTTGCAAGATGTTCTCGTCTGCTGAGGTAGGGCTGCGTGCTAGTTATTAAAATTCACCTGGCACCGGAGCACCTGCTTTGGGGCAAGCATAATGCAAGGTATGTTCATGAGCATTTTAGTAACTTATTGCATCTAAACTCCAGACATAGGGGCATGTGCACACACGTGTGTTGGAATATTAACACTGTGAAGTGTGCATCCTTCTCATTGTCAACCAAGGAAAAAGATTCAGGGAGCAAATGACACCCCCAAGGACACAGAGCTTGTCAGTGGCTCAGGAGGATTTCAAACTTGTGCTACCATAGCGCATGCTCCCTCTTGAACCTGTTCATGACGAATGTGGCCATTTGCAAAGGTTCTTTCTAATGCGTAACAGACACATTCATATATACACAACAGCTCGTCGTTGTCATTTGAAGTGTTTATGAGGGGAGTTCCGATCTTCTCCTCTTCCTAAATTGGGTCACTGTTTGGTGACTGAAGGGACACTTGAGTTTTAGCCAGGGAACTATTGAGAGAGAGCTAGAGAAATGGATGCCTGATCTCTCAGAGCCAAACGTTATGAAATATGATGTGAAATCTGGCCATTGGCTGAATTTATCATTTATTTTTTTCTTGATATTACCTGGGAGGAAATACACATTATGTACTTGGTATAAACATTGAATTACTCACTGGACTATTTTGCTTAAAAATATGTCCGGTTTTGTAGAAGGTGGAAAATGACTATTACCAAGATGTCCATGTTACAGGAAAGAGCAAGATAAGCATTTCTGGTGTAATCTGTATAATGATAGCTAGGAATAAAGCATTCCTCTTGTTTAAAGGGAAAATGAACAGTTAGATATACACCCAATCAGGACATTAATAAAAGAGCAAAATGAGCATTCAGAGATTCAACCTCAGTGTGACTAATATTTTCTAAAACATAATTCTTTGTTGTTCTTTTTCAAGCTTTGTTAGATGTTTAGAAATCCTCCCAGTCCTCTACCTAATAGATGGCAGTAGCACCCTTCACTGGTTATGACACCCCAAAACAATTCCAGATGTTGCCAAAAGTCCTCTGATGGATAAAATTGCTTTTGTCATGTTGAGAACTCTTGGCCCAGTAATCAGCTCTTGAGTCCAGATCAATCCATTTGTAGCCAGACCGTAAACTGTCAAAGTCTACTACACACTCCATTTAACAGAGTGATGTGATTATGGTGTGTGTTGCTATAGTGCTCTCAGTGAAAGCCACTCAGGTACCCCTTAGCACTGAAGGATTTATTTCCTCACATGCTAGAAATACTCCCTGATGTCAAACTACACTAAAAATCTGTGGTTATTAAAACAGTATGCTACTGGCTCAAAAGCAATCACACAGAGCAATGGGACTGAAATAGAGAGTCCAGAAATAAACCCTGCTTATATAGTCACTTACTCTCTGACAAATGAGGCGAGAATATGCACTAGACTAGTGAATGTCTCTTCAGTAAATGGTGCTGGGCAAACTGGGTAGATATATGCAAATAATGGACCGGACCACTTTCTTTCATCATACAGAAATCATCCTAAAATGGATTAAAGTCTTAAATGTATGGCCTGCAAGCATAAAACTACTGGAGGAAAATATAGGCAGTAAAATCTTGACATTGGTCTTAGCATTAGTTTCTTGGATATATCTCTCTGGACAAAAGCAATGAAAGCAAAAGTAAACAAGTAGAACTCTATCAAACTAAAAGTTTTTGTGCAGTACAGTAAATCATGAAAAGATAATCTAAATGGGAGCAGATATTCCTATATTCTATAAGGAGTCCAAAATATATCAAAAATATATTACTCATACAAATCAACATCAAAATAATAATCTGATTTTAAAATGGGCAGATTACTTGAGCGGATATTTCTCCAAAGAAGGCAACAGATGTAGTAAAAGTTGATCAATTCATTCATTATCAGGGAAATGCAAATCAAAACCACAATAAGACACTACCTCACACCTGACTGAAGGGCTATTAAAAAAATCAACAAAGAATAAGTGTCAGTGAGGATGTAGAGAAATGGGAACCTGCTATTGGCAGAGATGTAAAATGGTACAGCCACTGTAGGAAACAGTGTGAAGGATCCTCAAAAAGTAAAAGTACAACTACCACATTACCTAGAAATTCCACTTCTCAGCATTTATCCAGAGAAAACAAAAGCATGAATTCAAAGATACATGCACGTGTATGTTCATTGCAGCATTGTTTACAACAGCCAAAACATGAAAGCAGCTGAGGCAAACCTAGGTGTTCATCCATAGATGAAATAGTAGTCAACCATAAAAAAAATGCAATCTTGCTATTTGCAACAGGAATGAAAGAACATAGAGGGCATTACGCTAAGTGAAATAAATCATGCAAAAAAAATATCACATTATTTCACTTATCTGTGGAATCAAAAAACAAAACAAAGCACACACACACAAACCACACAGGAAACCAGTACGACTGAACAAGCAAAAGAAGACACAGGCAGATTGACACAGACAGAGAACAGTGGTTACCAGAGGGATTAGATGATGAGTGAGAAAGGTGAAGGGAGGTTGTGTACAGCATTGGGCGTAGAGTCAACAATATCACACTAGCTTTTATATGGCAACAGTTGGTTACTAGACCTATTATGGTGAACATACCACCCACAATAATAAAAATGTAAGATGCTAATTAGAACGGACGTCCTTCTGGATGAAGCTGGGGCTGGGAAGGAAGCCTGGGTCCTGGGTGCCAGAGGAAAGCCGATGTTGGCAGGCAGGGGAAGAAAGGCCTTCTCTTGCATAAATTTTGTGCACCGGGCCTCTAGGAAGTTATATAAATGTAGAATCACTGTGTTGTATGCCTGAAACTAATAAAATATTATATGTGAGCCAAGACAGGTTTTGCTCAGTGGATAGAGCATCAGCCTGCGGACTGAAAGGTCCTGGGTTCGATTCCGGTCTGGGGCATGTACCTTGCTTGCAGGCACAACTCCAGTAGGGGGCGTGCAGGAGGTAGCTGATCGATGTCTCTCATTGATGTTTCTGACTTTCTATCCCTCGCCCTTCCTTTCTGTAAAAAATCAATAAAATATATTTAAAAAAATATTATGTGTGAGCTACACTTTAACAACAAGGACAACAATAAAAGGCTGTGAGGAGTTGGGAGGGAAGGAGGAGAAAGGGATGGGATCTGGAAACCAGTTAGAAGGATTCGTTCAAAATGACCAAAGGAAGTCTCTTTTGCCAAAATATGCCAGGATAAATAAGAGCAAGATATCATCATTTAGGAAAGGATTTGATGTCAGTGTACCTCTTATTTTCCCTCTTACTTATGGATGTATGTTAAAAACACAAGAAAAGAATTCTGAAGTGTCTCTCAGGGACGTAGTACCTACTGAAATACTACCTTTTTCCTTGATACGTACTGTCACACCATCCAAATGAGCAAAAGCAGACAGAGAAAAACTCATTCTTCAGATAAGTGGTCATCTCCCCAATGGGGGTCACAGAATGCCAGGCAGTGAAAGGTAAATAGAATATCCTCGTGAGCTGGTCTAGTCTTTTCTTAGGGAAGCATGGCTAACCCCAACACGAGTGGATTTATGTGCGTCTTGCATTTCAGTCTCCAGTGTGGGCCGGCCACAATAAAGTGCTCGTAAGAGGCTCTCTGAGTGGAGATTAAACGTTCCCTAGCGTCAGGGAGAAACATTTGGTTGCATCTTTAGGAACCATCCATCACCGGTGAGATTCTCCACTCGCATCTCTCCTGTTTAATCGAACCTTCTGAATGGTAGCTTAACCTCTATGTACTCACAAACCACAGCAATGAGAGGGGAGTGATCCGAAGAATACATAAAAATCCGCGTTTCTCATGCACTTAGTAGAGGTCCCTTCTGCCATTAGGACTATCTGTTATACTTTGGTATTATATGAAATGGATAACAGTTGAATGGGTATTAAGTGGCTTGACAATAATTATCATTTGTGATTCTCCAAATTGCCTCAGTTCAGCTTTTTATGGAAACAAGCATTCATAGAAGACACGAATGCGTGCATGCTGTTTTCCCCAGGAGACCTTAGCCATGGCTAAATCACCCTGCATTATGGGAAGAGTCATTGAGAATAAGCTTTCACCACGATCACCCTACAGGATGCAAATGTCAGGAAAGATTACCACACTTGATTTATGGGCATCTGTTTGTTTTTTTATTTGTTCACTGTTCATCTGGATGCTTGTCATATTCCATTTGTTCTGGAGAATCCAATTAATCCTTTCTCTCAGGATGGGTTCTGCTGCCCGAATAGAAATCTGGTTAAAAACATTAATAAAGAAATTAATTTTCTTAGACAATACCTCCAACAGTGAAGGCAACTGGCGGTGGGTCTTCTGCTCTCCTTCCTGTTGGTTTTATCCAGTTTGTTTGTTCTGTGTATTGGCCTTTTGCTCAGGACGAGGGCAGTTTCAGGCATCCTTACCCAGACATGGCAATGATCAGAGGGTGAGATAGTTGTGCTTTAGGAAAGAGCCCCTCCTATAGAATTATCTTTACCTTGTATTGCCTGCCATTGAAATTCTGGATCTCCTCCAAAAGAAAAATTACAAACTTATTTTTATTTTTGTCAACTAGTTGGGATCTGATTCTGGAGCTGTGAATTTGGGACTTTTGCTCAAGTCTTAAAAGATGGGGTGGGTAGCTGAACAACATGTTTTCCTGGGGACAGATACATCTTTCTAGCGATTGCAGGAAACAATGGTGAGCATGCTGCTATGAGCAGGATGCTTACAGACTGTCTTATTCCTGTCCAACCTTGTCAAACCTACCTTGGTATGTCACAAATGTTCCATCACATCACTCTCAAACCTTTCTCATTGGTCAGTACTCCCCCTTTACCTTCCTCTTACTAAATGAAGTGGACTGCATTATGCACATCTCCCTGACTTGGACTTAGCTACTGTATTTTCCGGTGTATAAAACTTTTTAACCCAGGAAAACCTTCTCAAAAGTCGGGGGTCATCTTATATGCCGGGTGTTGTCTTATAGGGCGAGTATATCCCAAACTCTATATTTTAACTGGAAAAGTTGGGGGTCGTCTTATATGCCCAGTCATCTTATATGCCAGAAAATACGGTACCTATCAAGAGACCACATGATCATTATATTAAACAGCATACTTCCACACTTTTCTTTAGCTCAAATTCAATCAATTAATCAGTCATAAAATAATAACCACTTTTTATCCTCTGCCTCTTTTGAATCCATCTATTTTTAAAACATTATTTATTGATTTCAGAGAGCATGGTAGAGGGAGAGAAACATCAATGATGGCAGAGAATCCTTTATTATGTGTGGCCCCTACTAGGGAATCAAGCCCACAACCTGGGTAGGTGCCCTGACAGGGAATCCACCCAAGACCTCCTTGATTCACACATGATGCTTGGCTGTTCTTGCAGCCCACAGCATCATAGCTTGTGCCAGAATGAGCTTATCTAGCTCTTATAGTTATTCCATGAGGCACGTCACAGCTTCCTGTTCTCAGGAACATTAGACCGCATGTCAACATGATGCTTTGGGGCCGTTTTAAGTAGTGAAATCTCAACAAAAAGGGTGGTACCCACTAAATCCCTGAAAAGGGCTCTTGTTCATGGTGTGGGAGTGAAGATAAGACTGACCTCACCTGCTTGACATCAGTAGGCATGTGCATATGGGCAGCTCAAAATGTTCGCCATTCTTTGTATTTTCCCGAACTGTGCCAATGCCATGATTATTAGCTTGGGGGCCACACATGTTAGGGTGTAGGCTACTTCGCAAATATGGAATCCATGAGTGATGAGATGCACTCTAATGATGTGTTAGGGGCTGGTCAAGTTCCCCACCAGTACCAAGGACAGGGCCTGGGATTTGTGACTTCTCTTGATTTCAGACTCCTGTTTGAACTCAATAGCAAACAGCTAGTCCCCCCGTGTTCTGGTCTTTCCCACCAGGAGAGGGAAATGCATGGAGAGTATTTGAAATGTAGCAAATGATGAGCTCCCGGAGCCTGCGAGGTACTTCATTTTCTAGGACAGAGGACTAATGGCTCCCTTTTATCCACCGTCTGTAGCAAACCCCGAGTCTAGCTGTGGAAATTAAACCGAGTTCTCAGTCCCGAAAAATTATTTTGTTCCCAATCTGATGCAGTCTGGTGTGATTTTGGTGCCTTTGAAAGAGATGACAAATGTGGTCTGTAACTGCCCTGCCAATTTCAGCCAAATTACCTCTACCCTTTTGTGGGTTTTGTGTGAAACTCTAATTTAGCTTGAGAAATCAAGCTTCTTTAACTGGAATATTTTTGTGTTTTTCTCTTTTCTTTTTTTTAAAAAAACAATACTATGAAATATATTTAGTTTTCATTTTAAATACATGCAGTAGAGACCATCCATTCTGCTTTTAGTCATATTTGACTAAAATTATAATTCTAAAATAGTATAGAGAAATATATCAATCAAGCAGAAAGACAGAAACTGGAAAACTTAAAATGTAAGCGATTCCTTTATATCTATCACTCAAAAGGAGAGGTGGTGGATGCTGCTGAGAAGTCACGTAGACAGAAAGTGAGTTAATCACCACAGTGGGAGATCAGAGTAACTGTGAAGAGTGGTACGACTTTCAGTGGTCCCCAATTGTCCTTGTGACTCTAAGATCCTTAGTGAGGTGATCTCCTAGCTTGTTCTATCCAGTCTCTCCTAGAGTTAGACTCCCACACAAACTGTCATTTATAATTAATGTTCTCTGGAACCTTGAAAATTACCTTCTTTTTTGTGCCTCTAGTAAATTTTCAGTTTTCCAAAACATGGTTTTTATTGAATCCAACTCTAAAGAAGATATACTTTTCTCTGTAAATGTTGTGCATGCTCCTCTATGGGGGGCGGGGAGGGAGAAGGGGGACATTGTTTATACTTTCAACAATAAAGATAATTTTTAAGGTCCCAGATTCGATTCCGGTCAAGGGCATGTATCTTGGTTGTGGGCACATCTCCAGTAAGGGGCATGCAGAAGGCAGCTGATCAATGTCTCTCGCTCATCAATGTTTCTGACTCTCTCTCCCTCTCCCTTCCTCTCTGTAAAAAAATCAATAAAATATATTTTTTAAAAAAGAGTTTGGTGTCCTAAATAGGCATAATGCTCAAATATTAACAAAATGGTTATTAAAGCAATCTTCCCTTGAAAAATATCATCTCTAAGAAATAACACAGAGATGTTCTACTTAGGAATGCTACAATGCATTTCCTCTTCTGTGAGCCCACCTCTATGGCACTGTTACTTGAATGGCCTCAACCTTGACACTGTGACTTGTCCTTGTCCTTGTGACTCTAAGATCCTTAGTGATGTGATCCCCTAGCTTGTTCTATCCAGTCTCTCCTAGAGTTAGACTCCCACACAAACTGTCATTTATAATTAATGTTCTCTGGAACCTTGAAAATTACCTTTTCATAGAACCTTATACTTGCTTTTTTTATTTTAAAGTCAATATTTTTCCAAATTTTTTTCCATGTATTCATTTATTCAACAGCTACTTATTGAGAGAGTTCTCTGTGCAACCATTATTTTAGTTGCCGAGGGCACAGTAGGGAACAATGCCAACATAACTCCCTGTGCTAAATAATTTCATGTTTAAATGGATCCAGGTGCACACCAACACAAGCCAATGTTAACATAACATGGAAAGATCAAAAGAGAAGAGAAGGGTGACTAAAAGAACCAAAAGATCAGCATGAACTTGAGCTGAGGAAATTTCTGGAATGAGCAATTAGAAAAAATGACCAAGAGTCTCTTTATTTTTCATTTGTTCTTCTATCTTTTAAGAGTTGGATTTACTTTTCTGCATTCTCTTTCTCGGAAGACTGGATTTGTGAGCTCCCTGTAGGTATCTACCCATAGGATCCAGAAATAATCTCTTAATTGTTCCTCATTCTAAGAGAGAGATCTCTGGTTACACTACTTAGGTGAACTCTTGACTAATGGTGTATCAACTAGGACTAGGGCTGAAAGCACGGATAACTGGGGAAATGCCGGCCCCCAGGAGAATCTCAAGACTGGGAGAATGCTGATTAAAAGAGATCTCTGAAATCTCTGGGTCGACCTCATGGTATCCTTATGGACATTCTAGCTCTCTCTGTGCCTGGTAACCAGGTAAAAAGCATTTCTTCTTGGGATATGAATTTTTCCATGCATCCAGTTGAATGGATGGATGGATGGATAGATGATAGATAGATAGATAGATAGATAGATAGATAGATAGATAGATTGATAGATAATAAATAGAGAGAGGGAGATTTTTTGTTTTAGTTAATCCTCACCCTAGAACATTTTCCCGTTGATTTTAGTGAGAGTGGAAGGGAGACACACACACACACACACACACACACACACACACACACACACACACAGAAACATTAATGTGAGAGAGACACATGAATTGGTTGCCTCTTGCACGCATTCTGACTGGGCTGAGATCTAGCCTGCACCCGAGGTATCTGCCCTTGACCAGAATCAAACTTGTAACCTTTCAGTCTACAGGCCGACATTCTACTGAACCAACTCATATTTTTAAAACTTGAAGGCAAGATAGGTGACTTTGGTTTTGGTTAGAAAGTGATTTTGTAAGACTTAAAGCACTGAAAGAGAAAACAGAAGATGGGTGGGTTTAACTCTAATATATAAAGTATCTTGGCCCAAACCGGTTTGGCTCAGTGGATAGAACATCAACTTGCAGACTGAAAGGTGCCAGGTTCGATTCCAATCAAGGGAAGGTACCTCAGTGGCGGGCACATCCCCAGTAGGGGGTGTGCAGGAGGCAGCTGGTCGATGTTTCTCTCTCATCGGTGTTTCTAACTATCTCTCTCCCTTCCTCTCTGCAAAAAAAATGCAATAAAATATATTTAACAAAATAGAGTATCTTGAATATGTTTAAACAACACGAAATCAAAATGAAAAAGAAAAGATGTGTCCAAATGGCTTAACCAATATTTTTAGCCGCATTCAGCTTCCCTTTATTTATCTATAAAACCTCAATTATGTAATACATGTTTATTTGACACTCTCTGTGTGAAGTTGCTGAGAAAACAGATTCCCTGCCTCCTTGCCAGTGTTTTTGTGAACATCGGGAAAAAAAAAATGAAAGTAATTTGCAAAGTACCAAAAAATGGAAGCATTCCTATTCAACAAGATAATGCTTTTCAAAGGCTGGAGCACATTCGAAAGCAGGGCTGTGCCTGTAATGTATTTGCCAGGCTCTCTGGGAGATTGCTTACAAGACATGAGGCAGCACTAGTTAGTCATCGCGTGGGGTCTAAAAGCAGGAGGAGATGGAATCAATTTTCCTGCTGCATTTGTTTTGCTCACAGTCATTTTATTCCGCATTTCCCGAATCATGCTTTGTATCTACACGGCTCACAGGTTATCGCGGGCATGTTAGAAGCCACAGGTCGCCATCCATCTTTCCTGGGGAAAACCTCAGGATGCCAGAGCCCCAGCTTTGAGTGTGTGCCCATCGGTGGGAAGAGGCCAGAGGAAGCCGCTAGGTGTCCGTGGCTAATTGGAGTCGCTGCATGTGGATCTTCTCTTCCACACCGAGTGGGTTCTTCTCATAACTGACAGTTGCTCTGACCAGGGAGTTCTGAGTCTCAGCATCCGGACATTATTATTTTGCTAAATATATATATAGCCTATCACTCCTGAGGATATATTTTCGCCTAAGAATCTGGTATCTTTTTATCAAAATTAAACAGATGGATTAAATATCCCAGCTTGATCTCCTAGCCTGGAAAGCCCGTGAAGATTGCTTTCAATCTGGATGCCAGAGCTACTTTCTTGAACATGTTGCAAATCATATTTAGAATGTCAGCAAATTAATAACACACATCAAGTGAAAATCTTTTTCCCGCCCTCAGCCTTTTCTCCATTCTGTCTTATATCCCAACTGCCATATCTCATGCTGACCCATCACCGCCTCTTCTTTCAAACTCACGCTAAAGTCATACCTTAATGAAATCCTCCTGTCATGGTTCCATTCTCGACCTTGTTGTCTGAAACACCTCGCCAGCCAGAGTTCCCAATACAGGTACACGAGGCAGAAGTGCCAGATCGGTGGATGAATTGGGTTTACAACCCGGTGGTAGGAAGAAGACTGGCCTTCGGCCCAAGGAATCCACCCATAACTTGCATGCTGTCACGTGCCTAGGAAGAATGAATGTTTCAGGTGGAATGAACCACCTGACCTTGAGATGAGGGAGGTCATCCTTACGCCATTATGCCAGTGTAACCTCGAGGGTCTTAGGATGCAAGAAGTGGGGACGAGGGTCCGTATCAGGAGGATGCAGCATGAGAATGCAATGACTGGCTGTTGTCAGCTTGGACCATGGAAAGGTCAGGAGAGGAAACATGTCCACACACTCTGGCAGCTGGAAAAGGCAAGGGGACAGATGGTCCTCTAGAGCTTGCAGGAGAAATGCTGCTCTCCCCAGCCCTGTGGGTGGCCAGGAAGACCGACTCCAGACTTCCGGTCACTAAGATAGTAACTTGATGGTGTTCTGTGCCAAAGTGGGTAGGATTTGCTGAGCAGCAAGAGGAGACTAGCACAGATACTACGATATAATTTCAGGATTTTAGATTTGTGTCTTTTCTTGTGAATAAATAGATACATCATCTACCTCTAAAAATGATGTAGGTCCATGGGGGGGTGGGGGATGCATGTAACACTTTGAACAATAAAAATTTAAAAATTTAAAATTAAAATCAAAATGACATAGTCATGCATGGGATCTTTTAATGTTAGAAAAAGCAGTGTGTCATTAAAATGCATTGAGTTTAGAGAAGTTAGGTGCTCTGGAATCTTAGCTCAATACAGGACATTTGCGGCCTTGGCAAGCCAAATAATTCTGTGTGCTTAATGGGAGTAATGATATACACTTTAGAGGAGTGTTTAAAGGGACATGTGAAGATGAAAAACAATACATGTAAATTCTCTCCGCAATGGAGCTAATCATTTTGTATGGTGAATGCAATAAGGCGTAGCAGTAAGTGAATGGTGGGAGTTCTAGGGAGGTTTCTGAAGGACATTACACCTGACCTCGGCCTTGCGTGGAGGGAACAGTTTATGGAGGTGAGTACAGAAGAGAGGGCGCTCATGCTTGTGTCAGGGCTGTGTTCAGTACAAGGTACCAGGAGCAGCCACCTCGTGGTCATGAGTTCTGGAATCATGCTTTCCTCTGACTCCCGGTTCCAAGATTCTGACCTCAGTAGCTGAGGCTCACTTTTAACCCCGTGGTACCCCTGCTTCCTCCGCTGTGAAAGGACAGGCATGGCTAGGACTTGATTGTGTGCATCTGCCTGCAGCGCCTGGACTGGAGCAGTTATAGGAATTCCACAAAATATCAGCTGCTGGTAGCGTCTTTCCAGCATGTTATGTGGTGTGGCTGTGAGGAAGGGGCTTTCAGCAAAGCCAGCCCGAGCAGAAGCCTCTTCAAAGCCCCAGAGAAATGTCTGCAGGGGGGTCATGTCATGTAGCCCCAGGAGAGTGGGCAAGAGAGCTGGAGTAGAGTCTAAATCCCATGAAGATAGACATTACTTTTTGCGGTTGATGTAGTTCACCAATTTATCCCCAAATTTACCCCCAGGCCTAGCACCAAGTTTGGTGCATAGAGGCAGTCTTTAAGTATCTGCTGATTAAATGTACCTATTAAAACAACAACCACAACAGCCGAGACCGGTTTGGCTCAGTGAATAGAGTGTCGGCCTGTGGACTGAAAGGTCCCAGGTTCGATTCCGGTTGGGGGCATGTACCTTGCTTGCAGGCACATCTCCACTGTGGGGCGTGCAGGAGGTGGCTGATCAATGTCTCTCTCTCATCGATGTTTCTGACTTTCTATCTCTCTCCCTTCCTCTCTGTAAAAAATCAATAAAAATAGATTTTAAAAAACAAACAAACAACAACAAAAAATACTAGTAACGTTTGAGGTTCATTGAATCAAGACAGTCATAACCTCAATCACTCAAGGATAGCTGTGCAGACTCCTCTGTGCCCTGCCTGTGTGACTGACTCTGGGTGACTCAGCTCAGGTTCTACCTTTATGAAACAAGAAATCTGTGAGTTCTCCATCCTAGTCTATTATTTAGTTTGATTTTATAGAAGAATGATAATCATACTAACATCATCATGATCACTAGTATGGAAATTCCAGTTCAGATCGTATCTCTGCATCTAATCTACCCATGATATGACCGGTGCATCCTGTTTGCTGGGAGCATCGCGAAACATTTAATATGTCATGAGACTCGATGACATCGGTACTGAGCTGTGTCCATGTTCAATGAACCCCCTCCTCCTTTCTCGGCCTTAGCAGTGCCCAGGGGCTGCCCCCCATAAGCTCACGGGTACAAATCATTAGAAATAGTGTGGTGCAGAACAATGAGATGTTTTGTGGAATCTGTCCCATGGCTAATCTCTTCAGCCCCGTCCTTATTTAAATAGAATTATCTTGTTCCTCATGTTGGCATTTGCCAGATAGACTCTCTGTCATTAGGTGCCACACTGAGCATTCTATCACCGCTAATCTATCATTTTTCACGGGCAATAATACAGTATCAAGGTGGATGGCGAAGAAAAATAAAGCTCTCTTTCAAGGGGTAAGAATTAAAAAAAGAGTAATGATTCTGTGAGATGGCTGCAGAAGAAAAATGAGCCTGGATATTAGGCAGTGTTGATTAGAAAGTCGAAAACAATCATTCGCCGCGGTAACTGATTTATGAGCCCCTCCTTGGGCATACGTGGGGGTGATTTGCTCCAGAAGGAAACTGTAGACAAATCCATAATTTATAATATAAATATTCATATGATGAAGTAGCTAGCGGTAACAGGGGGACAAGAGAACAGGTATTCTAATGCTTTTCCCACTGGTTGAGGGTACCATTTTTTATGATCGTGATTTTAATGCTTGCCAATACATCTTTTTCATAATAATAGCTGCATGGATACCAGGGATGTATAAAAATAATCAGGAAAAGGGATTGGAGAAAAGTTCTTCTCCGTTTCTGGCAGTGAATTCATCCCCTTCTTTCTACAAACTCCACTTTTCACATCAATAAGATTTCCAATTGAGTTGCCTCTGGTCACTGGGATCTGCCATGTTTGTATTTATGGAGTTAAAAACAGGTTTATCACTTCCTCTTTGATTTGTTTTCATGCTCTGCCTTGAAATGTCTACATAGGTTATTGAGATTACTAGATTACTAGGTTGTTGATAAATATGTAGTTTAATTTTCTAATATTTGAGAGGTTTCCCAGAATTCTTTCTGTTATTAATTTGGTATTCACTTATGCTGTGGGCTTTTTTGACACCTAATTTATTTAGAAGTGTGATGTTTTAATTTGTAGGAGTTTGGATATTTTTATATTATCTTTATGTTATTGACTTCTAGCTTAATTACATTATGGACAGAAACAATATTGCATGAGTATGAATCAAATTTTACAAAAATGTTAGCTAATTTAGAAAAACTGACATCTTCCTGATATTGATTTTTTTTTCTATTTAAGAACATATGTCCTGACATTTGCCCAAGACGACTATTTTCTCTCATGAGTGTTTTATAGGTATTTATTTTGACTAAGGCTATTTCTTGGTGTATTAATACTAGAGGCCCGGTGCACAAATTTGTGCACATTGAAAGAAAATTAATTGGAAGGTGGCCAGTGGGAGGTTGGACACACCCTGAAGCCAATCTTTCAAGATCCCTCCCCTGGGGCTGGCCACACCTTCAGGCAGCACCAGGGTTTGAAGGGCTTCTGTAGAGTGAGCGGGGTCCCTTTAGCAGGTGGGTTCCCTCGGCTTGGCCTGCGGGGATGGGGCCAAAACCAGCAGTTGGACATCCCCTGAGGGGTCCTGGAGTGCGAGAAAGCACTCTGCCAAGCTGCTGTCATTTGGCAGCTCCTGCATTGGGCATCTCCCCACTGGTGGTCAGTGTGCATCATACCTACCTGCCAGTCATTCAATCGGTTCAATTGTCCGGTCAGCTGGTCGCTTAGCCTTTTATATATATAGACAGATTTGTGTATTATATTTACTTTTCTCTATCACAAATGAGTTATTTTCCTTAATTATGTTTTCTAAGTAGCTTTTTAATGTGTACTAAAAAGATACTGATCTTAAATGTTAATTATATGTCCTAATTTACTAGAACTCTTTATTGTTTGCCACAGATTTTCCAATACTACGTGCATATGCACAGTGTGATCATAAGAAATAGAAATGCCTGTACTTCTTTTTCTCCAACTCCTATACCTCCTTGCTCTTATCTAATCACATTGGCTAATATCTCCAACTTAGTATTAAATGGTTGGGGAGATGGTGAGCATCTTTACCATGCATCTTTTTTCTGTCTTTCTTTTACCATTGACTCTATTTCCCCGCTGCCCTATGCCCACCTCCACCCAGCCCTGTCCCCACTTCTCTCTGGCCATCACCACATTGTTGTCTGTGTCTGGGGGTTATGCATATATATATTTATGCTTTGGCTAATCCCTTTATCTTCTTTCATCTAGCACCACCCCCCTCCTGATGAAGAATAGGTGAAAAAATTAGTGAGAAGGCTGCTGATATTTTTCAATTAGTCAGAAATAACATTTGGTGGAAGTCTATCTATCTATCTGTCTATCTATCTATCTATCTATCTATCTATCATCTATCTATCGTCCCCTGAGAAAACCAGGCAGAGCCTAAGCATGAAAAATTTTGAGGCTGAAAATATGTGCAGTATTTGAGGAGTCACAAATTCTGCAGTGTCTCCTTTACTGGCCAGATTAGAGATGAACACATCAATCTACCGCTTAGATGAGTAACAGGCTAATAAAACAAAGTCACCAGTGATTGAAAGAATCGCGCATGAGAGGCCAACATTCAAAGAGCTAATAAATCACAAATTAAGTTAAGCCAAATTTTCTAATGCTTTAATAGTGAAGTGATACTCTATCAAATCAAATCATATCTTATTAATAAGACAGTTTCATTAAAACTGAAAAATGTATTCAAGTAATAGCAATGAATCATTTACGACTTTTGAAAGAATTATATTTTTGATATCTGCAGATGAAAAACACTTTATCTACAATCCAATTACCTTAAAAAATAAAATAAACTTGAATTAAACTTTGATCTGGGATCAGCTAATAATTGGAATTTGCTTTTTAAGATAATTTTATATTCAGGATTCAAATTACAATATAATTTGTATGTGTCAATGTGAATTAAAACATCAGCCACATTTTACTTCAAAGACAGAATAACCCATTGAATTTTCTATTATTTAAAGAACTTTTTCCCCCCATTTTCAGATTGTTGAAAAGCATAAGAATTTTTTTAAATGTATTTTATTTTTTAATATATTTTTATTGATTTCAAAGAGGAAGAGAGAGATAGAAACGTTAATAAAGAAAGATAATCATATTCTGCTGCCTCCTGCATGCCCCCTACCAAGGATCCAGCCCTCAAGCAGGGCATGCGCCCTGACTGGGAATTGAACCATGACCTCCTGATTTATAGTTTAACGCTCAACCACTGAGCTACATCGGCTGAGTAAGGATTTCTTTATTAAACCCTAATTTTGACAGGGTAATCATTTTTATGCATATTACACATATATCACATGTATGATATTTTAAATATCCTATGTATTCTATGTTTTACAAAATAGACTTATAGGAAGATATTAAAAAGTTCATTTTAAATATAGTCAATAAATTAGTTTCATTTTCCTGGGGAGCCAATAAAACAGATCTGATTCTACCCCTCATGTTGCTTTACATTTGCAAAACTTAATAAGGGCTAGCAATTATACTTAATGTAGGAATTTGTACTGTATAAAGGAGGTAGGAAATATTTAAACTGAATTAAAACGATCCTCTGGACCTTCAATTTCCAAAATGCTACAGTACCTAGAATGCTGTAGCCACAAAATTAGTTTCTGTCAGGACACATTTCATCATATCCCTGATGATGGCAGTGGATCATTTTCTTATAAATCACTAATGTCTCACAGAGTCTGAAGAACAAATCTCCTCTTTACTTTCTAGATAATATTTAATTAATTAGTTAGTTAATTTTCTGGGTTTTTAAAATTTATCTTTATGGTTGAAAGGATTACAGAGGTTCCCTTCCCCCCCACATTGACCCTCTTCACCCCGCACACTGCACCCCCGCTCCTAGGCCTATGGCACTGTTGTCTGTGTCCCCTGGTTATGTATGCATACGTGCATGTAAGTTCTTTGGTTAATCCCTTTCCAAGCCAATGGGTGAGACCAATGGGTGATTTGTATTGTTTGTACCTTCAGCCCATTTCAGCTCCTTTTCTCGGGAAGAGCTAAGTCCTCCTTGTGACAGTGGAACATATTCACTCTTCATATTTCTTTATCTTTGTTCATATTCTGTTGACTATTAGCTTTTTGTATATGTTCTCACCTCTTCTCTTTCTCACTCAAATACCCAGGCAATTACCAAGATATTTCAGTTTCATTTCTGAAAGACATTGTAAACTAGCTGCTTTTCTCCATCTCCGTGACCATCTTCTGACTCAAAAGGATAATCATCGATGATTTTAAATTCATCTTTGCGGTGATTTTCTCATTCGCTTTATTTTTCAAACACTCTCCTTTTCCTTTGTTCGTTTGCACCATGTCACTGTGGGAGTCAGTGTCCTTGGGAATATCAGATAAAAACGTTCTTTGGTGTTTATGCTTTTTTTTGTAGTCCTCAATTCGTGAATCCAAGCTTGGCTTATGACTTAGTAGTACAGACTGGATGTTTGTGTCTCCCCAAAATGCATGTGTTGAAATCTTCACTCCCAGTGTGATGGTATTGGGGATGGGGGTCTTTGGGGGTCATTAGATCAAGAGGGCTCTGCCCAAGAGACCTTGGGGAGCTTGCTTCCTTTACACCATGAGATGATCCAAGGAGAAAGGGCCATTGGAAATGGGGGACGGGGGTCCCCGGAGTCTCAGCACATTGGTACCCTGGCCACAGACTCCCAGCCTCAAGCACCAGGAGAAATACAAATGCATCTCCATCATTTGTAAGCCAGCTCGCCTATGCTATTTTGTTAGAGCAGCCAAACTCACACACTTTAAGAATGGAATGTGGCCGAGACCGGTTTGGCTCAGTGGATAGAGTGTCGGCCTGCGGACTGAAAGGTCCCAGGTTCGGTTCCGGTTCAAGGGCATGTACCTTGGTTGCAGGCACATCCCCAGTAGGGGTCATGCAGGAGGCAGCTGATGAATGTCTTTCTCTCATCCATGTTTTTAACTCTCTATCCCTCTCCCTTCCTCTCTGTAAAAAAATCAATAAAAAAATATATTTTTTTAAAAAGAATGCAATGTGGGGCAAATTAGATAGTGCTCACCATTACTTAAATGTTAAGAAGGTGTGTAGGCACACGATTCACTATACAGACCTCATAACATGGAGCCCACACCTGAAACCTATATGTTCATGTTGACTGATGACACCCCAAACAATTTAATAAAAAATAAAATAAAATAAGAATGTATGCCTTCTTAAGGCTTCCATTTCTGTACACTCAGGAAATCTAAACTCTCACGTCAGCATTCTAGATGAGACCATGTAAAGGGAAAACATGAAGAACCCACGAGGAGAGGAAGAGGCCTTGAGCTTGCACAGAGGGGAACTAAAAATCCAGGCCTGACTCCAACCTCGCTCTCCCAGCCAATCAGATCTTCCCAGCTGAGGCTGGTCCCCGGGGAAACAAGCCCTTGGAATGTTCCCATCCCGAGCAGCCATGAAGGTCATAACAGCTGAGTCCACTGCCCTGGAGACATCAGGAGAAACAGCGATTGCTGTTAATGGCCCAAGTGTTCAGGGTAGTTTGTCACAGATGAGCCACACAGACATTAGCACAGTGACAGAAACTCAAAAATGTGCCGCCCTGGCCTTAGGATCAGGACCCAGGGTAAGGCCCAGTGGGCCCTGAGAACTCTGTAGTAGCAACTGGAGGAGAAGGGCCTTTAGGAAGGAGCAGCAGAAAGACCAGTGCAGCTACCGAGGCTGATGGAGGAGGAAAGTGCATGGAGGGGCCTGGGAATGTGGCTGAGGAAATCCCCGGAGACAGGGCCGAGTGCCATGTGCTTCTCTGCTCTCCTCGGAGGATACCGCGAGAAGTGAGTGAGCCACAGGAGGGACACGGAGCTGTGTTTTCTTTTTTAATTAAATCTTTATTATTCAGATTATTACATTTGTCTCTCTTTTTTCCCCTCCATAGCTTCCCTCCACCTGGCTCCCACCCCTCCCTCTGCCCTTACCTCCCTCCCATTGACCTCATCCATAGGTGTATGATTTTTGTCCAGTCTCTCCCTGTACACCCCTCACCCCTCTCCCCCTGAGAATTATCAGTCCACTCCCTTTCTGTGTTCCTGATTCTATTCTATTCACCAGTTTATTCTGTTGATCAAATTTTTAATTCACTTAATTTTTAGATTCACTTGTTGATAGATATGTATTTGTTGTTCATAATTTTTTATCTTTTACCTTTTCCTTCTTCCTCTTCTAAAAGAGTACCTTTCAGCATTTCCTATAATACTGGTTTGGAGTTGATGAACTCCTTTAGCTTTTTCTTCTCTGTGAAGCTCTTTATCTGCCCTTCAATTCTGAATGATAGCTTTGCTGGATAGAGTATTCCTGGTTGTAGGTTCTTGCTATTCGTCACGTTGAATATTTCTTGCCACTCCCGTCTGGCCTGCATCGTTTCTGTAGAGAAATCAGCTGACAGTCGTATGGGTGCTCCCTTGTAGGTAATGAATTATTTTTCTCTTGCTGCTTTTAATATTCTCTCTTTGTCTTTTGCTCTTGGTATTTTCATTATGATGTGTCTTGGTGTGGTCCTCTTTGGATTCCTTTTATTTGGGGTTCTGTGTGCTTCCTGGACTTGTAAGTCTATTTCTTTTACCAGATGTGGGAAGTTTTCAGTCATTATTTCTTTAAATAGGTTTTCAGTATCTTGCTCTCTCTCTTCTTCTGGCACCCCCACAATTCTGATGTTGGTACGCTGGAGCTGTGTTTTCTATCAAGTCTGTCTCGGTTAGGTTTGTCTCTGATTTACATGCAGCGATCTCATGAGCTGTTGGTTTGTGTGAGGGAGATGGAAGGGACCAGAAGAAAAAAATCACTGCAGGCAATCTAAACACAGAGCTGTCAAAGGTAAGCTTTTCTTAGCATCACCGTTTCTCTATCATAAACGGGCCTTGGGAGGTCTTCTAGCTTCTTGGAAACAGGTCCACTGCACACACATGTGACATAGGATTAGTAACTACTCCGGGGCAGAGGAATGCACCGCTCAAACCAAAGCTTGACCAATGTGGTCCAGGGCCTGATTTTCTGCGGACACTGGATTTTCCATTTCTAAAGTGTGATTAAAAATTAAAATTAAGACACAGAAGAAAATGCAGCAAAAAACCATGAGAAGAATTTATAACTATTTACCGTTTGCCTTTAAAAAGGAAAGTCACCAACCATGGCTAAGACTAAGAAAGGAAGAGTTGAAGAAAATTTATGCCAATTAATTGTCAATTAATTTATTCAAGCTCTTATTTGACAATCTCACCAACATCACTACTACATGCCAGGCCACAGAAGTTAATAAATGAGTATCTATTTTCTCTGGAACCTCCAATTCTAATGAATGATAGAGACATGAAAAATAGAGCTGGTAGACGTTCATTCTAGTAGGCCATGGTCAAAGGAAACACAGGATACCATGAGGAAGGCATTCTCTAACACAGCATGGGAGCGGGGCAGAAGTCTGGGTCAAGGAGAGCATTCCATAAGAAACATTCGCATAGAGTAAACTTGAAACCAAAAGACCAATAAGCCAATTAAATGGAGCTTGTTTACCAAGCAATGTTGACAGTACCATCTGATGATAGGAAATATTTCATCTGCATAATGGATATCCACAGACATACATGAACATACACAGAGACACAGCAGAGACTTTATCTCTTCTTCCAAAATTGTTGCCATGAATTCAGTACAACACAAAAGTCACCAGTGTATACACAGCACTTGAGTCCAAATTACGTCTCTGGCAGGCGGAACAAGTGAAGGTTAGCTGCTCAAATCGCTAACGCTTTGCACTAATATTTCAGGAGCAGCCTTTTGGAATTTGTACTTGCCCTTGACAAATACTATGACAGAGGCCATAGACTCCATTTTGGGTGAGGGATTTGCTACCGCAGTCTGTATTTAAAAGACCTCTTTCCCCGCTTCTTGCAGTACTGTTTCAATTACCTCCCCCGGAGTTTATATTTCAAAAGCATAAGGATTACATCTTCAAGGGGCAGAGAAAGAATGCAGGTTTTCTCCCAGGAGTTTGGGGGTGCATTTATTTATTATGCAAAGTCTGGGATAATTGCTGTTTAAAAATTTCCTTTGTAATGGAGGTCAGTCAGCAGGGGGTGGCTTCATCTGTTTCACTGTCAATCCCCACATCCCTCCTCACTCCCCGCCTTCACAGTTCTCACTTTCCCAAGGATTCTGCCTCTTAGCATCCTGATCAGACTCGGTCAGAAGCTCTTGGGCCTGAATCTGTGGCAGCCTGTCCCTCTGATCTCTGCAAAATGCACACTGTCTCCAGCTTCGCCTGCTCTCCCTGCTGCTGGCAGGGTAGTGGACAACTGCACATCCTTCTCGAACCTCAGCTCTTCACACTCCAGCCTCAGCCTCTAGTTGGGCATCGGGAGCCAGCTAGCTGCCTGCAGTGGAAGTCAGCCCATGGCTGCTACCACTTGCTCCCTTTCTATGCTCAGTGCACTTTTCGCAGTTCAACAAACAAGTGCGTTCAAGCAGCAGCGATTGGGGGTCATCTCTGTACTCCCATGGTGACCCACAAACATCTAACCTCTGGGCCTCCTCCCCCATCACTGTGGTCATTGGTCAGCCTGAGATTTCCCCTGTAGATGTCTCTTTCTCAAGACCAGCGGTTCTCAACCTGTGGGTCGCGACCCCTTTGGGAGTCCAATGACCCTTTCACAGGGGTGGCCTAAGACCATCGGAAAATGCAGATATTTACATCATGATGCATCACAGTAGCAACATTTCATGGTTGGGAGTCACCCCCACATGAGGAGCTGTATGCAAGGGTCGCGGTCTTAGGAAGGTTGAGAACCACTGCTCAAGACCCATTTCTTTGGCTTCCTGGCGATCTTGCCAATTATTGGCTGACAACTGCTTGTAAAAAACTGCCCCCCGCTCCCATACACGGGCAAAGAGAGACCAAAGAGAGAGGCAGACCATTCGAGGTTATTAGGTTGAAGATTTAATAAGCCAGGGAACATGAGCATACGGCTGTCTTGGATGCCTGAAGGATCACTAGACCATCCCATGCACCTGCCAGGATTTTTAAAGTTTATGGACAGCCTTAACAGGCTGGAGCCATGGATTCAATCCAGGTGGTCTCAACAGCACCTTCCTCTCTCAGAGCTACATCCTGAAGCGCCTCCAGCTGAGTGGTCGGCAGATGGAAGCGACATTCCGAGGACAGGAGAGAAGGAAAGAAGCTTCTGATGGCCTGAGCCTAGTTCTTGAGTCAATCAATGTTCACTCAGGGGCCAACTCCAATATTACCCAAATCCTACTGCCCAAAGATAAAGCCAAAGAGAATCACTTTAATTCCTTATTAAAAGCCATCCCAGATATTTCTCTAGTTAGATGGACTTAGGAATAGATATATAAGTACATTGGATAATAAACTGATAAAAATACTTTAATACAGATAGGATTCTATATCATACTATACTAATTTTCTTTTTAGAATACTTGCTTTTTTGGAGTAAAATAAACCCAAAGTAAAATGATAGATAAGTAAAATTTACTTAAATATTCCATCACTAGGGATTTGTTTTCTAGAACAGATCTCTAAAGTATAAACAACAAAACATAAGATAAAGATAAAATAAGGTAAGAAATTGTGATTTTTTTCAATTATTCCATTTTAAATAGTGTCTTCTCAAGTCTTTCATTAGCCGAGGACATGGTATTTTTACCTCGGTTCTCCAGAAGGATTGATATTTTTAGTTATGTCATTAAGCTTACGTTGGCAATGCTTTAAATGCCATTCTTCTCTTAACTATCCTTTAAATAGATGTCCAATTTTAATTTCACTTCTGTAGAGTTAGTTTTCAGCATCAATCATTTTGCTAAACGTTCACATTCTTTGGACCCATCCTTTCATGTCTGTCAGGCTTGACAAGCTCGCATCATTCAGCATGACTTTAAAGTAAAACTCCTGGGTGTCTCATTCCGTTTCATTTGCGAGGACACATGACTGGTTTCGGAATTCGACGGCCGCATTTCTTTCTGTCAGGATTTTGGAGTCATTGCCTCATTGCCCTTTGCCTCTGAGCATCGCTGTGGAGAGTTCTCCAAGCCAGAGGTATTAATTTTGGCGATTTCTTCTAAGAATATACGAGGCTTTCAACTTTTCTTACTGAATAGTTCTACTTGAGCAATCAATGTCTAAGTCTTCAAAAGCTTTGACTTTCTTTGCATAGCTTCTTCTACCTTTGAGCTTTGTAGATGTCACAAAGATATGATATAGAATCTTATCTTTTTTTTTTCCTCTGAAGACAATGACATATCATTTTTAAAGGTTTCTTCTGTCTCTTGCATTGCACCTCTTCTTATGAACCTATTTATACTTATTAAAGTTGTTGCCAAAGCTTGCCAGCCATTCATATCTAAGAGGGAGGAACCAGACAACTTATTGCAGGTGGTATGTGTGGGAGACGGCACATTTGTTGTTAAATTTCTTGGTAGCAGAAGAAGGGACCAGATGGTTTTAGTTTGGGTGGCCACAAAAGTTAGTATTTTGCATTCCATCTTTAGCGTGGAGGTATCATATTGACCACCGGCATCGGAAAGTTATGAGAGTGGATTACAATCAACGTCTGCACACAATTCACACCTCCTGTTATGCCGTCTAGCATTTACCCCTGTGCTTGCTGAATGGTGTTCCCAAGCCTGGCATCACTCTTATTAAGTTTCTTCAGAGAACAAACATCTAATCGCAGGCAGGATTCAGCAAAAACAATAGACATTTCATGGAATGCGGGTAGACAATGGAGCCACATCAACCTTCCCCACCTCCAGCGTTTTGGAACGTGTCTTCTTATTTCTTTCAGATTTTTGCCCATCTTTAAAGGGAAACAATTATTTCATTTTTTAAAAAAGGTATAAATTGGTAGAAAAATTGAGTTCAGGAAGCCCAGACCTTTACTTCAGGTTTTATTTGTTTTCATAGTTTTGTTAGTTTTTGTGCTGATGGAAACCATGTTGCCAAATCAATTTCATTCTTTCCCATGAATGGAAGTCTCATCTACATTTTGGCAGTTCATGATTTAATACGTCCTACCTCCAACCAAAATGACTTGTTGCCGTTGAATAGAAGTACCGTAGCCTTTCCAAGTTCTATTCTTCTTTTTTTCCAAGTTCTATTCTTGAGCTACCATTATTCTGTCCATCTGGAGGCCTTCAGACCTTGATGGTTACATGAAGAGTACTTAAAATGAATGTTCTATAAAGGATTTTATTTCGAAGTCTGTCTTTACCAAATATCAAGAGGTTAAACTTGGAAGCTTGTGAGGATTTCATGTAAAAAGGTTGAAGGGCACATATTCTTGTCTGTTGGATCCTCTGATGGATCATTTTAGCTGAACTCTGAGAGAATCCAGGAAGAACTACTTGCTATTACAGTACTAGTATTTTTACGCACAGCAGCATCATTTACATTCTGGTGCCAGAGGCGTGTAAAACACAGTGGTGGAACAGCAGTGGGAACTGATCCTCCCAATGGTGCAGCTAAACTAACAGAGTGATTTGGCAGGAGGAGCAATTACAGTCCAAGCCAGGTAGACTCCATCCGCAGGTCTCATACCGCAGAGGCAAAAGGAATGATCATGAGATCCAGAGGGTAATGGGAGTGATGTTTCCACATTCCCCAACACAGGAGACCTTATCCACCCACTGTCCCAGGAGCCCGCCCTGGCAATGCCTTCTTTCCACGTTATTGTGATTAAAAATTTAACAATCTTCTCTGCAGAAAAATGCTGGCTTCTTTTCCAAGGCATTGGGAAAAAAATTGAGACACGAAATGAGTGTATTGTTTAGCAATATTTACAAATGATTTATAGATTCATTTAAAATGTCATCAGTGCATAATTTAGGTTGCATTAGCTCAACTAGAATTGTTTCCTTACAAAGTGAAGCACTGAGGTTAAATCCCATTTAACAACTCAAGGAACAAGATGTGCGGAGAAAAGAGAAATGCAATTTTGACCCATAGTCTGAACTTTAACATTTTCTTTTTTTATATATATTTTACTGATTTTTTAGAGAGAGAAAGGGAGAGGGATAGAGAGTTAGAAACATCGATGAGAGAGAGACAACAATCACTTGCCTCCTGCATGCCCCCTACTGGGGATGTGCCCACAACCAAGGTACACGCCCTTGACCGGAATTGAATCTGGGACCTTTCAGTCTGCAGGCCGACGCTCTATCCACTGAGCCACACCGGTTTCGGCTATCGTCTGAACTTTCAACTGATGAGACACTAATGACAAGTTCAAGCAGCTTTGAGGCCCTCTGGCTTCTGTGAAAGCAGTATTCTTGGAGTCCTTTCTTTGGAGATCAGCGTTCACGTGCATTTCGCAATTGGTCCCAATGCGTCCTTTCTTCAGACTGTTTTCACTCTCCCTCATTATCCAGGTCCTTCCCACTTGGGTTTGAGAAACTGTTATTTGCCACTGTGACTGCCATTTACCTCCAGGTGCTCAGCTTCCTTCTACAGGGCCTCTCCGGTCCATCCGGGACCCATCTGCAATAAGAAGAGGAAACACATCCCTTTGAGGATGGATGAAATGACGTTCACAGAAACTTGAAGTGGAACTGGCAGGAGAGAAGAGTCTGCGCTCACTGTCTCCTGTCTGTCTGCTCCCATAGATCTCAGGTGTCCTTCAAACAGGCAGGCCTTCTTTTTCCTGTGTTCTTCATGCTTTGAATTCCTGCAGGAGAGTGTCAACATTCTGACAATCATTCCATCCCTCGAGAGGGGAATCTTGGCTGTGCTTCAAGGGCTAAGTGAAATGATCGAGAATTCCCATCGGGTTTGCGGCCCCACGAAGGGGGGACTTTTTGAAAGAGAGTTACAAAGGGCAGAGAAAATCATCTCTTATTTACCTACGCTTCCTAAACTGGAATTTTTAAGAAGCTAAGAAAAGAGTTGGGTTCTGTTTCCCTTCCTCTGGGCCTCTTTCTCTTCCTCTTCCCCTGTCCTCTTTCACTGTGGGAGTCGGAACCATCCCCGAGTTTAGGGAACCCTTGTCAAGGGACACGACATTTGGAGACATGGACTCATCTTTTCAGAGAAGTCGGGGATTTTAGCAAGAAGTACATATCAGCTTCGCTCCAACTGTTATAGCAAAGCGGTATATCAAGTGGAATATGTAGAATATGTGCTATTGACCAGAGCTAAACCCTGTTAGCTTTCGTCTGTCTCCTTCCTGGATGGATGCTGACCCACATCCGTTAGAATGGATTCCACTCCCTAAAAAGAGTAAGCCTTTCAAGCAGGCTTGTGAAGGCCGATGTCTCATTGAAATTAAGAATATACTGATGACATATTTCATAACATGGAACCACATTTTTTATTTATTTTTGAATCAAAGCACTCTGTTTAAAAATGCTTCCTATTTCAAAAATGCATATGATGAAATTAGAAGCAGAATAAGAGAAGGAGGAATAAATGCTAGTTTTTTTAGTTTTGTCAACCTCCAGAATATACTCAGATGACAGTAATGCAAAACACTGCAAACCACGGAGAAGAGAAACAGAAAGAGAACTTGAAAGCGGACATGAACCAGCATGGGGGATGAAGAGGGAAGTGAGAATAAGAAACGTGAAGCATTTGTCCAGAAGGTTGGAGTAACGTGATCTAACCTGGCGTTGAGACGGACCAGTGAATGCTCTCTTCCCCTGGGACTATTTGCGTGGTGGGGAGACTCCTGGCAGCCAAAAACACAGATGATGACCAGGATTATAGAAGATGGACCAGCCTTGGCCAGGCCAGGGCGCAATCAGAAAACACGTCCCCCAACAGCACTGATTATATGTGGAGCCTAACGAGATGGTTAGTCAGTCTTGCCAGAGGGGGTACCGCTGGAGGAGAAAGACAAAGGGGGTGCATTTCAGCTCTTGTGGAAATGGAAACAGCATTGGCGTGGGGTCCAGCCGTTACAGGGTCCGCTACCCCACATCCACCTCTGTCTTAGTCATGAATGATTCAACAGGTGAGTCAACCAGGTCCCCCAAAGGCCCATTCCAGGGGAAATAGAAACAACAGGATCTGGCAGTACCAGAATGGTAACTAGGCAACAGTCAAAGCCGGAAATTTCATCTGGAGACATGGACTAATCGTTGCAAAGAAGTCGGGGATTTTAGCAAGAAGTACAGATTGACTTCGGTCCAAGCGTTATATCAAGTGGAATATGTAGAATATGTGGTATTAACCAGAACTGGGACAATAACAGATTAAGGGTTTTCAAATGAAAGGAGAGAGAAACGGAGCTGATGGCTGCTATTAGGTGACACTTTCACCACTGTCCTAATACCAAGAGAAGAGGCATTAACTCTTAGCATCACACCAAACACATGTAATGTTTGCTGGTCATTATTGATTTCAACCCAGAGTTATGCTCCAGGACATTATTTATCCAGACTTACAGAGCCGATGAAACACACCCTTTTGGGGGGGATTTAAGGAACCTAAGCGAAGTTAGGGTTTTTAAGAACTGTTTCCAATAAGTTGATCATATATTGAGTTAGGAACACACAGAAGTTCTAGACTGGGCCTTTCTCCCTGTTTTGATATTCAAAGAAGGAGTTCTTATTTGCAGAATAGATTTATCCAGACTGTAGCCCAGGGTGAGGAGAGAGAGGGGAGGGAGAACGAGAGATATAGGACCTCTTGTGCATGTTTGTGATTCATAAAAAATATTATTAACCACATTTGGCCTTACGTTTTTCTTTTTAAGAAAAGAAATCTGTTACCGTGAGCTCAGTGAGTTGTGAGAGAAATTCGAGGCGGTTATAAATGGTGCCTGCAAGATGTTAATACCTGACCTTTTCAGCATCTGAGTTTGGAAGCAGCACTAAAGGCCTCTGAGTTATACAGGTGCCGGGTGCTTCGCAGCCTATAGCAAACAGCCACTCCCCCCACATACACCCCGTACCCCCCTGCCTGGCTGGAAGTGAACTTGACTTCTCAACACTACTCAAAACTGCATCCTTCCTCATTTCCTGCCTCTGCCTTCCTTTAAAAAAGAGCTCAGTTTGATTTATTATTGCTTCATCCTCCACAATCAATGACTTTATCTTAAACATAAGGAGGGAGATAACATTAAGGAATCACCCTTCTCTTTTGACTACTTTTTAAATTTCTATTTGCTATGTCACTGGAAAACCTTGTCAGGTGTTTGTGTTGAGACAGAGACGCGGGAATACTTAGGTTTCGATTTTCTGGTTCTCAGCCATTGAACAGTTGAGTATTTCCATACGAGCCATGAAACTGCCTGTAATTTTGAGATGGAGGACATGGCCATTGTCAGTTGCATTGCATGAAACCTCTCTAAGCCGGTGAGCTATAACTTCCTTCTGGGGCCATTTTTGGAGATTAAGTGAGAATGTAAAGAGTAAGAAACCAGCTAAAGAATTGGAAAATGTTAACGCTGGAAGAGCTTTCAGAGAACAGTTAATGTGGTTCATTGCAATTTTCTTGCCATTTTTTTTTTTAGAAAGCTAATATACACTGAGCTAATATACACTGAGTGTGTTTATATAGATACACATACACACACACACACATACACACACACACACACTGTGTGGCCAGATTATTATGTGTTCAGAGATCATAATAGTCTGAATTTATACACACACATACACTGAGTGGCCTCTAATATACATATATCAGAGGCCCGGTGCATGAATTCGTGCATGGGTGGGGTCTGGCCAGCCTGGCCAGAGAGAGGGGACATGAGCAGTTGGGCGGGGCTGCCTGCTGGTTGAACTCCTGGTTGAGGGCACAATTTGCATATTAGCCTTTTATTCTATAGGATAGACACCGAGTGGCCGGATTATTATGTGTTCAGAGATCATCATCATCTGGCCACTCAGTGTATTATAGGAAGGAACTGCACACTATGTAATCAGAACAATATAAATTTGACACTTGGTTCCATTATGTGTCAAGTGTTTGCCTTTGGACAAATCATTCACCCCTCTTATTTTTAAATCTCTCACATGTACAAAGGAACAAAGAAAGCCTAATTTTCAAGTTTTTCTGAAGATTACTTATATGTAATTATATGAATCCTTGGTCCAGTGACAGAGACTAGCTAACTTTTGGGATTAATCAGGGAACTATGTCTTGGATGGTCGTTAGCAAACCCTCAATTGCACATAACACTTAACAGTTTCCAAAGCTCTTTTCATACACAATCCTGTTTCACAGGGGTGAGTGAAAGGCATAAAAACAACTGCCCACCTCTCTTGACTGGATGCTACATCATTTCAGATCCGTTATCTGATTTTATTCTAGAAATAGCTCTTCACTAATTATTACTCTCAGCTGTGATTTAGAGATAGAGAAGCAGGCTTGGAGCAACGAAGGGCGTTGCTGAAGGTTATCAGCAAGGGGCCAGCCCAAAGTCTACATCTCATTTCCAACATCCGCCTCTGAGCTCCTAAGCACTGAACAACGCCACCTGTTGAAACCTCTGATGACGTAAAGCAGATAGGTCTCACCTGGATGACACGGAGTTTGGGTGGTCTGAGTGCTTTTGATGATGTCTTCCTGTGTTAAGGGAAGGTTTGCAAAAATTCAGCACATTTTCAGAGTGTACAATGACATTTGGAATTTGGAACATTCACAACAACGGAGAGATTATCTCAGCCAATTAATTTTCAGCATCAGCATCCTATTCATCACCAGATGTAGAAGGACCTATATATTGAGGCAAAGAAGCTTTGCCGTGACTATAGATATTTTAAGAGATAGCTGAGCCGAAACCGGTTTGGCTCGGTGGAGAGAGCGTCGGCCTGTGGATTGCAAGGTCCCAGGTTTGATTCCGGTCAAGGGCATGTATCCTGGTTGCAGGAACATCCCCTGTAGAGGGCATGCAGGAGGCAGCTGAGTGATGTTTCTCTCTCATCGATGTTTCTATCCCTCTCCCTTCCTCTCTCTCTAAAAAAAAAAAAAACACAATAAAATATATTTAATAATAATAATAAAAGAGATATAGCTGAAACAGCAGGGTATAAATTTAAATACAATGTTAACAGACATGTATTTGCAAATATTAGGTTAAAGAATTCTTTAAGATATTCTTCAATTGTGCTTTTGTGATAAAATGATATAGATTATTTTTAGCAAGATATATGGCTATGAATAAAGAAGTTACTTAATTTGAATTTCAATGTGTAAGCTTGTGATTCACTGAATTACAATTCACTGAACTGCATTTCTAAGTGCAACGTGCTGTTTCATAAATAATACCAGTGCACAATACATATTTAATAGTGACTATAGTTTTATATTTATGGCATTTTGGTTGCCTGTGGATACACATTTTGTGGATATATTTCTTATGGCTACTCTTATTGTAGTGTTTTATGCTGTTTCCTGTTATGTAAAGATCTAAGTATAAACAGGTAAACTTTCTTACGCCAAAATCCTCCCATTTTAAAAATATATGAGAAGGATAAAAAATGAACAATAAAGTGGCCATAAGTACATATCTATCAACAACTGCATCTAACAATCAAAACAAATGAGCAAGCAGAACAGAAAGAGACTCATAGAGACAGAGAACCTTCTGACAATTGCCAGATGGAAGGGGGAGTAGGAGGCGCTGGAAAAGGTAAAAGGACTTACAAGTACCAATTGGTAGTCACAGAATGTTCATGGGGGTGTACATTACAGCATAGGGAATAGTCAATAATATTCTAATAACTGCGTACGGTGTTAGATGGGTACGGGATTTATCAGGATCGTAATTTAGTAAATTACGTAATGTCTAATCACCGAGTGGACACCTGAAACTGATATAGTATTGTATGTCAACTGGAATTGAAAAATGAAAAGTGGTCTGGACTGTGTGGTTCAGTGGTTGAGGGTCGACCAGGAACCAAAAGGTCGCTGGTTCAATTCCTGGTCAGGTCAATGCTTGATCCTCATGTGGGGCATGCAGGAGGCAGACGATCAGTGATGTTCCTGTCTCATTGATATTTCTCTCTCTCTCTCTATCTCTCTCCCTTCCTCTCTAAAAATCAATTAAAAAGTATTTTTTAAAAAGAAAAATGATTAAATAAATAAATCTGACAACCGTGGTGTGTGTGTGTATATATATATATATATGATTAAATAAATAAATAAATAAATCTGACAACCACGATGTATACACACACACACACACACACACACACACACATACACACTATGGTTGTCAGGTTTATTTATTTAATCATACACACACACACACACACACACACACACACACTAGAGGCGCGATGCATGAAATTCATGTAAGGAGCTCAGCTCTTGCAGCCATGGCAGCTTGCCTCGGCCCTCGCAGCCCCGGCTTCATCTGGAAAGTCATCAGGAGGACGTCCGGAAGGTCATTCGGCTGCCCAGTCTAATTAGCATATTATGCTTGTATTATTATAGATTGATTTTCAATGCCCATGGTTGGATGCCCTGGGGAGCAGAGAAGACTCTAAGATAAAGATCAGTGGGCAAACAGTTCGCCAGGAAGCACTCCAGTCAATAACTGATGGAGGAAGGATAGGGCCGAAGCAGGGAGTAAGGAGTACGTATCTCTCTTGGCAGAAAGAGACGAACTCCCTGAATCAGTAACAACTAAAATTCAGGAAACCTTCCAGAAATCCTGGAGCTGGGAGAGCCCAGAACTGTGCTGGATGTGAGCAAGATGATTGGCCTTCTAGATCCTTTCAACCAGTCCTTGAGTGGACACTGCCTGTCAGAAGGAATCCAAGGCCTCTGTGAGATCTTCTCCCAGCGGAGGGCAGTTACTCGAGGGCCATTTTAGGGGTGTTGCTCAGAGAGCCAACTGCAGGAAGCCCCCAGCTGTCAGCTTTCCTCAGAGATTGCCTCAGCTGAAGAGAACCACATCATCCAAGGCCATGATACACTCCCAAGTGGCCTATTTACAATCACTGCCGGATGTGGGGTATCAGACCTTGACCATTTGCTATGGACTGAATCATACTCCCCTCCTCCGATTTATATGTTGAAGGCTTAACTCCCATGGGTCTGCATTGGAGACAGGGCCTTTGGGGAGAATGTTAAGGTCAAATGAGCTCTTATGAACGTACCCTTGATCTGGTAGAACTGGTGCCTGACAAAAGAGGAAGGACACCAGAGCTGGTACTGGGCCCATGTGGGTACAAAGTGATGCGGTAGCCAGCCTTCCACCAGTCGGGGAGAGAGTCCGCACTAAAACCAAGCCTTCCTAGAATCTTGATCTTTGACTTTCCAGCCTCCAGAATAGCACAAACAAACAAGCAAATAAATAAACAAATTTTCATTGTTCCAGCCACTCAGGCGCAATGATGTTTTTGTAGCTCCCTAAGCAGACTAAAACACTTTTCCACACTGATTTCTCTTTCCCAGGGAACCCGATGTTTGAAACCAGAAGGGTTCTAAGAAAACAACCCCTGAGATGGAAGGTGGAGCTGGGTCATCCGCCACCCACTGGCCAGGAGGACGACACTGCAAGTGGTAAGTGAAGCACAGAGCATGCCCAGAGGGATCATGCAATTGTTGGATGTCCCCATCGGTGAACCAAGATGGTACACCAGGATGTGAACGCACGTGACATCACATCAGCTGGAGGGATGCATTTATAGCCACAGGAAGTGGAAGTGGGGCCATGATTGGGACCTGCTGGTTATGTAGGGTAGCAGGCAGCCTGACCGGAAGTTGGATATTAAGAGTCAGAGGAGCCAAAACCGGTTTGGCTCAGTGGATAGAGCATCAGTCTCGGACTGAGAGGTCCCAGGTTCGATTCCAGTCAAGAGCATGTATCTTGGTTGTGAGCACATCCCCAGTGGGGGGCGTGCAGGAGGCGGCTGACCGATGTCTCTCTCTCTCATCGATGTTTCTAGCTGTCTATCTCTCTCCCTTCCTCTCTGTAAAAAATAAAATAAAATAAAAGACTCAGAGGAAGCACTGGTTTATGAACAGTACTTTACGAGAAGGGGCAATGTCCTCCAGGATATTTATGTGTTTCTATCTTTATTAAAACGTGATTGGCGAATAATAATTATGTGTACTTAAGGCATACGGCCACAATCAAGCTGATTAACAGAAACAGCACCTCCCAAAGTTACCGTGGCTCTGTGGGTGTGAATCTTGAGATCAATTTTCTTGGCAAATTTCAGGTGTAAGTAAGCTACATTCCTATTCTTGTCTGTAGTATGAGAAATAGAGAGAGAAATGATTCACCTCTGCAGTTAATTGGTGTGGATATAATTTAGGAGCTATATATCTAAGGACTTCTAATAAAGTGTCTTATGAATCTCTAATATTAAGCAAACATACACGCGCGTAATTGATTTCTTCGGTAACGACGTGAGGTGAAGGACAGTGCATGGCAATCTTAGGAAGAAGAGTTACACTCTGGGAAGGGGTGTAATTGAAATGATACAGTCATAAAATTTCCGAGCTGCACGGGGTCATGGGTGACGTGCCAGAATGTCAGTATTTTACCTCGCCAGTGACAGCCGCAGACAGTCAGAGGATGGGTCCCCACTTCCAGCGCCTCGCTATTTCCTCTCTTATCTCTATTGCCCCGTAAGAGGACACACAATGAGCAGCCGCTCTGCCTGCGAAGATTGCTTTTCTGAAAATCGAGTCTGGTTCCAATCAAGCCGGCTTTCTGGGTGGTTCTGTGATTGAGTTTTATTTTACTTTATTTTTTAATCGACTCGCAGGAGAAAACCGTGGTTCTGAGGAGCCACCTCCTACCAGCAATCTCTTATCTGAGTCACCTCCCCGGCTCTCTAAATACCACATCCATAGTTAATGTTCTTTCCAGATCGTTCCAAAAAAAACTGACTGGGGTTTTCTGAGAGAAGCAGTCGATACACGTCCAAACAAATTGATGGTGTATATTCTTTATGTCGGGGAGTGGGTTTGATTCTCCTGCAAATTTCTTCTCCATGGAAAGACACTGTCTCTCTAATAGTCTCCTTCCCTGCTGACCTTCCCTCCTGCCCATCCTCAGGTCTGCGAAGCTGGACATGACTGGGCTGTGTTGATCTCATTCAGGAGCACAGACCTTGGGCAAACGGAGCGGGATCCGTTATGTATTGAGTTTTTGTCAGGCACAATGCACGACAAATTATTTTATTGAAATTTCATGACAATCCTAAAAGGATTTAAGCCATCACAATAATTTTATGTCAGGAAAATACTGGCAGCGTTTTGGACGGTTACAAAGAAATAAGAAATAAGGCTGCTTCTCTGTACCCAGAGTGTACACTCATCTATGCACTTACTTATGGAACAAGACATTTATGGAACACTGAGAATACATTAGACAGTCTGCTAGCTGTTGTCTAAGACGTATGCAAGTGAGACATGCCCTTAGAGAAATTACACTCTCTTATTTGCCAGAGCCTCTTAATTAGATTAAGGAGATGCGAGAGGAAGAAAATGCAGAGAAAGATATGGCGAAAGGACGGGTGGTATGCTGAGAAACTTTGATTCGGTTCGGAGGTCGCTGGTTCAATTCCCGGCCAGGACACATGCCAAGGTTGTGGGCTGGATCCCCAGGAGGGGGACGCCAAGCTCAGACTGAGCCCCTGAGAGTGGAGAAGTGGGGGTAAGTAGAAGATTGTTAGAATAGGGCCTAAGAGACGAGGGCATTCTATGGGCCTTCCAACCTTATCTTGTTAAAAAAAAAAAAAAGGAATTCACTCAGTTGAGCTATCAAATGCTTACCCTCCGTATCTTTATCTCTAAACAGCGGTTCTCAACGTGTGGGTCGCGACCCCTTTGGGGGTCGAATGACTCACAGGAGTCACCTAAGACCATCGGAAAATGCAGATATTTATATGACGATGCATCACAGTAGCAACATGTCATGGTTGGGGGTCACCACCCCATGAGGAACTGTATGCAAGGGTCGCGGCCTTAGGAAGGTTGAGAACCACTGCTCTAAAATGTGGTTTGGGGAATGATCTCTGTGATTCATTTCAGCTTCAGTCAGAGTATGGAATTCTGAATGTTATTCCGGTTTCATTTGAGCTACCCAGTTTCCCCAAAAATAAGACAGTGTCTTATATTAATTTTTGCTCCCAAAGAGGTGCTAGGTCTTATTTTCAGGGGATGTCTTATTTTTCCATGAAGAAGAAGACGGTACACATTGATTGTTGAACAACAAAAAAAAAGGGAATGTATGACCTGTCTACGGTCCGGTAGTCGTTGTCATCACCAACCAGCTCCCCGATGGGCCGCAGCGCAGCCGGAGCTGTTTGGGCCGGGCGAGGTCTCTTTAAATCAGGAGTCAGATGCCTTATGGTAGCTTTGGGGGCCTTATATTCCTGAGAGGCTTTATGATCAGGGAGGTCTTATTTTCGGGGGGATGCTTTATATGACAGCGAGAGGCAAAACTGGAAGTAGGCCTTATTTTCGGGGGATGTCTTACTTTTGGGGAAACAGGGTATGTGCATATAAGAATACTAGTGGCCCTGCGCACGAATCTGTGTGCGGGTAGCTCCCTGCCTCTTGCCTCAGGGGGCCGCCCCGCCCGCTGCCACTCCTAACTCTCTGCCACTTGTAGCTCACTGCCCGCCCTCCTGTAGCTCTCCCCTGCTTGTAGATGGGTCGTTATGCGATGGTGTCCTGACTAATTTCCATATGACCCTATTATAAGTACAGATTCCAATGTGACCCAATCCCTGGAATTCATTAGACCCCCAAAACTGATACAATTACATAATCTGACTCTGTTATCAGATTGTAGGAGATTTCGATGGAATGAAACGGTGTTCATGTTAGTGAGGGCCAGTTAGGCAGCAGGGAGTGCTGGCTAGTGGTTTTTACTACAAACATACTTTCTGTGTCTTTTTAAATATTTACTCCATAAGTTTTAAAAAATAACTTTACAAGATTATTTTAAGAGCCCTACCAACAACCACAGCAAAATGACCCGCGAATAGCGAAAAATTGGAAAAAGGTCAACTGAGTTGAAATTTAAAAATGAAAAAAGGGAAAGGAACAATTATATCAACTATAAGAGCACAAAACTTCAGTTTTTATGCTTTTAACAAATTGTGTTATCAAAAATAAAATTTGGAAACAAAAAGAACATGAAAAATGCTCTCTACAAAATATGTAGTCAATTGAATAAATTTAATTTTGCAAGAAACATGATATGGAGAATTTAATTTTGGAGTTTTATAATTGTTTTTGAAATGCATTGACTTTTGGAAAGAATTTTCTGATGGAACTCTTATTTTCAATAGTTATGTTTATAATTTTATAAGTGTAAAGTAAAAAAAAACAAGCCAGTGATTTTGTTAACATCTCACTTGGTAAACATTCAAAAAATCATAGCTACAATTATTTTGACAAGTTGAGTTTTATAAACATGTATTTCAAAGAAATATCATTTTTTAATATGGGTTAGTTTGAACTTACTGATTGTTTCAGCGTTTATGTAGATAACATTTTCTCAATTTGGAATATGGTCTGTGGAGAAGAGTAAACTGAAGAAAGGCAAAGTATTACTTTTCAATAATTAGCTGTAACTTTAAAGGAGATTGTAATCATTATATAAACGTGCTTAAAATATAAAAGTATATGGCCGAGACCGGTTTGGCTCAGTGGATAGAGCGTCGACTTGCGGACTGAAAGGTCCTGGATTCGATTCTGGTCGGGGGCATGTACCTTGCTTGCGGGCACATCTCCACAGCGGGGCGTGCAGGAGGCGGCTGATCGGTGTCTCTCTCTCTCATCGATGTTTCTGACTTTCTATCACTCTCCCTTCCTCTCTGTAAAAACTCAATAAAATATACTTAAAAAAAATATATATATATAAAAGTATATGAAAAAATGTGCCTTGCTCCATAAAATACCAATAACATGTCATTCTAATGATGTATATAACATGCCATTCTAATGATGTATATAACATGCCATTCTAATGATGTATATGATTAAGAAATGGATTCTGATATACTGAATGTGTTCCAAGGTTATCACTTATACAGTACCTCTGTGTTCAAAGCAATATCAAGTTTATTTTTTTAATTTGCTTTAGAATGGATGCATTTTACTTACTTAAAATTAGTTCTTGGTATACAACATAATGACTTAATCAATACATTTCTAGTCATTTCTAGTAAATGACTTAATCAATACATTTCTAGTATCTTTCGTTCTCAGAAATTATGGAGTTCCTCCCCTCTGTCGGGCCTGGAGGAGTTTAGAACAGGCAATAGGGAACAGCTGGGAAGCTCAGTGCAAAGTGTTGCTTAGTAACTTCTGTGCTGGCGAGATAACTCCCGTCTGCCCTGGGTAAAGGAAGAGGGCTGAACAGCCCGTTGCGGGATTGTCACAGACGGGAATATGTTACCTTATACTTCTTTTGTTGTCCTTGAAAGTTTTAAAAGGAATTGCAAAAACCCCATGCCTGCCTCAGTTAGAGAAGCCACCTAATATTTCTGTTTGTTTGCTTTGAAAATCTTGAGAGACACTTTTTTTGTATTTTTTAGACTGAAACACACCCAGGTGTTGTTTTTGTGTTTAGCGTGGGCTATCAATAAATCATCTTTGGGCAAAGAAATGTGTCCTAGCTGCGCTTCCCTTTATTCTGAACTGGGAGAGGGAGAGCATATTGAATTCTAATAAATCAATTTTAAATCATCCAGGGAAATAGCATCTTCAAAGAAAGGACCATTTTTATAATGAAAAGGTTCTTTTTGTAGTGCTCGTTACAACTCATCACGTGTGTTTTGCAAATTCAGATTTACCAAGTGTTCGACTAGCGGAGCACATCAGTATTCCGAAAAGAACTTCTTTCGAGACTCGGTTGATGTTGCTTTGTAATTCACTGAGGGAGGGAAGAGGAGAGGATGGCAGTTCATTACGTTAGAGTCACTGGTCTGAGCAGACACGGTGCTGGCTGAGAAGGGAAGAGACGCCTCCGAGGCGGGATGATGATGAAGAAGGCAAAATATTTACCGTACCGTGATTCGCACGGTAAGCAAGGCGACAGCACAGGCTGCGCACATCACCACGAAATGCCCCCGGTGAGAGCCCGTGTAGCTGGAAGGGAGGAGACGGCATTAATATTGCTGGAGTCACTAATGTTGGATTTGAAAGTCTCATAGAGAACGTGAGATACAAGTTGGGGTTGCCAAGTGAAATGCGGGAGGTGCAGCTGAATTTGAAATTCAAATCCAATCACCTCTAGTGCAGGTATGTTTCCCACCATAAATAAGACTCACTCGCACTGAAAGTTATCAGTTGCTTAACTGATTCTCAGATGGAACTGGGCATCTTTCATTTTTATTTGCTCCATCTGTCAACCCTAAATGTACACCAGCTTTTGAAAGATAAAAACTTCACCGTTAATAGCTCAACCTATTAAGCATGTAATATGACAGGTGGTAGGCAGCCGTATGCGTTACGGCATGTAATTCTCAGCACAAAATAGAAGGCGTTTTGTAAACCCCATTTTGTTTAATGATGCAAAGCAGGCTTGGTGAGGTTCCGCGAGACCTATCTTGGAGAATGTCCCCGTGTGTCCCTGAGAAGAAATTGTGTGCTTCTGCTGGGTGGAATGTTCTGAATATAGCAAGTCCATCCGGAATATGATGTAATTCAAGTTCAGAGTTTCCTTACTGGTTTTCTGGGTGGAGGGTCTATCTATTGAGGAACCTGTGGTATTGAAGTCTATTATTATTATTATTATTATTATTATTATTATTATTATTATACTAGGAGCCCAGTGCACGAATTCGTGCACCTTGAACTGTACCCACAAAGCTGCTGTGGGCACAGGGGCGGGTCTTGGCCCCTCCTCTGTGCCTCTGCCTGGCCCCTCCCACCACAGACCCCAGTTGCCTGTCTGCTTGCAGCCCCACTCCCCCCACCACCACTTCCACGTGCTAATGGCAGCGGGTTCGAGCAGAGTCAGAGGGTGTGAGTGGTGGCTGCTGCCCCCATCACCCCTCACGACCATAGGCAGGCGGAGGAGCCCTCAGGAGCCGAGGGCGCTGGCTGTGGTGCAAGCAGGGCTGGTGCCAGCAGTAGGTGCCAGCAACAGGCAAGACCTTGGCGCATGGGAGCCAAGAATTTTCCGTAACCACCAGAGAGAGGCTTAGCCCAATGCCACTGGTGCCCCACCGTGGTCTGGCGCCCCTGCTCACCTGTTCCATCATCCTGCTGCAGCTGATGCCAGCCAGGGTATGTGCCTGCCCCCTGGTGGTCAGTGCATGCCGTAGTGACTGGTTGTTCGGTTGTTCGGTTGTTTGGTTGTTCCACGTTTGTCCTATTTGCTTATTAGGATTTTATATATAGGATTTCTGTCCAGTTAGCCCTTCCATTCTGTTTTATTATTGTATATATTTAGGCACTCCAACGTGGAGGCATATACAGTGGTACCTTGAGATACGAGTGCCCTAACATACGAGATTTTTGAGATACGAGCCATCGAGCGAGCGATTTTTGCTTTGAAATATGAGCAACATTTGAGATAGGAGTCATCGTGCAGATCAGCCAGCTGCACACGACCCACCAGTTTACCTCGACTCGAGCGTCTCATAGTTTCCCACGCTTCAAGGTTACGAAACGAATTAAACTCGTATCTCGAGGTATCACTGTATATTTAAAATTGTTCTATTTTTTTAATATGCTTTATTGATTTTTTTACAGAGAGGAAGGGAGAGAGAGAGAGAGTTAGAGACATTGATCAGCTGCCTCCTGCACACCCCCTACAGGGGATGTGCCCGCAACCAACGTACCTGCCCTTGACCGGAATCGAACCTGAGACCTTTCAGTCGGCAGGCCGATGCTCCATCCACGGAGCCAAACCGGTTTTGGCTAAAATTGTTATATTGTCTGAGCCTCCAGCGGCTCCCAGACCATAACCAAGAGGGGCTGGAGCTGGTCACAGTCAAGTTCAGTGCGCACAGCTGGACTGAGGTCTGAGTGCCCGTCGCCAGATCCCAGGTGGGTGATTCCTCCCAGTCCCAGGCTGTCTGCTCTTGCTGGTGGGACCCAGGCCACAGGGGATGGAGGTCTTTCCAGGGCTACGCCAGGACCCCTGCCAGCACGCCAGCCAGCGAGGCCTGTACCTGCCGCCCAAACAGCCCTCACCTTGGACTCCGGGATTACACAGTGTCCCGCCGGGGTCCCAGCGAGCCCACAGATGACTTTGGCCATGGGTGGCTGCTAACTTGTGGTTGCTGAGGCAACGTTTGAGAACAGAGCGTATAGTAAGCTAGAAGAACCAGGCGTTTTAAACACGTGAAAAAATAATTTAAAACGCCTCTGGTATGTGTGTGTATATACTTCATATGTACAGATTTGGATTTTTGAATTATCTAACATAAGAATCCAAGTATTTTTTCATTTTTTAGGATAACATTTGAAGGAACTTTTCAATAGAATCAGTTAAAACGAAACCTCTCAGGTATTTAAAAAGGACAAATAGCTGAAACCGGTTTGGCTCAGTGAATAGAGCGTCGACCTGCGGACTGAAGGGTCCCAGGTTCGATTCCGGTCAAGGGCACGTACATTGGTTGCGGGCACATCCCCAGTGGGGGGGCATGCCGGAAGCAGCTGATCGATGTCTCTCTCTAATAGATGTTTCTAACTTTCTAGCCCTCTCCCTTCCTCTCTGTGAAAATCAATAAAATATATTTTAAAAGGACAAATAAAATCACTAACATTCTTGGCCACTATATCTGGAATTATAGGTAAAGCAATATTAACATTTGTGGACATCAAAACGGGAATAGCTTCAGAAATAAAAACGGAACCATGTCCTAATTACAAGCCTACCACACACAGCTGTTTATTCCAGTTCATGGCATCTGCTTAGTAAACTGAAATAGGTAAACAGTGTCTCAGTATTATTATCTAAAGGGGGTAATAGTGTGGCTGGCATGGCTCGGTTGGTTGAGTGTCACCCCAAGCACCAAGAGGTCACAGGTTCAGTTTCGTTCAGGGTTGCAGACTAAATCCCTTGTTGGGGGTAAGCCAGAGGCATCCAGTCAGTGTAATCAGTGTTTCTGTCCCTCTCCCTCTCCTTCCCTCTTTCTTTAAAAAAAAAATCAATAAAATGTCTTTTTTTAAATGGGGGAGGAAGATAAAAATAAGAAAAAAGAAAAAGAAAAGTAAAAACAGGGGGGTGAGGGCAGATGATAATATTGATGATAGTAATAACACCTCTTGGACCAGAAAATATTAAAATACAATTCACATTATAGTAGGAATTGATGTCTGTGAAAAAATTGTATAACTTGATGAAACTGGTTTGGCTCAGTGGATAGAGTGTCAGCCTGCAGACTGAAAGGTCCCAGGTTCGATTTCGGTCGGTCAAGGGCATGTATCCTGGTTGCAGGCACATCCCCAGTAGGGGGCGTGCATGAGGCGGCTGATCAATGTCTCTGTCATCCATGTTTCTAACTCTCTATCCCTCTCCCTTCCTCTCTGTAAAAAATCAATAAAATATATATTTTTAAAAATTGTATGCCTTGTAGTAAAAATGAGAGGAAACTACCCACTCATCTGGCAGTTTTTGATTTCTTAGTTGTGTCTGCTCAAATATTGCTATTTTTTACTGCACCAAACTGACCACATTGGCAAACTGGAGCGGCTCAATATGTATGTTGCTGGAAGGGAGAGCCGTAGCTCACATATGCTTAAGACAGACAGCTCTGATCTTTGCCCACAAGCCTCAAGCTCTCCTTCCTTTATATTTTCATTGGCTTTGCTTACAATGGCAAGAGACAGTGGTACGTATTTAAGGAACTGAGAGTCTGAATACTCTTATTGTGCACGTGTGTGTAGACACTGTATTCCATCTATGCGTTTCCCTGTGTGGAATCAGCTTGCCGAGTCCCTGCCCTGCCTGTTTCGGTGAGTTCTTTTGTGTAGGCAGAAGCGAAATTGCTGTGATACATGTGCCATGATAAATAGATGGAGTGGACAAGCCTAGAGCATCTGTTTATTTTGTCAGAAAGACCCAAACAAGGGCGGTTTTGCTCTAAATAGAATGATGTGTATAAAGATTGTGTGGTCTGAGGAAAATAGAATGAAATCTAAAATTCACCTTAAAGGACACAGGATATAATAGGTACCCCTCTGGCTATCTCTCTACTATAGCTACCCTCTGATGGACATTGCATTTTATTTAAGATAAATGAAGAATATGGAAAGTAATGTTAAAAAGCCACGTTGATGAACATCAAGTTACAATTGGTGTGCAGACCTCTAACAGTAGATCCATGCGACAATTACAGACACCAAGGGCATCCTCTCTACAAGTCAATCGGAGAGAATGAAGTAGACAAAACAGAGCATATATTATAAGGAAATATTTAGCCCTAACTGCTTTGGCTCAGCGGATAGAGCATCGGCCTGTGGACACAAGGATCCCAGGTTCTATTCTGGTCAAGGGCATGTACCTTGGTTGCGGGCACATTTCCAGTAGGGGGTGTGCAGGAGGCAGCTGAATGGATGTTTCTAACTCTTTATCCCTCTCCTTTCCTCTCTGTAAAAAAAAAAAATCAATAAAATATATTTTTTAAAAAAGAAAATATTTACTTGCACGCATGGACCAAGGTTCTTAGCGTTTGTGATCTTATATACCCTTAACAAATACTAAGTCTTAGATATTATTTCAATTCTATAGATAAAGAAGCAAAGCCAGAGAAGGCCTATCCTGTGCCCATAGTCCTAGAGCTCATGCCAAGCAGAGGATGGATTCCATCCTAGGTCCTTAGAGAGACTCAGTCAGCATCTCCTTCATCCCATAACCTGAGGTCCAGGCTTCTGCGGACTCTTCTCTCATGGATCAGGGTTGATATGTGCATAAAATCGCTAACCAGGATCAGGTGAGTGATCCCAACGAAATAAAGTACTTGACAGGCCTTTAGGGCTTTACAAACCAAATAACTAAATAAGAAACGTGAGATGTTAGTAGTGAGAAGGCCAAGAATGTCCAGGTGTCCATTGACAAGACCACTCAGAGGAGGAATGGCCAGATGTGCCCGCAGGGGTGGGCTTTGAAGCCCAGCCTGTGAGCAGGGTCCGGAAATGAAACCTCAGTGGAGAGTTCCCAGAATGCCTCGGGTGTTCAGTAGAGGTGGGAAAGATCAGAATGTTCGAGTGACGCCTTAGTTGATGGGGCGCTACCTGAAATGTCATTGAAAATGACAGTCAACACTATGGCCATCACTTTGCTTGAATATTTCCCTCTGCACAGCAACCTTCAGAGTGCGCAGAATTTAGCCCTCTTCATGTTTGTTACCAACGTATTAGACTTTGCCATCCCAAATCCCTGCTCTTCTGAGTAAGCAATTAGAGGAACAGGTGCATCTGTCTCTCGGGAAACCTTCATCATGACCTGAGCCTCTCAGTTGACCACCAGGAAGGTCACGGAGGTTGCAGTTATCCTGGCAGGAAGCCGCTGGTTGGAACTTAGAACACTGCAGGCAAGCTTCATCCCTCATCAATAGGGTTGACCCCAGATAAGGTATTTAGCGTCCCGATTTTTCAGACGTGAAGACTAATAATAACGTTGACTAATACTTATTCCACCCCGACTTTGTAGCAGGAGTTGGCAAATTTAACCCTCCACCTGTTTTTTTGTGGTTTTAGCAAATACATTTTTCTTTCTTTACAGAAACACTTACTAGTTGGCATATTGTCCTCCTGCCTCATCAGCAGAGAGGAGGAATCATTACAGACAAAACCTAAGGCATTTACCACGGGCTTTCACAGCCAGTGTTTGCCAGCCTCTGATCTGTGGCACAGAGCTCGTTACACCTTAGAACCCCGCCGGGGGGCAGCTGGGGTTAGGATCCCCATTTTCCTGAGCCTGGGGATGTTCAGGCAAAGCGGTGGAGTGGAGGAGTTGGTATTAAAATGATTGCAACACCCTAACCGGTGTGGCTCAGTGGATAGAGCGTCGGCTTGTGGACTGAAGGGTCCCAGGTTCGATTCTGGTCAAGGGCATGTACCTTGGTTTCGGGCACATCCCCAGTAGGAGGTGGGCAAGAGGCAGCTGATGGATGTTTCTTTCCCATCGATGTTTCTAGCTCTCTATCCCTCTTCCTTCCTCTCTGTAACCAATCAATAAGATATACTTAAAAAATAAATACAATGATGGCAACAGGAAAATGAAGGACACCGGTGTGCTATGTGGGAAAGCACACTGTACTGTGAAGCAAGAAAGATCTATGAATCAGCGCCCGAGAGACCATGCGCACGGAAAATCACGCTTGGAAGCTATGTACACGTCATTTCAAATTCTGGCTTCTCCACTTTGTTCTCTTTCAACTACTTTATGTCAGCCACAATCATCTTATGAGTACATTGGGGTAAACATGGGAACCTTGTCTACTTCTAGCTGTGAGGATGAAAGCAAGGAAGTGCAGTGCCCTCTGAGTGGTAAGCAAGGGGGTGTTCTCTGGGGCTCCCCAATGTTCATTTTCACAATGCCTTTACTGACCTCCATTCCAATATTTAACACTGTGTTTTGTTTTTGTGAATTTCAGAGATGGGGAGGAGAGGGAGAGAGGGGGAGAAACATCAATGATGAGAGAGAACCAATGATCGGCTGCCTCCTGCATGAACCCTACTGGGCACTGAGTCCACAACCTGGGCACGTGCCCTGACCAGGAATTGAACCCAGACCTCCTGATTCAGTGCTCAAACCACTGAGTCACACGGGCCAGGCTACACTGTTTTATTTTCTGCCTAACTGCCTCTCTCCTGCACTGAACAGTGAGCCTCTCAGAGATAACGGACTGTGTTTAATTGCTTCTGTGTCCCCAGTTTTTTCCACAGACTTTGGCACAAAGAAGGAGTTAGTAAATATTCATCGACGAGGCGGCCGGCGTCTCAAGCACAGAGGTAGTAGATCTTGCCATCCTCATGCCTGGCTAGGCCTCATTAAGGAGAAAAACTGGTCTTTTCCAGCCTCGGATTTGGGGGATATAAAGAATGGGGCTCCGCTTGTTGGTTCTACATTACCCCGGGGCCTGAGATGGATGGGTATTCAGATGATCATGGTAGAATCCAGGAGGTCATCAAGATGAAACATGTTTCCATTAAGGGATTCAGAAACATACATATCACTTCTCCGAAGACATTGCTAACTCATCCTGAAGTGTGCAGCCAATCAGAATCCCTACTGTGCTGAACCCTGATTCCTTTTATTGGGAAAGAAGTGAACACAAACTAAGGGGGGGTGGGGCTCCTTCATATTTCTCCTGTGAAAAGTCACTGAAATGGCCTCCCTTCTATCGCCTTAGCTCCTTATTCACTCCAGAGTGACTCCTCTTTCTTATGTGTCAGGGCCTTAAAGCGATATGTCTCTTCTGGCCCATTCACATTGGAAAGTGCTGGCTAGGTAACCGTGTTCCCGTATCAGCCCTGTTTCCATCTTCGAGGCGGGCGCTGTGATCCGTTCACAGATTTTATTAGAAAGATGAATTGATATCACAAATGCAAAGCATCTGGGCTGGGCGAGTAGTTGGGACATGATTCCTCACAGGGAATAGTGATTTTCTACAGAGCTTTTGAAAAATGTTTTTATTGACTTTAGAGGGAGAGGAAGGGAGAGAGAAAAACATTGATGAGAGAGAAACATAGATTGGCTGCCTCTTGCAAGCCCCCTGCTGGGGATCGAACTCAGAACCCGGGCATGTGCCCTGACTGGGAATCAAACCAGTGACCCACTGGTTCATGGAATGATGCTCAATCCCTGAGCCACACCAGCCAGGCTGTTTTTGTTCTTAATCAAAAATGAGCACTAATGTTTACTTAATAACTTTTATATGATTCTTTCCAAGGAAATGAGAGCAGGACAAACAAAATAAAACAGATGAGGCTGAGTAAAAACCACTTTATATTTTACCTGATGTACCTGTTGGATTATATGTGTGTGTGTGTGTGTGTGTGTGTGTGTGAAGTATGCATGTCTATATCAATTTCTGTTTATCATAGCTTTCTCAGATCAGAATAATTGCACTCAAATTCTTACTCTGATCTTTAACTGGCCCTATGATCTCCGTTGCTATTGAGGAAAAATTTCATAATAGGCACTCAACAGTTTTATCTGTTGGTTTATTAATATTTTAAAGTATTATTGACTCTCTTAAACTGATGCTTTTTTATTGTTTTCTACCCAGTTCTATCTCATTGCAATTTTTTTTTTCATTTGTACCTGATATATATCAAGCACTATGCCATGGATTGGAGATTCATAAGGATTGTATAATTCTTGACCTCAAGATATGTGAAAGTTAGTTACCACAAATGCCTTTTGGACAATAACGAAAGTAATTTTAGATAAAAACAGAAATAAATAAATCTTTGACATAGGCTACTTAGTAGACAAAACAATGCTTTTTTTTTTCTTAAGAAATGTATAAAAGGCAACAATAGTGTAAAGGAAGCAATAAAATCATTTTCTTGGTAGATTATAAAAAAGGCTTCAAATTTATAGACTTTGGAGCGGGTTGGAAGAGATTAATGGGGGGAGGAGGAGGACCTATGTAATACTTTCAACAATAAAGATTAAAAATAATCATAGCCTTTGATCTAAGACTTTCCCCCTACTAGTTCATATCTGAAGATGGAATTCTGAGCAGAGGAAAAATCATCAACAAAACCCAAGGTGGATGAGAAATGCTATTTTGTTTTTAAATAAGTAGCTTGATAGAGCCATAAAATAGAGATTGGAGTTAAGTAGCGAGATTTAGTACTGACTAGGTAAACAAGATCTTTATTTGTGCAAACAATGCGTGTAGGCTTGCTCCTGTTACTAGAGCCTCATTTAACAATGTTAGCCAGTGTTGTAACATGATGCTGTTTGCATGATGGAAAGAGTATTTCCATAACAAGGAATTTATTAACAGGTATTTGGACGGGTGGAGGATAAAAACAGAATGATCAGTGTTGATATTTTTGTAATAAGATGGGTAGGAGTAAATGAGGGAGACAGACACTATACCACTAAAGCTCTGTGTGTGTGTGTGTGTGTGTGTGTGTGTGTGTGTGTGAACGAACAGATGCTAACAGAACCTGTTGTGTCATAGAGTGTGAGGGGTGATGAAAATAAGGTCAGTTTCTGCATCCAGTTCATGTCATCAGTGGTACCAAAGACCATATTCACTTAAGGAATAACTATAAATCCCTACGATTTGCAGTTACTCTCCTGTTTTTATGTAAGACCATGCGCAGAGGCTTGCTTTTAGATTTAAGATGCAATCACTTATAGTGAATGTTCACATCATCAATACCCAATTAAGACCAAAATAATGCCTTGTGCTAGGTTGCGCAAGCTTAATCACTTCTTGTAGTGCTTTAAAAACCTATTCATTGCTATTCATTATTTCATGCCATGAATAGTTAATAGTATTGTTTAAAGAATGGTGACTCTGTTCTAACTAAACCAGTTAGCCTGCCTGACCCAGTTTTAACCTGCATTTATTCATAGGGCTGATCCAGAAAAAATCACACTGCCATGCGATGTTTAGCATTTTCAACGTGCTTCCCAAACATTTGCCCGCTTTTGCCATGCGCCGCACAAATCACACCGTGAGTACTCTGCAAAGATGCTACTTTCCCTGGGAGGTGAATGACAATGTAGTGACTATTAGACCTTAAACCAGAACAGACCCCAGTTCCATATCCTATTCTTTTCATTCATCACGCCGCCTCTGAGCAGAGACAGCTCGTCTATTGAAAATTCTTCCTTAGGATTATTAAATGGAAACACCGTTTGGCTCACCTGATAATATTTAATCACACATTTAAATTCATGACTTATCTTTGCCGTGTGGAGAGCCTTAAAACTTTTGATGAATGTGTCTAACTTCATTGCGCTGATATAATTTGACAAGGAGAACATAGTGGAGTCCTAAAATTACCAAACTGTAGCAGTAAGAAATTGGGAAAAGGTGGCGAGGAACTGCCATGAATGCACAATATTAAGCAGCAAAAGATGAGGCCCCTAGGATTGGCTTAAGGAAATTGTAACTCGCTGAAACATCTGTCCTTGTTTTAAATAAGAAGACAGAGCTTGGTTTGAGATTCCACTGACGAAACTCTCTCACCTTACCCTCAGAATCTATTAATTTCAGAAAACCACTTCTAAAAGATGACAGGCTTATAAAAATTAGAATGTTTCTATGAGAAAAAATGCCTGGTAAACTTGATTTTAATTAAATCATTGTACTTCAAGAATGGTTTTATACTTGGTTTTAATTAAATCATTGTACTTCAAGAATGCAGGTGTATAACCTTTGTTTCTTATACTTAGAAGGAAAGGAATATGTCATTTATTTTTATAGCAGTCATAGTAGGACCACAACATTTGGCAATAGGTAGATCTTAATAAATGCTCCATATATGGATGATGTTGCACTACATCCGGGTTTCTGGAGCAACTGCTTTTCCATTCTGCTGTCTACATGTACAATCACTCTCAAACACAATACTACCCAGTCTAATCAATGAAAGCCAGTGCATAGATTTGTCCAAAATGTCACATCTGCTTCACCTAAATTTGTAATTCCTATATTGAATGGAAAATACCCAAATAGACATATACAGGGAAAAAAAAAAACACCACAAAAAATAGGGACATCCAATCTCAGGTTAAGATAAGAAAACAGGCCTGATAAGAACTAAGGAAAATCGCAGAACATACTTGGGATCTTTTAATTTATAGAATGACCCCAAGTATTTTCAAAAAGAGCAACATGATTTTCAAGAAAGACAAGCACTGCCCCAGCTGATTTGGTTCATTGGGTAGAGCATTGGCCTGCAGACCGAAAGGTCTGGGGTTTGATTCCAGTCAAGGGCATGCATCTTGGTTGCAGGCTCCTCCCCAACCCGGGTTAGGCTTATGCAGGAGGTAACCAATCAATGTGTTGCTCTCACATCGATATTTCTCTCTGTCTTTCCCTCTCCCACTCTCTCTAAAACTCAATGGAAAAATATCTTCAGGTGATACTTTATATTTAAAAAAAAAGACAAGCACTATTAATATTGGAAAACTCCTGATTTTAATGGTTTACACAAGAAAGAAAGAAGAATGGCTAAAAGTTCATATTAAGGGCTGACAATAAAAAGGAAAGAGAGCAAGCAAGAGAAAGAGAGAAAGAGGATAAAATCCAATAGAACCCTTTAAATTGTTTGAATGATGGGCTTCATCTTTCAAGATAATACTTTCCTAATATGAAGTGTATTTTTCAGATCTGTGTTTGATCCATTTTTCTATGAACGATTCTTTTTCTGAAATTAGCCAATCTTGTGGAATATTGTTAAGATGAGGATACTTCAGGAGGTAGAAAGATCAGCTCTGACAGAATAATTTTGATATTAAGTATTTAATATGGGAGCTTGTAAAGTAAAGCATTGAACTTGACCCCAAGGGAGACCTGGCCTCCGCCCTTGGCTCCTGGGAGAGAATCTCGATTTGCCTGGAGGCCTTGGGACAGCCAGATCTGAGCACTGTGAGTGACAGCGGACGCTGGCCATCCCTGAGGGGGAGGGCTGGCTGTGCCAGAAATAGTCACAGTCGGTGCCTCTTCCAGGGACACAATAGAAAGAGGAATCGTCAAGTTCACTCCCATTTCAATGAATAATACCCTAACACTGGCTCTCTGAAATTCAACTAGTATAAGTTATGAGTAACACAAAGGAGAATAAAGGTTAATTTATTCTTCAGGATCTCAGCCTAGTGCGATGTGTTGAAACAGAGAGGAGAACAGGGTAACAGCCCCTGACTGCAGGGAACTAGTTCAGCACTGGCAGCTCGGCCTTGGTTTTGCTAGAATCTGGCCTGGCACTCCCAGCTCAGAGATGGCTTTCTTATTTTGTTCGCAAAAATATTTCGTAGAAAAGCAACATCAGCCCTCGCCAGTTAGACTCGGTGTGGTAGAACATCAACCTGCAGACCAGAGTATCTCTGCTCAACGATAAGGTCCTTGGTTGCTCCTCCCCGGCCCTGGCCCTGGTCAGGGCTCATGCAGGAGACAACCAATCCAGGTGTTTCTCTCTCAGTGATGTTTCTCTCTGTCTCTCTCTCTCACTTCTGCTCTCCCTAAAAATCAATGGGAAAATATCCTCAGGTGCAGATTAACAGCAACAAAAACGAAAAGCAACATCCAATAAGCTCACCCTTCGACATGATAGAGGAATGCAAAAACTAGATCATCTATACTACTAAAAGGGTAATATGCTAATTAGAACGGATGTCTTCCGGACGTCCTTCTGGACGTCCTTCCTGACAAAGCCATGGTGGCAGAGCTGAGGCAGAAGCTGTTAGGGGCCATCAGGCTGGCGGGGGTGCAAGCAGTGAGGGGTAATCAGGCTGGCAGGGGAGCAAGTGTTTAGGGACAACCAGGCCAGTGTGGGTGCAAGCTGTGAGGGGCACCAGGCTGGCAGGGGAGGAAAGTGGTGAGGGGTGACCAGGCCAACAGACAGAGACAGTTAAAGGCAATCAGGCAGGCAGGCAGGTGTGCTGTTAGGAGCCGGTGGTCCTGGATTGGGAGAGGGATGTCTGACTGCCCAGCAGTTGGACATCCTTCGAGGAGTCCCAGATTGGAGAGGGTGCAGGCTGGGCTGAGGGACCCCCCGACCCATGCACAAATTTTGAGCACTGGGCCTAGAGTTCTACAATAATTCTGAATAAAGACAAACAACCCTACCCCAAACTCCAGAATGACCAGACACCCCTCTTCAGTGCTAACATGAGCAACTATTCCTTTTTTTTTAATTTCAATGATTATAGCTTTGTACGCGTTTTGCATGTCACATTGCCCTTTAGTTCTCTCCTTACTTTTGCCCTAGTCTGGTGCTCCAGGACCAGACGTAGAGCTGATTCAGTCTCTTCCATGTGGCACTAAGTAGAGTGTTTTGCATGTAATAAGTGCCAAGTAGTATTGGATACACATAGGAGACAAAGGAGAACACATCATTATTTTTTTTCAATATAATGTCATGAGTTGATTAAAAACTAAAAAAGAGCCAAAACCAGTGTGGCTCAGTGGATAGAGCGTCGGCCTGCGGACTGAGAGCTTCCTAGTTCGGTTCCGGTCAAGAGCATGTACATTGGTTGCGGGCGCATCCCCAGTGGGGGGCGTGCAGGAGGCAGCTGATCGATGTCTCTCTCATCGATGTTTCTAACTTTCTCTCCCTCTTCCTTCCTCTCTGTGAAAAATCAATAAAATATATTTAAATAAAATAAAATAAAATAAAATAAAATAAAATAAAATAAAATAAA
>JAAGEH010000041.1:68182961-68277513 GCA_011751065.1 Lasiurus cinereus
AAATAAAATAAAATAAAATAAAATAAAATAAAATAAAATAAAATAAAAAAGAGAAAGGGTTACAGAAAAAACTCAGGTGGGGTCTTCCAGCGTCTCCAGCTCGGATAGGCGATGGAGACAACACATGGGTGACTCCTTCATTGCGGGCATTGACATCGCCCTGGGAATGCTCTTGATCCTGCAGAAACCAAACAGTGACAACCAGCCTATTGTTTTGATGTTCCTCTCGGTCCTAACTTGGTCCCAATTTGAAGGCTTTAGAAACCATGCGCATTTTTATTACTATTATTAAAGCGAATTCATTAAATGCGTTTGGGGAAGAAAATATCCATGGGACGTGTATGGTGCAAACATGACAGCGTTCAACACCAGGGTTTTGTTCTCATATTATCCATCTGTCAATACGGGACCACTCATGTTGAGATGATCTCAATCTGGGATTTTCCCAGCTGCAAACCGAACTAGGTGGGTTTTAATAAGATTTCTCAAGCCCTTTGCAAATTAAAATTTGAAGAGTTTTTATCTCTAGTTCAGTCAACCCTTCGTATCTGGCAATTTGCACATTAACTCTCTTGGTTTCCAGTAGTTAATTTGTAGTTCTGTTTACTCCTCGTATTTTTGCATATCATGAGTTGAACAGAAGTGTCCAAATAGAGGAATATTAAACAATATTTTGATAGTTCTGCTTAAATATAAAAAGTCCACAGGTATAACTTGATGGAGAGAATAATTAGTGAATTCAATTAAAAGGGAATTGAGCCAAAACCGGTTTGGCTCAGTGGATAGAGCATCGGCCTGCGGACTGAAAGGTCCCAGGTTCGATTCCGGTCAAGGGCATGTACATTGGTTGCGGGCACATCCCCAGTAGGGGGCGTGCAGGAGGCAGCTGATCGATGTCTCTCTGTCATCGATGTTTCTAACTTTCTATCTCTCTCCCTTCCTCTCTGTGAAAAATCAATAAAATATATTAAAAAATAAATTAAATAAAAGGGAATTGAAGGAGTTTTCATTAAAATTATATTGATATCTATGAATGTGTTTCAACCTATTGTATAAACCCTTCTTGATATTGTTATCCACTTAAAAGGAAAATGAATGGGAAATGAATATGGCTAAATTTGATTAAATCGGACATCTAAACCAATTTTAGCAATTTTGAATTTAACGAGAGAAACAAATAGAGAGATGAAAAATAAATACAGATAAGACATGAGACATTATGGGAAGAATGAGGAGAGTTTATAGATTTTCAAAGCAAAAATCACACAGGCCACAGACAAAAAGACACAGACTGTATTTGAGTCTATGGCCCAAGTGTAGAGGGAACAGGTTACAGGCTTAATTGAAACAAGGGCAAGGGGAAATTTTAAGAGCTGATTTGGGGGTTCATAATTCACCTGTGTTTGCAAATTGAAATTACTCCACGAAAAGTACATTTTTCATATTCCATGGTGGGAGGGAGAAGGGTGCTTATAAAGGGAAGGCTCCCAGCTTCCCACACAAACTGGGGGATGAGGGTGTGATCTTTGAGGACCACATTTCAAACACAGGGCTGTGAAAAAGGTCCTCGGGAAAGAGGATCCTAAATTCATAAAACCAGCGAGAGAGTTTGTTTATTTTTAATATATTTCATTGATTTTCTACAGAAAGAAAGGGAGAGGGACAGAGAGTTAGAAACATCCATGAGAGAGAGACATCGATCAGCCGCCTCCTGCACGCCCCCCACTGGGGATGTGCCTGCAACCAAGATACATGCCCTTGATGGGAATGAATCCACTGAGCCAAACCGGTTTTGGCAGCAAGAGAGTTTTTAAAAGATTTCCATCTCAAAGGGACAGAGAATTTGCAATTCCACGTTTTCTAAAATAAATCATCTAAGGAAAAGGAGGGTTCCTTGAGAACAGGGGCAGGAGGGAGGTCGGTGGCCCAGAGGCAGAAAGAGCAGGAGACAAGCAGATGCTGAGGGAACCTTAAGGCATCCTGGGTAAGATCTCTGATCTCTGCTTCAGAAGACAGTGGAGAGGAGGTTGATTTTTGTGTTTTTTTTTTACCTGAAGGTGATGTAAGGAAATGCTTCAAGGCTATAATGAAAGATAGAATCGGGAATAAAATACAGAAACCACTGGATTCCATTGGGTATTGAGAATGTTAATCATTTTAACGTGCCATTGAATGCATGTAGAAGGCGAATAATATTTTTGAAAACTGAAACAAAATTGGGATTTGAGAGGGAGAAGTAGACGCGGTTGGAAGCTGATTGTTGAGGAAATGCATAGTTTTGCGAACAGTATACCGATGGCATGAAATTGACGTATGTCAGAAACCCTGCAACTGGGAAGAACGGTTTTCTGTAAGAAGCGATGGCATTAATTGAATGAAAGATAGAAACAGCTATTTATCCATCTCAGCCTTCACAGTTGTTTCTCTTAGGTTCAGACTCACTAATCTCTCAGAAATCTTCAGAGAGCAGGCCTCGCTGAAAGGATGTGGGTTCTCGTCCCGGTCAGGGCACGTACCTAGGTTGAGGGTTTGATCCCCAATAAGGTCTTTCAAAAGGCAACCAATCAATGTTCTTTCTCACTCTCATCTCTCTGTCTCTCTCTTTCTCTCCATATATATTTTCCTTCCCCTCTCTCTAAAATTATTAAGCATAGTCTCAGGTGAGAATTTTAAAACATCTTCAGAAAGGAAACCATAATTCATTAAAAAATAGTTGACTATCTAGTACTTATTACCAGGAATTCAGAGACATCAATATGTCCCTTCTCTACTAAAAGGTTTACGGAAGTGGCCTAAACCTGTGTGGCTCAGTGGATAGAGCATCGGCCTTCGGACTGAAAGGTCCCAGGTTCGATTCCGGTCAAGGGCATGTATCCTGGTTGCGGGCACATTCCTAATGGGAGGTGTGCAGGAGGTGGCTGATGGATGTTTCTCTCTCATTGATGTTTCTAGCTTTCTATCCCTCTCCCTTTCTCTCTGTAAAACAATCAATAAAATATATTTAATAAATAAATAAATAAATAAATAAAAGATTTACGGAAGTGGGTCACAAGCTTATGGAGTTGTCAAGCGGAGAGGACGCTGTAGTGTGCCCACCCAATCTCCATTTCAAAAATGAGACCCTCGTTCTCCAAGCTTCTGGGACTGCTGGCTGACCGGCAGCTCTCAGCTGAAACCTGTTCTCCCTACCGTACCACCTCACCCAGGACCAGGCTCTTTCCTGGGGACAGGGTACACCGCGGCCTGGTCCAGGATGGAGAAGGATGGAGGAGTAAGGACTAGCCCTCTGCTCAAAGTGGGGCAACTTCGCCCTGGCCGGTTTGGCTCAGTGGATAGAACGTCAGCCTGCGGACTGAAGGGTCCCAGGTTCGATTCCAGCCAAGGGCACATGCCTGGGTGGCAGGCTCAATTCCCAGTAAGGGGGGTGAAGGAGGCAGCTCATCAATGATTCTCTCTCATCATCGATGTTTCTCTCTCTCTCTATCCCCCGCCCTTCCTCTCTAAAATCAATAAAAATAGTTTTTTTAAAAAATGGGACAACTTGTAAGCCAATCACAGCCCCATGTGCTCTAGGGAGATCAGCTGCGGCCTTGGTTGGGAATGTACTTCAGCTTTCACTCCTCTCCTTCCATACAGACACAACCAGTGCATTATCCACAGAGAACTTAGAAACCGCCTGGAATTTCTATTAAAATTTAACAGCGAAAGCAGTGTTGCATGAAAACTGAGTTCGCATGCTATTCCTAAGTGCAAAACCTAACTTGTGGAGTGGTTTACCGGCTTGGAACAGCACATTTTACATGGAAAATGATTCTTTATAGAATGAACTGCATCTCTAAGCATGGCCAATGGACACGGACGCTGAGCTGCTGAGTGCGTGTCCTAGGGAGTGGGGGTGCTGGGGAGGGGTCCGTGGGGGGAAAGGGAGACATATGCAACACTTTAAACAATAAAAAAAAAGTAAAAAAGAAAAGAACTTGCCAAAACCGGTTTGGCTCAGTGAATAGAGTGTCGGCCTGTGGACTGAAAGGTCCCAGGTTTGATTCCGGTCAAGGGCATGTACCTTGGTGGCGGGCACATCCCCAATTGGAGGTGTGCAGGAGGCAGCTGATCGATGTTTCTCTCTCATAGATGTTTCTGACTTTCTATTTCTCTCTCCCTTCCTCTCTGTGAAAAATCAATAAAATATTTTAAAGAAAAAGAAAAAAGAAAAGAAAAGAACTCATCTCTAGAGACCACAAACAAATCTAACCAGAAGGATAGACATGGAACTCGAACAGTGACACTGGCTACTCGCCCTCATGCCGAAGAGTTGTGCTGACTGCTTGTGGTGTCTGACTTGGGGGCCATTGAGAGTTTGGGGGCCTCACTGACTGGAGCTGGTCTGATCACTGGGGCTCTGACTGACCACAGGCACCAATACAGCTTTGTGAGTTGCCCAGACCAGAGGACTCTGGGGACCCTGGGACTTTCTGTTTGTCAACCCCTGTATGACTGAACTGTGCTGGGATGTGCTGGTGATTGAGAGTGACTGCAAGTCATAAAAGTTAAGTGGACAGCAAAAACATAATGAATAAATGAATGAATGAAATAGATAGATAAACAAATGAATGAATGAATGAAAACCGCATGCTTTTGAACCAGTGGTCGGCAAACTCATTAGTTAACAAAGCCAAATGTCAACAGGACAACGACTGACATTTCTTTGGAGAGCCAATTTTTTTAAACTTAAACTTCTTCTCACGCCACTTCTTCAAAACAGACTCGCCCAGGCCGTGGTCTTTTGTGGAAGAGCCACCCTCCAGGGGCCAAAGAGCCGTATGTGACTCGAAAGCCGCAGTTTGCCGACCATGGGTTTAGACTAAATAAAAAATAAGAAAGTAGCCATTGTGTTTTCATATTCTTTATTGTGGCAGACAAATATACTGTATACTTCTTTGAAAACTACATGAGTGCAATTAAAAGTTTTAACTTAGCCCTAACGGGTTTGACTCAGTGGATAGAGTATCAGCCTGCAGACTGAAAGGTCCCAGGTTTGATTCCGGTCAAGGGCACGTACCTTGGTTGCAGGCACATCCCCAGTGGGAGGTGTGCAAGAGGCAGCTGATCGATGTCTCTCTCTCATCGATGTTTCTAACTCTCTCTCTCCCTTCCTCTCTGTAAAAAAAATCAATAAAATATATATATATTTTAAAAGTTTTAACTTATTTCCCTTTGTTCCCTATAATACGTATTTTATGAATTCATTTTACCTTTTTGTTACGATTATTATGAACATAATCGTATCACATAGAGTAAGGATCGAAATGGCTCTAGTCCATTGTCAAATCCAGAGGGTGTGTCACAGCGTAGACTGGTCATTGGAAAACTGCCCAAAGGGACTCAGCTAACGGAGCTGGTCCGAGGCCTACAGCGCGTTAACACATTCATTCAACCCTGCGCTTACCTTACCACTGAGCACCAACTGTATGCCGCGCACGCTGCTCAGCCCCTGCGGGTGCGAAGGTAAAGGATTCACCGCCATGGATTTCCAGGGCAATAGCAAAAGACAGAGAATCCGCTAAAGAATGAGCAGGAATCATTGTCCTGCTTATCACTTTGCTCCAAATGTCCCTTCCGGGAGACAGTCAATAAATGTGTTGGAGTGACACACAGGGAAGATTGCGGTTTGCAGAGCAGCGTGGCAGGGGGACGGCCAGCCCTTCAGCCCCGGGGGTAGGAGCTCAGTGTCAGAGGCGGCGATGATCATGGGTTCAACCCCAGCGGTTTGGGGTGCTTTTGACAAAGCCTTATTGTGACAAAAGGAGGACAAGACAGATGGGGAGGCGGGTTTGAGGAAGGGGAGAGTGGAAAGTGGGGGATGATAGGTTAGCAACCACAGCAGACCAGACAGGAGACACTCGGGCCTCAAGAACGGAGGCAGGGCCTGGCTGGTGTGGCTCAGTGGATAGAGCGTCGGCCTGCAGACTGAAGGGTCCCAGGTTCGATTCTGGTCAAGGGCATGTACCTTGGTTGTGGGCACATCCCCAATAGGAGGCGTGCAGGAGGCGGCTGATCGATGTCTCTCTCTCTCATCGATGTTTCTAACTCTCTCTCCCTCTCCCTTCCTCTCTGTATGAAAGCAATAAAATATATTTAAACAATAAAATACAAAAGAACTGAGGCAGGAAGGGCCGTAAATGAGAAGAGGAGATGGAACACAGAAAAGAAGCTCAAACTGTAGCATCAAAATGACAAGTCAGACGTTTCCAGAGTCAGGATTCTAGGCAGGTTACCAAAAATCCTCTCCCGATAGAAATGTCCCAAGGCCTCAGAATGAGAGGAGAGCCCATCTCTGCGTGGAAGTGCAGTCTCAGTGTCACCATCCGATCGTCATCATTGGTCCAAAGACGCTGCGTGGTCCCCGCCTTCTGGACGTGGACCTTCATAAGATGCAATTTCCCAGGCATCCTTAAGCCCCTGGCTTCTCTGGCTGCCAAGAGGAAGAGAAACAGCCCGCCCGCCCAGCGCTACTAATATTTTCACATGTCACCAATGCAAAAAGGCTCCTCCGCAAGAAATGCAAATATAACCCAAACCAAACAGACTTTTCTTTCCTAGGGGGGGAGTAAATGACAAGCTTTCATAATAAAATGAGTGTTTGTAAGCACCGCCCTAGAATGGAATTCCTAAGCTCACTCCTCTAAGACAGAATGCTCCTTCCCATTGATCCAGGATTAATTCGCTCCCCTTTGGAATGGGTTCCCTGGTGATCTGCCCTGGACGCTTATTTCTTTGCAGATATATAATTTCCGTTAATCTCTCTAAAAAAAATAAAAGGCAGTTCTTCGGTTTGGTCGGAATCACAAGGGTCAGGTCTCAGAAATGTCTCTTAGGTTTGGTATTTTCTCTGACCTTTCACAGCTGTTGAGAATCCCTCTTGGGTGGCTGTTTTATTGTTCAGCTTTTTCTCTCTGCGGTGAAATATTTCTGCTAGGAAAAAAGTTCGGGGTCATGGGGTCTACTAAGTATCTAAATAGAAATTTCAAAGACACTAAATGTATTCATTGGATTTTAAGTGTGATGATCTGTAAGTTAAAAACCTAAATAAAATTGCACATAAACACTTCATAATGGAAGAGGGGCATAGTTAAAGCTGTTAGCTCTATATAGTAATACGTACTAGTTATTTCATCCTAAGCATAAATTTAGATTTGCAATCACATATGCATTTTAAAATACTGATAAATAAAAATTAAAAAGCAGGTTAAGTAAAACTTCAATATAGACTTTATGAGTCACTAATACAAGCTTGGTCTTATTAATTTATTTAACAATGACTGATAATTAAATAAGCAAATTATCTCAGTACTTTATATACACTGATGAATTATCTTACTGATTATTGGTTCAAATAGAACCTTTCAGTTTGTAATATATATTAAGAATATTCATATACTTCAACTAACCTTTAAAACCTTTTCTGATAAAGTAATCTGAATCATCTAACAATACTTATATCTAAAATATTACTAATTTTATTATATATTTTACATATTTTATTAAAATATTACTAATAAACTAGAAAAATATTAAACACATAAATAAAATAAAAAAGATAAAGATAATTTAGGGGAATAAAATACAAATATAAATTATAATACACCCATCTAAAATAATGTTTTCTTAGAGTGTATTATAATGTAGAAAAAGCCAATGCTATAATATTTAGGGGAAATTATAAAATAAAAAATAATATCTATAATTACAGAATGAAAAATGATATCTATAATCAAAACAGACTGGAATTAAAATATATAAATATGTTATGAGTAGCTGATCTCTTTCTTGCTTGTAATTTTCTAGTTATAATAGGTTGACTACTTTTCCTATACAGTATATAGTGTATGGCAAATACACAATAAATATTTTGATACAGTAGTTGTCCCATTTTATCATATCTAAAAATCTTATTAATGAAAGAATAATATATAAGTTAACTATACCTACCTAACTATATTTTTAAATGACTCACATACTGATAATCTTCATTAGGGCTTTTCCAGGTACCTCGTAAAAATGTTCAGAACATGATACAAAAAATGTCATTTTTGAGTTTGATATTTATAGCTAAATATAACCTATTTAAAGCATAGGCATTTGCCTTGCAGATTTTAATTTTACAGCAAATTCATTCTCTGATTATATTCCTGGGGGGATTGGCTGGCTGTATGAGTCACTGTTAATACCAGTTTTTTATACGGTGAGTGTTGAGATTGGTTTACATTTCACCTCAGAGCTCTTGCTAGTTAAGTCACTGAGCCAGACAAGACTAAGAGCTACATTTGGGGTAAAGCATATGTTGGACACAAACAGATTTAAATCACATTTTAAAATATATATTTTTTATTGATTTCATTGAGGAAGGGAGGGAGAGAGAGAAACATCACTGATGATAATCATTGATGGGCTGCCGCCTGCACACCCCCTACTGAGGTTCAAGCCCTCAACCCGGGCATGTGCCCTGACCAGAATCAAACCTGAAACCCTTTGGTCCACAGGCCGATGCTCTATCCACTGAGCCAAACCAGCGAGGGCTCAATCACATTTTTACTGCTTGCATTGTGTGGCTTCCGTAAGTGTACACTCATTCTCTGTGTACTTATGGTAGACCTTGCTTTGGTGATTGCATATGACATATAACAGCCTATCAAAGTGTATGAGAATACATAGACATTTATCAAACATTAGTCACACATTAAATTTTAGAAGTTTCTGCTCCCTTTAAATGTCCTTGAAAGTCACACATGTGAGAGAGAGATAACAGCAATCCCCCTCCTGTCTATGGCTGGAGACGTCCCTGCTGCTGCTGCCAGAACCAATACATCAAAGACGGATTACAGACTTTAAACCATCTCTTAGTCAGGAAAAAATGTCCATCCGCGACACTATCCTTCACCGCAGCGGCACCAATAAACACAGAAAATATGACCGGGCTGTCATCGAAGTGGAACAATTATAAAGTTGTAAGCTGACTCCCTTTAATGAGAACTTTCAGTAAAATCCAGGGCTGGGACAAGTGAACGTATCAAGAGGTCATTAAACAAAATGGGCAAGATAGAGTAAAAGCAGGAAATGCAAACTCAACTTTGCCCCCAAATAATATTTAAGGTCATGTGTTTTCCAAGGAGATGCAAGAAAAAGGCCACTTACTAAATGCTAGTAGCCCTGCGCACAAATTTGTGCACCAGTAGCTCACCAGTAGCTCGCCGCCGCCCTCCAGTGGCTCTCCGCCACTTCCCCACCGTCCTGAAGCTCCCTCCTCCCCACCTCATAGCTGGTCGCCCTGCCCCCTCCGCCCACCACCTCCCTGCTGATCCCTGATCCAGTCCTCAGGAGTTCGTTTCTTAGGCTTCACAGCATAAGGACCATTTGCGTATGACCTCTTGATCGTACAGGATGAGCAGTAGTTTGCACACTTTTTATCGAACAGATGAATTTGTTTGTTGCTGGGGATTCACTGAAACGCATTGCATGGCAAGTCAGATTTGCATTGTCCCTCTTATCTGCTGTTTCCTGACATTTTCTCCTGGTGCTGTGTTGAAAGCTTAGCTTCCTCCATCGCCAGAGGCAACCCTAGCCTCCTGCTCTCTCCAGCTCCATGGCTGCTGCCATTTTTGTTGGGATTTATTTGCCTTCCATAATTGAAACTTTGTAGCTTTAAGTGGAGGCCTGGGCCCGTCAGGGTGTGTGGAAAGCTCGGCTTGCTCCATCGCAGGGAAACCCAAGCCTTGCTCCTGCTTGCTCCGTCGTCATAGCCATCTTGGTTGGGGTTAATTTGCATACTCACTCCTGTTTGGCTTGTGTACATGGCTTGTGTGCATGGTTTGTGGGTGTAGTGGATTGATAGTTATATTTTTTCTTCTCAAACATTGCATTTTTACCCATCTCACCACTCATTTGATATCTGTTATTTATCATCTCTTGGCACCTCAGTCAAAACTTTCCACTTAACATTCTGCCACAGTAATTATCCCAGAGAGAATAATTCATCATTATGCACACCTGTCTGTCCCATCAGACCATAAGCAGGAGCAACGTCTCAATCGTCTTATTCACCTTATCCAGCTATGACTCATACATCACTGTCCCCAAAGGCCTTTCCCAGCAGTCTTAGCAAAAAAAGCATTCCTAGTCACCGGCCATTCCATCTCATTTCAGTACCAAACAGAGTTAAGTATGGAATGTTATCATGAAAAAAAATTAACAAAAGCAGGGCACTGACTTTTTATCCCTTTGGTTATTTCTAGCCACTCCTACTTCCTAGCATAAATTATGAAGTCAGTAAATCTATCTTAAAAAATATGAATGAATGAATAAGTAATGGAAGGGTTTTAAAAACAAAGTAGAGGCCTGGTGCATGAAATTCATGCACGGGGTTGTGTGTCCCTCTGCCCAGCCTGCACCCTCTCCAATCTGGGACCCCCGAGAGATGTCTGACTGCCCTCAAAGATATGAAAAGGGACCAATCAGAAATTAAGCATACACTGCCTGAAATAAAGAATAATGTACAGAGATCCAACAACAGACTAAAAGGATCCCAAGAATAAAATCAAAGATTTGAAAAACAAAGAAGCAAAAAACACCCAACTGGAAAAGCAAAAAGCAAAAAGAATCCAAAGATATGAAGAGAGTGTAAGGAGCCTTTGGGACAAATTCAATCATACCAACATCCGAATTATGGGGGTGCCAGATAAGAGAAAGCAAGATATTGAAAACCTATTTGAAGAAATAATGACAGAAAACTTTCTCTGTCTGGTGAAAGAAATAGGCTTACAAGTCTAGGAAGTACAGAGAACCCTAAACAAGATGAATCTAAAGAGGACCAAACCAAGACACATCATAATTAAAATGCCAAGAGCAAAAGACAGAATCATAAAAGCAGCAAGAGAAAAACAGTTACCTACAAGGGAGCACCCATACGACTGTCAGCTGACTTCTCAACAGAAACTATGCAGGCCAGATGGGAATGGCAAGAGGATGAAGGCAGGGCGGAGGGACCCGCTCCCACACAAGTGCACAGATCTCATGCACTGGGCTTCCTTCAGTACATATATGATACTTGAAGTGAGTGGGATGCCTAGAGTCAGTGAGGAGAAAGATTATAAAAGGAACCTCAAGGGCGGGAAGGATAAGTGCATCGCTCTGGAATGATCCAACATTTGAAGCTGTGGTGGGAAGACTTCACACCTGCCCATACAGGCTTGACTGGCCCAGGAATTCTCAGCCAGCCATAAACAGCTGGAAAACAGAGTAAAATATACTAAACAACTACTGTTTAGTCATTGTATAATAGGAATGAATGTCTGAATTAGGTCAGAAAATGGAGAGATTCGGATTACTAGAGTAAGTAAGCTCTAGATGCTGATATTCACAGAATGAGGTGTCGAATGAAATCAAGATTTTGGACTATGTGTAGCCATTGTTCCAGCTGTATCCATTGTGTGGCTGAGATGGAGAGTGACTGTTAATACATCTGGGGACAGGTACGCAATTGCCCATCTATTGTTATTGTAGTTTATTGTATTTAGTCTTCTTTTCGCTCATATTGTCCTTAGGTTGCTTATAAATTCTACTTCTCTTCATTTCTAGAGAAATAATATTGGATGCCTCCATGCTTTTAGGTTAGAAGAGTACCTATTCCAAAACTATTCACAAATATTTAAATTATGGAAAAGGTTGAAATATTTACAGAGAAACAGTTTGAAAGAACAAAATGTTATCAGCTATTACCTCTATATAGTAAGACTAGAGCAATTTTAAGCCACATTTGCTAGACTTTATAATATGAATAAAAATAATCGGAACAGTATTGGACTTTGTGCTCCTAAAATATATGCCAGAATGAGCAAACGTTTCTTGTACAGCAGGAGAAAAACACAAAAATAATTGTGAAATAGCTCAATATTATCTTGTTAGGACAGTGATCTAGAATAATTTTAATATTATAAAACATAAACACGAAACCTAATTTATTATTCAACCTGATTGTTACACATAAATATAGTGTATAAGTAACAATCATATTCAGTGACATATTTAAAGAAATTCAGTGATTTAATTTTTCCATCTCGTGAGACAGTTACATTTCAAATAAGTTTCAAGAATAAGGAATCTCCAAGCTAACAAAAAGCTACTGTTGTTTAAACAAAAGGACAAATAAATTCAAGTGTGCTGATTGTCTACTGGAAAATGTACTCAGGACTTTGGAAAAGTAAGGTGCACTGTTGAAAGAGAATGAACTTTCAATGGCTCATTTCTCTCCCAGGCAATATTTCAGCCGATTAATGTTGGGACATTTTATTGCCATGAGAAATCACGGTGCAGCAAAACGAAGACCTGTCTGCTGAGAAAGCAGCCAGTGAGCCCCTCCATCCGAGCATAAACGCACACAGTGACCTTCCGCCTACCTTAGTTTTTATCCCGCGTCGCGTGGTGGAGTGTGTCTTTGATTAGGACGATGCTGTCAGGAGAAAGTAATACAAATGTAGAAGAATAGAGTCTTTACGGGAAATGAATCGCTTCTCTGATGGATGATCTTCACCCCACTTCAAATAATAAACCACAGAACAGCTATCGTCTGACCGTACAGAGATGTTTGCTGTTCCCCTCTCACCCTCTGTGTTATAGAAGTTTTGCTGGATGCTCTCCCCCAAACCTAGCTCCTAGGCCACTCCCTTCTCAGCTTGTCACCTCCTCAGCTCAGATTCCTGGGATCTGCAGGGTTTTCCTGCCACTGGCTGCAAATTGTCTCCACATAGTGAGTGGAGGCACCTAATTTTCCTCTTTTCTCTCCAGGATGAGAGTACTTTAAAAAAAAATTATCTTTATTGTTGACAGTATTACAGATGTCCTCTTTTTTTTTTCCCATTGACCCCCTCCACCCTGCACCCCACCCTGGGGCTTCATTGCACTATGTTGTCTGTGTCTGTGGGTTATGCATATAGGCGCATGAATTTTTGTGTTAATCTCTTCCCCCTACCCTCACCCTGCCCTCACCTGACCTTCCCTCTGAGATTCGACAGTCTGTTCCATTCTATGGCTCTGGATCTATTTCTTTTCCTCAGCTCCTCTGAGTGAGATCACATGATAATTGTCTTTCTCTGACTGGCTTATTTGACAACTAGTGGCCCGGTGCACGAAATCCGTGCACATTAAAAGGGGATGAATTAGAGGAAATAATTTAATATTGCTATTTGCCCTTTCTCTATAATAGAAGTGTCAGAGATGAAAGAAAATTAGTAAAGTGGATATGAAAACCTTCCTCCTGTCAGAGTCTGGGGTGCACCACAGGACACAGAGTCAAGTCCCTACCCATCCACATGCACCTCAAAATCGCATGAGACCCAGACCTGGCCGGTGCCCCCACATTGGGCTAGATCCAGACTCTGCCAGTCCCACCCTTGTCAAGCCCTGCTGGGCATGGGGTGTGGCCTGAAGTCCCCCAGCCCAGACTGTCAAGGTCTCCTGTCAAGCCCCACTGGCTGAGGGACATGGCCTCAGATCCCTCATCCAGACCCGTTGGGCGGAGGGCGGAGGGCATGGTCTGATTTCCCCAGACCCAGCACTGGGGGTGTACCTTGAGGTCTCCTGTCAAGTCCTGCTGGGTAGGAGGCATGGCCTGAGGTCCCCTGTCAAGCCCTGCTTGGGGGGGAGGGGAGGCATGGCCTGAGGTCCCCTGTCAAGCCCAGCCAGGCAGGCGTGTGCCACCTCAGGTCCTTTGGCCCAGTGCTGGGGCATGGGGCACAGCCTGAGGTTTCCCATCCAGTCCTACTGGGTGGGGGGTGTGGTCTGAGATTTCCTATCAAGCCCAGCCATGCAGGGGGCACAGTCTCAGGTCCCCTGACCCAGTGCTGGAGCTGGGGGTGTGGCCTGAGGTCCCCCAGCCTAGTTCCAGAGTGGGAGGCACAGCCTGAAGTCCCCTGTCAAGCCCCACCTGGTAGGAGGCACAGCCTGAGGTCCCCTAGCCCAGCACCAGGACGGGAAGCACACCTTGAGGTCCCCTGTCAAGTCCCGCAGAGTTGGGGGCATGACCTGAAGTCCCCTATCAAGCCCTGCTGGGGGAGGGGGGACACAGCCTGAGTCTCTCAGCCTGGTGCTGGGGCAGGGGGAGCAGCCTGAGGTCCCCTAGCCCAGCACCAGGACGGGAAGCACACCTGTGGTCCCCTGTCAAGCCTTTCCAGGTGGGAGGCGTGGCCTGAGGTCCCCTGTCAGGTCCCAGGGGGGTGGGAGAGGGAGTAGCCTCAGGTCCCTGCTGATTGCTCATTAAGGCTCCTTATGGGAACTTGGCCTCAGCTGTGGGCGCAGCCATCTTTGTGACGGAGTGATGGTCAATTAGCATATTCCCTCTTTATTAGTTGGGATATTTCACTGCTTATGGATTGGCGTCTGTGGACAGTCCTTTCACCGGTGTTGTCTGTGAGGGTGGTTCATTTGGTCGAGGGGGGGATGTTTTGGTCCCCTTTTCCACAGTCTGTTTTCCTGGTTCTACCAGCGTGGTCCTGGCCATGGTGTTCCTAACTTTCCCAGAGCCCTCTCAGCAGTGTGCTGTCCTGAAGTCCAGCCAGGGTGCTAACCCCTATCTTCCCCAGAGTATTTCAAACGGGTGAGTGTCTCCCTTACCCAACTGTATGTCCCCTTCACCTGGCTCTGTCCAACTCCTGCAGATCCCTCCCCCCACCACCCATACTACTCTATTTAAAAATTCATTAATTTTTTTTTAAAATATATTTTATTGATTTTTTACAGAGAGGAAGGGAGAGGGATAGAGAGTTAGAAACATCAATGAGAGAGAGACATTGATTAGCTGTTTCCTGCACGCCCCCTACTAGGGATGTGCCCGCAATCAAGGTACATGCCCTTGACCGGAACCAAACCTGGGACCTTTCAGTCCGCAGGCCAGCACTCTATCCACTGAGCCAAACCAGTCTCAGCAAAACTAATTAATTTTTAAATAGAGTAGTACAGGAGGTATCAGAGAAGGGGAGCAATTTATTCCAAGATTATGTGAGCAGTTCAGGAAAACTTCCCCAAGGAGATGAACCCCGAAATGAATTAATAGTTAAGCTTTAGCCAATAAATAAAAGATCCTAGTTCGAAACTTGGATTTTAGTGCCCTCACGCTGTACAGAAGGCCTGAGCTAGTCTAGCCCGATAACGATCAATTTCCTCCCATTCAACATCATATTCTATAAAGCATCTCCAAGCACGGGAACAGGCACAATGAATGATGGGAAATCAGGATTCCTAATGGAGGTCTCCGTTCACCCTTAGCCATCGGGACACCAGGTTTTTCATATTTAAGACAATAACTAATGGTGCAAATGCAAGGGACCAAAATGACCGAAATAAGTTGAGCTAATCTTGCATACACACACCTGAGATTGCTGGGTAATTGAATTGCAATGATGTATTTTTATAGCAAGAAAATGTATGTGTTTCTGGTAGTAAGACGATATTCTATTCTGTCTGGCTGTTCCATTAAATCTCGCAGCAGATCGAGCGTCACTTAGAGTGATTGAATGGCACTGGCCTGGACACGATTTTCAAGGTTACGGGTGGCCCTGAAATGCCTGCGCCCAAAGGAAAAGAGATGCACCTTCAACGCATCGATGGGCACCTTCATGAATAACAGTCACGGCCACCGATTCTTTGTCACTCCGCCGTCGTAAAGAGGTGTTTCTACTTTGAAAAATGCACTTGATGGGTTTAAGATGCCTTTTAATCTTAGATCGTCTTGTGATTGGCACTCTCCTTCGGCGACCCGTCTGACACTCCATTCTAGGACACTCCTGACGGGGAGCTGTGCACCTGGACCCAGCTGAATACCCTGCTGCTTCTGAGGGGGCGCAGTCCCAGGGTGTCCAGATGAGGTCATTTAAAAATCCGGGGCATGTCTATGTTCTCTCTGTTCATAACACAGTGCCTGGACATCATTTGACTTTTTTAGGACAAACTCAAATTCCTCTTTCACACAATAGACTATCAACTACTTGAAAACACCAGGAATGATGTCATTAACATGGATTCCATGTATCACATCCCTAAAACACACACACACACACACACACACACACACACACACACACACAGGACCGTATTTCTTCTTCCATCAACTAGACCTTGGCCAGCATAGCTACACGATGGCACATAAGATGGTATCCAGACCCACAAATGCTTTTCTCCAAGATACTTTGAACGAGTGTGAATTGTGTTTCTGAAACAAAACTGTAAGTTGTATCAGATGGGAAGCCATGACCCAACTTCTCTTCCACCCCCACCACTGCCATAAAGGACAATTTAAGACAAATGTGGAAAAAGGGATGCCAGATTTTTAGTTTGGGACATTGATAAAACACGTACTGAGCATCAGTTATGTGCGAGACACCCCAGGCCATCTTCAGGAGGCAGATACAGTGAGATAGAGAATCATCCCTCAAGGGTTTTGTGAGGTTCTGAGAAAAAGCCACCTCCACCACTTCTGTATAGCAAATACCTGTGTGCAAAGTGTTATCCCTGACCAAAAGATGTGATGGTCCTTCCTGGGTTGCCGGAAAAGAGAGAGCAGTAGCAGGTACATTTAAGGTTACATCTGAGGAATGAGAATTTACAAAGCATGCAGAAAAAGATAAGCATTCTAAAAAGAATCAAGAGTGTTGCCCAAAATAAGGAAGTATAACATCAGAGAAGGGAACATACTTCAGTTGTGAACAGTACAAAGCATGTAAGAAGTGAAGAGAAAGGTACTAACTAGATAGTTCCGGGCAAATGGGACTTCCTGGTATGCCCTGCAAAGGAGATTTCACATCCGTGTGTGGGCCATAGGGTTACTGCCAAAGCAGTTACCTTCAGAGTACATGTTTTTAGGAAAGTGACTAACATATCTCTGGAATGCAAACTTATGCAGAAGGAAATGAAGCTGAAGCGATCAGAATGTTTTTTAAAATAGTACAACGGAAAGGTGAACCTGAGATAGAGATGGGTCATCAGTGTGAAAAGGAAGTTGGGATGGGAAATGTTCTTTCTCTTTAAAAAGAAGGAACATAAAACTTTATCAATAAAGTTTGATTATAAAAGCTACAGACAATATTTCTTAGTAACAAACACAAAATCTTTTAAAATTATATATATATATATATATATAAAAGACTAATATGCTAAGTGTCCCTCTTACCATCCAACTGGTCTCTATGATGTGCATTTTAATTAGTTAAATTACCACTCTGACTTCTGACTCTGAAAGATGCCTAGAAAAACGTGTCATTATTTGAGATAAGAAATACGAGGAGATAAGTCCATTTAGAAAAGAGAGTGGTGAGTTAAACTTTGTACATTTTGATTTGAAGATGTTAGTGCAAACTAAACGAGGCAAAGCCTAGCAAGCAGGTGGAGATCCATGTCTCAAACACAGGAGAGGTGAGCGCACTGGTGAGAAACAACAACAAAAATGGTTCCTGAGAAACAAAAAGTGACCAGGGAAGCAAACATGTAGAAGGCATGCAGAGGAAGACGGCCAGGATGAACCGGATAAATACATTGTCACCAATAAATAACATGTGTTCAAAAGGTACAATATATATACAGACCTCTAGCAGGTAAAGAAAGTAATTTAGCCAATAGAGTAAATATATTTCCAATAAGAAATTTCTAGACACAATGGATGGAATTGTATCAAATATCAGAGGAAGAAACAATATTGATCCTGCCTAAGCAATGTCATACAGGAGAGGAGCAGTGAGCATGGCTCACTCTTGATTCTTTTTAGAATGCCTAACCTCTTCTGCATGCTTTGTTCAACTTATTTTATCAATAAAGTTTTATTATAAAGGCTACAGACAATATTTCTTAGTAACAAACACAAAAATTCTTTAAAACAATCTATCTATATATAAAAGACTTATATGCTATGTGTCCCTCCTACCATCCAACTGGTCTCTATGTTGTGCACTGACCACCAGGGGGCAGATGCTCAATACAGGAGCTACCAAGCTGCAGTGATAGTAGCCGTTTTTCTCGGTGATGAAACCAGAGAGGAGGGAGCCCCATTCCTCTCGGGGCCACAAGATTCCACCTTTGGCCGTTGGGTTATATTGTTGCTGGGGCACTGTTGGCTCCGAATCTGGTTCCACATTCTGTATGACAGCAACTTTGCAGAGTGCCAGGACCCCATGGGGGATGTTGGAGAGCCAGTTTCAGCCCCATCCCCACAGGCCAAGGGACCCCACCTGCTGGAGGGACTCTGCTCACTCTGCAGATGCCAGGGAAGGATCATGGGAAGTTAGCTCCAGGAATTATCCAACCTGTCTCACCTAGTCCTACCCCACCGGCCACGTTTTAATTAATTTCCTTCTGATGTGCACAAATCCATGCACCAGGTCCCTAGTTTTTATGTATTACAGAATAGCAATATATAAAAAAGAATAGTATACCACGACCAAAGAGGGTTTATCATAGGAATACAAAGATGATTTGAGCTAAAAAAATCAATATAAACCACTATATAAATACAGTAAAGGAAATGCATCTAATTGTGTCAATAGATGAAGAAAACGCATTTGCTAAAATCTTAGGCTCACTACCATTTGTTACCAAAAGTATTTTATGCGTTCGTGTATTTATGTGACATCACTGAGTAGCAGAATGAGATGGAAGTGTGAATTCTGTGGGCAGAGAAAGTAGCACTTTCTGCTGAGATTAAAATTGTAGTATTTTAAGCCGTTTGTAAGGATCTTTGCCAAGAAGGAACAAGGGAATAGCAAGATGTCAGTTTGCAAAACATTGCAAGTTTCCTCCTTTCCTCCGTGAGCGCAAATATGCATTCAGAGGGAGATGGAGGTGTCTGTGTTTCTGTGGGAAGAATAACTTCCCTGCCTTTCTGACAAGACTAAAATGATCCAGAGAAAGACATGAGCGAGCTCATGGTTATACACGTTCTGTACCTGAAACATGGTTCAGGGTTGGCTTCTTCCAAAGGCACTTGCATGTTCAGTGAGGCAACTTATTTCTTAGGATGACAGCAGGGATATTGCCTATAACCCAGGTCCAGGTTCCAGTACCCGGGACCTGTGGCTGCTCAGAGCCTCTGACATTGTGATGGACTCTTCTAGAATATCGTCTTCTGGGCTTGACCCATTACTTTCCCGTGGACAGACCAGGATAGGGTGGGGAGAGAAATGAGCCTCTAGGATCCATCACCATATTGCTTTCATGTCTCAGCTATTTCCTCAGCTCTCACCTTGTGTTCCACTGGGAGCATTAAAGAACAAGGAAGAGGAAGAAGGGAAAGAGGAAAAGAAAGGAAGAGGAGAAGGAAGGGAAGGAGCAAGAATTCATTTGTGCCAGAGAGAAACTCCCCAAAAAGCTTTTCAAATTTTACCAGCATTTTTCCCATGAGCGTGGGCATGTTTCAAGAAAACTTCCTTTTGGCCAGTGGGGTTTGCCTGCCATAGAATTGTTCTTATTTTGATTGTCCTGAGGTCGATACACATGGAAGAAGCATTCTGAGCTCATGAGTACACAAGCAGGCAGCAGGAGGCCATGTCTGGGTAATGGACTGCCCACATGGCCCCCCAAGCCCACCACCTCTCGGATCTCTGGGGAGACCTACCATTGGGCTTCTCAGTGCTGTGGCACCTACTCTGTCCTCTAAGATTGTCCCAAAGCTCACCTTTCTTTGACAGCAGGACAAATGGATAGGTAGAGTTGTCATTGAGCCCATGGCTCCTGGGAGTGAGGAGACTGCACAATTACCGTAATTTCCAGCATAGAAGACAACTTTTTAACCCAGGAAAATCTCCTCAAAAGTCGGGGGTCATCTTATACGCCGGGTGTCATCTAATAGGGTGAGTCTATCCCAAACTCCGTATTTTAACTGGAAAAGTTGGGGGTCGTCTTATACGCAGTCGTCTTATACACTGGAAAATACGGTAGGAAAAGGAAAGTTCTTTCTCTTGCACTTTAAGACACTTCCTCTCCTGTAGGTGGTACCCCCTTCAGGCCTTTTCAACTAGAAAGAAAGCTGTACTCAGTGCTTCACCCCCTTCAGGACCTGACCGAAGCCTGATGTTCACACTCGTGCTGTGTTACTGCTCCCCCAGGAGGCACCACCAGCTTCCTGGCAACTGTTGACTTATGTGGGGTGCCCAGTGGGCGTTCATCTTCTCTCTTAATTGAAAACAAAACGCCGCTGCATTGCTGCTTTTTGCCACTGGCTAATTCCTCATTCGTGAGGACACACATCCGTCTGCTTCTAAAACAATCGCATTACACCGCGGTACTCTGTCTCGATCATGTCTTGCCCACTGACCTGTTAAGTGTTCAGGGGGAGAAGCGAAGAAGAAGAAATATATCGTGACTATGTGCTCGGAAGTGTCATGCTGTAGTAAAACTTATGGCTTTCCTCTTCAACTTAAGTACAAAGAATGATCGGGTAGCACTTTTGCAAAATTTCCAATGCAACCTCTATAATATGGACAGCGAAATGAGGGCTAAGATGTGCTTTTAAAATTATTGGAAACGATATATCAGAGCGGGGACAGGTCATCCATCACACAATCAAGCTTTTATGGGAAATTCTGACACCAATCTTGTCCCCTAGAAAGCTTGGTACCCAATTTAAAAAGGAGAATCATAGCAATAGTATGGGGGGGGGGGGGCGGGGAAGAGAGGGAAAAGCCCTTCCTTTGGGTTTCTTATTGTTAAAATTTTTTATTACATTTCGATGAATATTTTTAAATAATGTATAATATCTAATTTTACCGTATTCTACTTTATTGTCCTCTTAACAACTCATTTTAACTAGCAACGGAAAACTCAAGCATAGCTCAAGGATGCTAAGGATGGCAAAAGTCATAAAGATTTGAAAGAAGAGGGATCAGATTCTGACTCCCCAACTTATGAACTCTATAGTTCTGGCCAACCCAGGTAATACCAGAATGCCAGAGTGCACATCTGAAAGGGAACTTGTTTTCAGAATTATAGATAAAATAGAACGAATAACAAATTCTAGGTGTGAGGCATAGTAAATGTTAAAACATCAATCTGAATATTGGAATCATTTATTAAAAAATACTTGAACCGCCGAAACCGGTTTGTTTGGCTCGGTGGATAGAGTGTCGGCCTGCGGACTGAAGGGTCCCGGGTTCGATTCTGGTCAAGGGCATGTAGCTTGGTTGTGGGCACATCTCCAGTAGGGGACGTGCAGGAGGCAGCTGATTGATGTTTCTCTCTCATCGATGTTTCTAGCTCTCTATCCTTCTCCCTTCCTCTCTGTAAAAGATCAATAGAATATATTTAAAAAAAATACTTGAACCCAAAATTCCAAACATCAAATTTACATCTACAGAGCATGAGAGCTACAAAGGGACTTAGAGGTGATCCCTGAACCATCTCTTAACCGACATAAAATGTAAAAACCGCTCCTAAGAGATAAGAAGAGGTTTATGTGAACAAATCCCAAATGGCTATGAGCAGGCTTGTGTATGATTGCTTGGGGTTGCCATGTTTGAAAAGTTGGGGTACATTTACACAATGGGATATTATGAAGCTATAAAAAAAGAAGGAACCCTTACCTTTGGCAATGGACCTTGATATTAGGATGGTAGGTGAAATAAGTCAGTCAGAGAAAGACAAACAAATGACATCATTCACATGTGAAATCTAATGAACAAGAAACTGATGAGCAGAATAGAAACAGAGGCAGGAATACCTGGAATAGACTGACAGCTGTCATGGGCGGGGGTAGGTAGAGGGGACTGGATGAAGGAAGGAGAAGAGATTAGCCAGAGAACATGTATGCATGACCATAGACACAGACAACAGTGGGGTGATGGCCAGAGGGCGGAGTGGGGGGGAAGGGAGAGGGGAGGCACAGGTTCTGGGTGGAGGTGGGCCAGGTGCATCTGAGACAATATTTCCTCTTTCTAATCATTTGTAATATTTCAATTAACACTTTATTTATTTTTTAATTTATTTTTTTAATTTTTTTATTATGTTACATGTATACATATCTTCCCATTGCCCCCCCTCCCAGGCATACCCCAACCCCCCAGTGTCTTGTGTCCATTGGTGATGCTTATCTTCATGCATACAAGTCCTTTGGTTGATCTCTTATCCACCCCACCTCTCCCTAACCTTCCCACTGTAATCTGACAGTCTGTTGGATGCTTTACTGCCTCTGTGTCTATCCTTTTGTTCCTCAGTGTATAATGTTCTTTAATGCTTTGTTGATTTAATTTTTCGTGAAGAAAAGATAATATGTATTAAACAGTTGCACTTAGTCCTCCATTGTCTTAGTGATTGGTTCAATCAGTGATGCATCCATTAGGAAAGTGGGCCCTAGGGTACAGTGGTGGGGAACGTACACAAACCTCGTCCACAGCACTCTTGTCCTAAAAGGAAAATAAGGAAACAGATCATTCAATGAAAATGCAAAACATAGTTATGCTTCCCAACGACTTGCGAAGGCGGGGGCTTATGTTTCCCCCTTTTTACCAGAATCATTTCCCCGGCGAGCAGTGCCAGTGGGGAGCATCGAGCAAGTGCTTTCGACCGGTCCAGCTGTGCCGTGGAAAGCACCGGAACCCGGCGTGAACGCTCAGTCAAAGGGGCTCGGAAACCCCCAGCTACCTAGCCGCACACCTGGCACCGCTGCCTCCCAGGATGCACAGTTGCCTAGGCAACAGATGGCATCCCTCGAAATAACCCGTTCCGTCTCCAAGGTGCAGCCGAGACCTGGGAAGCCATCGGACCTGGGGCTTTTTGAACCGCTGCCTGTGGACATAAAACACAAAGTGAAAAGTGCCACTGGCTGGGTCGCGTCCTGGAGACCTGCTTGCCGTGGTTATGTCACCAACAGGAGTGACAGCGATTGGAGCACGAAGTTAGGACAATAATGACTATCATGACAACAATGATGTTTATAAAAGCAAACATTTTGTGAATTAAAAAGTACTTCGGTTTCCAATGAATTCATATCCATCTTCTAAAACCATCTCTTTTCAAATTCCCTTAATTTATAGAATCCAATTGCTATTTTTAAATCCCTGTATTATTCACCCAAATTGTCTCTCACATCTGGCCGCATTCTCACTATCCATTGTTCACTGGCTCAGGCCCGGCTCTCACTGACTGTCACCCAGATCATTTCAAGAGATTTTCAAGCTGTTGGCCTGCCTCCAGACTCTTAGCCAACACCCCCTCCTCCGTAATGCAACCAGAGCATCTTCTTAAGACGCTGGAAAGATGTGACAATTGCCAGCATCAGACAGGCAAGCCCCAGCATCCGGTTCATACGAACACCTGTACATGGTATTGCTCTTCTCTGGCAATGCTCTCCAAGAAGCTGATTTTGCTGCTGACAGAAGTGAAAGGATGATTCCTCCTGAAAGGCACATTTATATAAAAATATTTTTTATTGCTTGCAGAGAGGAAGGGAGAAGGAGAGAGAGAGAGAAACATCCATGATGAGAGAGAATCATTGATGGGCTTCCTCTTGCACGCTCCCTACTGGGGATCAAGCCTGCAATCCGGGCATGTGCCCTTGACCAGAATCGAACCCAGGACCCTTTAGTCAGCAGCCCGATGCTGTATCCACTGAGCAAAACCAGCTACGACGAAGGTACATGTTTTTGATGTACAAACACAGGCTTTTCAGAACCCTTCTGAAATTTTATTTTTGACTCACACGCGCCGCTGTCTTTGTGGTACTGACTCCATGCTTTTCCCATGTTGTTGCACATTTTAGAGCTCTTGGGTCATTTTGCTTCCTAGTAAATTCCATTCGTCATTTAAGATTGCTTACATGTTTGCTTTTCTGGAGGTTTTTAGAAAACCTTTACCTGTAAGGTTAGCCCTGTCTGTATGGCATAACCATGTTCCAGGTGGTGTTTAAGCAATGTAGGTGTATTATTTTACTGAGTTCTTTCCTAATTCTGTCTAACAGTTATTCCTATAATTCCTGTTTTACAAAGAAAGATAATGAGGCTCAGACAATTTTTCCAAAATTGTACAGTGAGTAGATGGTAGAGACATATTTGAACTTGGCGGTCAATTCTGGAGCCCAGTCTCTTAAAAAAAATATACTGAATTCCTAGCCTCTAAAGTCTTATGTTTTAGGGACTGATTTCTAAGTATTTCACATAGAATTATTTATTTATTGATTAGACCATTCAAATAGAAAACGTAAACATAGAAGGGACAACGCATTTCTTATGGTTTACATGCAGCATCTAAAAGAATGCGGTATATAAATCATGGGAAATGAATGAGGGAATGAATGGATAGATGAATGAATGAATGAATGAATGAATGAGGGAGGGAATGACAGATTCCAGAAAAACCAAGCTCCTTAAACAGTAAGATGATTTTTTTAAACTTTTTTTTAAAATACACTTTATTGATTTTTTTACAGAGAGGAAGGGAGAGGGATAGAGATGAGAGAGAAACATCAATCATCTGCCTCCTGCACACCCCGACTGGAATCAGGCCTGGGACCCGTCAGTCTGCAGGCTGACACTCTATCCACGGAGCCAAACCTGTTAGGGCCAGTGAGATGATTTTTGAGAATAACTCCTGTTCTTTTACCAACATATCCAATAATTTCTTATGATAGTTTGCTACTGTAGATGGTAGGGGCCTAAAGAAAAATTTAATAGCTTGAGATTTTAGTTTATTTAAGCTTGTATAAGAAACCCAGAGCCTTAGGACTGGAAGGAATATTGTCTTCCCTAATGTTCTCATCTGCCAGACCTTTTTCAATCAGAATCTAAAAACTCAATTTGGTAAGATGTAATGATGATAATGTTATCTTCTTTTTTTTTCCCCTCTCATGAAATTTAATCATGACTTTAAATACCTAATTTTATAGTTCTTAATGCCCTGTACCAACTCTGTTATTGAATGTGCAATTATAAGAGAAATTTCCAGCTGCTATTAGCCTGACTCGTGTTTTTATAAAAAGCAAGCGATGCCCCATTCCACAACCCGGAGCTCTGACAATGAAATGGAGAGCAGAGAAGCCCAGGGTTTCTAGGAGTGATCCACGTGGTCTTGGTTGAATCCCTTACACTGCTAACACCATACCTTTCCCAGGGGAAAGCTACATAAATGCCATTGCATCGCCTGCGTCTGGCAGAAGGCGGGTCAATTAATTGATTGCTTGTCATGGCAGTAAATTGGGTCCAAATGATTCTGTCAGAGAAATCTGAAAAGGATGCAACGAAAATGTTGGCCTTCTCTAAGCCACAGGGAAAATGGGGAGCTGTAGGGTTCTCATTTAAGAAGGAGGGGCCCTTCCAAAACGGGTGTGGCTCAGTGTATAGAGCATCGGCCTGTGGACTGAAGGGTCCCAGGTTCGATTTCGGTCAAGGGCATGTACCTTGGTTGCGGGCACGTCCCCAGTAGGGGGCACGCAGGAGGCAGCTGATCGATGTCTCTCTCTCATCCATGTTTCTAACTCTTTATCCCTCTCCCTTCCTCTCTGTAAGAAAAAAAAAATCAATAAAAAGAAGGAGGAGCCCAAGGATAATGTTTTTCTTTTCTTTTTTTTTTTAATATATTTTATTGATTTTTTACACAGTGGAAGGGAGAGAGATAGAAAGTTAGAAACATCGATGAGAGAAAAACATCGATCAGCTGCCTCCTGCACACCTCCTACTGGGGATGTGCCCGCAACCAAGGTACATGCCTTGACTGCAATGGAACCTGGGACCCTCCAGTCTGCAGCCCAATGTTCCATCCACTGGGCCAAACTGGTTTCGTCATGGATAATGTTTTTCATATCTGAGCAACTTGTCAGGATTATATTCATCAATATCCCTAAACTCTACAAGGTGGGTGTGTTCAAACTTTGAGTTTCCATATTGGGTAAAGATCGTTCATATGAGGAAGAGATAGTTCTTAGTATTTGATTGATATAAGAGAATGTTGCCCCTTCTGATTAAAAACGACATTGTATCTTTCGTAGCCCGAGGAAAATCTGTGTTAGTATATGATATTAAAATAGGCAAAATACCGTTAACATATGTGACAATTTTATAAACAAAAATAAAAACATATCATCGAGCAGTTGTTACTCTTTTTTTCCTGGCTAGAAGAAGATTGGCACCGATTCTTAGGTATCTCTTCATCATTGATTATCCTTGGCAGACTGCCTGCTGTGAGAATGGGCACTTCATTAATGTTATTTAAGGGATTCTTTCGCACTTCCAATGAATGCCATTGCGTGTTTAGGGCGGCCTTGTATTTAGTTTGGAATTATCTAGGACATAATTGAATATTTTTCAGAATGTGATTTATTGACCCTCTGTATCCAAATCAGCTGGGAAATTGGTTCAAAGTACATTATCCTGGCTCCCGCTCAAACTCAGAATAAGGGATAGGGACTAAAACCTCTAATTAATTCTCTGAAACACTAGTAATTAGGAGGCGGGTCTTTTTGTGCTAGGTCCCGATGCCTAAAACAGTCTCCTGATTAACATATCACACTTAACACATTGGCGTTCATACAAATAATCTCTTCTTCGTATAAGGCATATATTTGTTCTTACTAAATTGGTGAGAGAATTTCCAAAGGGCACTGTTATACTCACTAAAATGGATATTAAGATAATAATGGCCAGTTAAATTCTAGTGGGAATAATATCTCTATAGATAGCTGTACCTGTATCTATAGTGAGCTATCTTTTCTTAACCTATGGGGAATTGAGCAAGTTCTCGTTGTCAGGCCTTCACATCAGTGATCTCATTTGATTCTGATTATAATTTAAAAGGAAGCATTTCTGTGTACTTTAAAGATGGAGGAAAAAAACACTAAGAGGTGACATGGCTTTCTCACGTTCTCATCCACTGTAGGAGCAGGCCTGAGCGCCACATCGGGGTTAAGTACCATATTTTCTGGCATATAAGACAGCCCCCAACTTTTGCAGTGAAAATAGAGAGTTTAAGATATACTAGCCCTTTAAGAGATCAACCAAAGGACTTGTCTGCATGCATATAAGCATCACCAATGAACACAAGACACTGGGGGGTTAGGTATGCCCCTGGGGGGGGGGGGGCAATGGGAAGATATGTATACATGTAACACATTAATAAAAAAAATGAAAATAAATAAAAAAGATGACACCCGGTGTATAAGACGACCCCTGACATTTGAGAAGGGTTTAAAAGTGGTCTTATACGCCGGAAAATATGGTACTACTGAACCCTCATGTTTCTACTGGAGGCTCACTGCCATGGTCTTCAAGACAAGAAAGAATCACAAGCATTTTGACCTCAAAACTCATTTAATCTTAAGGTCGGCTTATATAAAGGAATAACATGAAAATACAGTTACATTTTTTTTAACCTTCCTGCTGAAATTTGACAGTCTGTTTGATGTTTTACTGCTTCTGTGTCTACCCTTTTGTTCACCAGTTTACAATGTTCTTTATTATCCACAAATGAGTGAGATCATGTGGTGTTTCTCCCTCATTGACTGGCTTATTTCACTCAGCATAAGGCTCTCCAGCTCCATCCAGGTTGCTGCAAATGGTAAGAATTCCTTCTTTTTAATGGCAGCACAGAATTCCATTGTGTAGATGTGCCATAGTTTTCTGATCCACTCATCTGCTGACGGGCACCTAGGCTGTTTCCAAATCTTAGCTATTGTAAATTGTGCTGCTATGAACATAGGGATTCATATATCCTTTCTGATTGGAGTTTCTAGTTTCTTAGGATATATTCCTAAGAGTGGGATTTCTGATCCACTCATCTGCTGACGGGCACCTAGACTGTTTCCAAATCTTAGCTATTGTAAACTGTGCCGCTATGAACATAGGGGTGCATAAATCCTTTCCGATTGGTGTTTAGAAAAGAAGCAGCAAGCTGTTCCCATCATAGCAGAAGAATGAAATGACTACTTTATATTATTTTTTTAAATCTTTATTATTCGGAATATTATATATGACCCGTTTCTCCCCATTGACCTTTCCCACCCCAGCCCAGCCCCCCAATCCTACCCCAGACCCTCACCATGCTATGGTCTGTGTCTGTGGGTTATTCATGTACACATGTGAGTTCACCCCGCCCTCCCCTGCCTTCCTCCTGAGGGTGGAAAAGCCTGCGTTAACCAGAAGCCCTCCAATTCCACTGTACGAGAGGAACGGTCAACCCCCCATGGAACTTTTGCTTAAGAAAAGTTTTCCTAAGAAGCTGCAGAAAGCTACCAGCTCGGGCAGAAAGAGAAGGCAATCTGTGGGCACTTACGTAGCTGGCACTTGGTTTGGCTTTTGCTAAAAATGACTGAAAAATGTTGCTGATCTCCAATGGCCACTGCTGCCTCTGGTTCAGGCTGCTTTCAAATAATAACCAACTTTACATCCTTCAAATGCCTTTGTTTAAGAAAAAAAAGACTTCACAACTGATGAAATTGCTAAATGTATTCTAAGGGGGGCATTGTACCAATTTTCTTTGAAGAAGAGAAAAACGCGTTAACCCTGCACTCAACAATAGGCACCAGAAAACCAACTCAGAACTGTTTACCGCCAGTGCCCACCGCAGGCCCTGGAGCCAGCCTGTCCCCCAATACTGACGCTGGAGCAGCTCCATACAAGGCATGTTTTCCTAATGGTTCTCAGCACCCCCAGGCCAGTAAGTGGAGGTGCATTTTCCGCTAGATCTGGCAGCTGAAACAGGTGCTGTGCAAATAGAGCCCCATCGCCATCCTTGATGGGCGCTCATTGTGAGGGAGCACAAAGACCTGCATCCTGGGGTAGCCACTTTCTCTTCGCGCCTGCATTTCTATTTCAGAAAGACAAAGTAGGTAGCCTTCGCAAAGCGTTCTCTGAATATGTATGCCCAACGTTCTTATGCCAAGCATTTCTATAGATGGGGCTGAGGAAGAGAACTAAGTTTTTCTGGAAGCACCAGGCATCAAAATTAAGTATCACCAACCTCCAGCTGTTTATCTCGGGAGTGAAGGAAGGTCTCTTTATGCCTTAAGATGCCACTTGTGCCGAAACCGGTGTGGCTCAGTGGATAGAGCATCGGCCTGTGGACTGAAGGGTCCCAGGTTCAATTCCGGTCAAGGGCATGTATGTTGGTTGTGGGCACATCCCCAGTGGGGGTTGTGCAGGAGGCGACTGATCGATGTTTCTCTATCATCGATGTTTCTAGCTCTCTATCCCTCTCCCTTCCTCTCTGTACAAAAATCAATAAAATGTGTTTTTTTTTTAAAAGATGCCACCCGTGTTCAAAAATGTGTTTTTGACACACGCGGATAAACTATCATGAGAGGGTTCGTAATGAAACCGGGAATTAGTAAAACTGATCTCAGTAGAATGTGTGAACCCTCTAGATCAGCGGTTCTCAACCTGTGGGTCGTGACCCCTTTGGGGGTCGAACGACCCTTTCACAGGGGTCGCCAAAGACCATCGGAAAATGCAGATATTGACATCACGATGCATCACAGTAGCAACATTTCATGGTTGGGGGTCACCACCACATGAGGAACTGAATGCAAGGGTTGCGGCCTTAGGAAGGTTGAGAACCACTGCTCTAGATGCTTAAAACTTGCCATTACATCCTTAAGTAAATAAATCTGTTGGGAAAATTTCTCTCCTGCATCACTCTGTTATTAAATATCAGTCCAGCCCTCACTGGGGTCTGTTGAAACTCAGATTTGAAACTCAGATGTTGAATGTCAGGATCACAGACTCTGAAAGCTAGACCTCGGTCCATGTGAACCCCAAATGCAAGAGGCCTGCAGGCCCACGTTCTCCTCCGTGTTCTGCTGGTCATGGATGTTGCAGGAATCATGGGACTCCTGCCACTTGTAGGGTTTCCAGAAAACCAAGACCCCAAATGCTGCATGAGAACTCATATGGACACGCGTGACCTCTAAGGTCATCACGGAATAGCATGTGTCCTGTGGAGCGCTGCTCTTTATCGTGTTTATGGACTGGTTCTGGGTCTCCTGCAAGGTCCCTCTGGCACCCTTCGAGGGCAAGGACTCAGTGCTAAGCTCAGCCATCGCTGTGAACAGCGAGGAGGAGGAGGGAGAGTTGAGCAAAGCAATGCTTAGTGGGACCCAGGACCTTCCCTCGCTGTAGCAAGCAGACCGCGGACTACAGGCAGGGACTTTGAAAATGGACAGCCAGGCCATTTCTCGGGTCCGTTCCCACATGCAAATGCTCACACCTCTCAGTGGCCATTGCTATTCCAGGCGCCAAACAAAGCCTGAAGCCGCAGCATCAGGGGCTGTTGGAGAAGTGGTTCCATCTGTGCCACTGTCTCTTCTTTCTGTGTCATCGATTTCCCGTCAATCCCTGGGGTAGGCTCAGTCCCAGCGCTGAGATCCATCCTCATCAAGACCCTCTTAGAGACTGTGGGGCCAGTCTGCTTGTGCAGAAGAAGAAAACCAACTCTAGTGCCCAGGACTGCGATTGGAGGCTCCCTCTGGTCTCTGTCTCTGGTTTCTGACTCCTTCTCTTTCTGGAAACCGAGTCACACAGGATTATGGGCAATTAGTTCTCAAGTGTCCACGTTAACTAACCATGCTGGCCTGCACTCCACCTTCACTTCCATTCAAGGGAGTGTTAGCTGTCTCTGATTCCAAACTCCTGTCATCTCCATAAACTATGGACGCACCAGCAAACACACAAACACAATCCTAAGAGCAGGGCACCCTGAATGGTACTCAGCAGATTCTTTCCAGTAGACAGTGCTTGCGTTTCGAAATAAATAATAAAAAATTTGGGACCAGAGGACATAATTATTCTTTCTTAAGATCTACTATGTGTCCGATATTGAACCAGGGATTGGGATGCGAATCTATGATTTCCTCCTTCCCAAACTCTTACATGCCAACCAAACAGCTAAGCATTGGGCTGGGGAGAGGGGTGTTCAGACAAAATTGTGCATTTTTACATGGTTTCAACTTTTATGTATAAAACCCTTTATAGTTTATGGAGCGTGTGTGTGTGTGTGTGTTTCAGGAATTGAGGTGTGAGAGAGAGGAGGAAGAAAAAATTTACAGGCTTATGCGTGGTTTTGATTAATAATAATATGGATTTATTCAATTGCAGCAGGACTCAGCCGAAACCGGTTTGGCTCAGTGGATAGAGCGTCAGCCTGCAGACTGAAGGGTCCCAGGTTCGATTCCGGTCAAGGGCATGTACCTTGGTTGCAGGCACATCCCCAGTAAGGGGCGTGCAAGAGGCAGCTGATCAGTGTTTCCCTCTCATCAATGTTTCTAACTCTCTATCCCTCTTTCTTCCTCTCTGTAAAAAAAATCAACAAAATAGATTTTAGAAAAAAATCTCGTTCAATTCAGGTAATGTAATTTTGAGTTTAACTCTGTCACTTACAGCCCAGAGGTTTTAGGGGAAAATAGACCTCCATTTTCAATTCTGGAAGAAAAGTGGCGAGCAGAAGAGTGGGTGGTATTTAGAGCTCATCGCCCTGGTCCAGGAGAGCTGGGTGAGACCCAGAGTCCGGGCAGTGGTGGGCAGTCCTGGGCTGCCAGATGGGCTGTGGACGTCGGCTGCCTGCCAGCTCACTGTGCCCGACCGGCCTGACATTTTGCGGGGGCCATTAGACACGCATGAAGTCTGCCCCCCAATATCAACTGACGGATTAAGAGAGAGCAAGTCGCTGCGGTCACTGGCAGCCACATTAGCGTAGCTCTTCCCCTTCTGCTTCCTGGGCAGACTGTGTCATATAAGATGGTGCCATTTCACATCAGCTGGCATCCAAAACCCACATCCAGCCGAAACGTTGGCAAGAAGAGGGCGAAATCTAAAAGAAAAAAATGAAAACAGTATTACTTTTCCATCTGCGGTTCAGAAACCAAGGTCAGGGCTTATGAATTTTCAGCAGCCGGCGTATCACTCAAAAATCTTTCTCGAGAGAAGGATGGCATCTTTATTCGATGCGCTGATGACTTAGAAAGGACCATCTCGCTTAATAGCTTTTTGATTCTTTGACATGGATGGCTTTTACCCGTTGGATGCTAATTCCCCCAAAAAGTTAACCTCGGTCCTGAAGCAATTGGATTTAATAGCATTTTTGTACTGAATTTCATAGTCGGCGGTGCTGCCTCCCACTCTGTCTAGAAATGCGGAGAAAATGGGATACTTGAAAACTGAAACGAGTGCTTCACATTTATGGAACCCTCTCAGTACGACACAGCGGAGAACGCTTTCTCCAGGGAATCGAGATTCTCCATAAAATCACAGACTGGCTTCTACTCCTCTTCGCGCACAGCAGGGGCCAGCAGCTAAGGGGGGCATTTGTCCTGCCCATGGTCTAGCTCATGGTGGCATCAGAGATGTACAGCTCATGCAACGTATCGTTCTTGGCATCTTCTCTGCTCTCCTTTGCAGCAAGAGTTCCTTGCAAAGCCTTCGAGCAGTTCAGACACACACCCTCTGTGAGCTCCATGCAGCCGGCGACCATGTTGATGATGTAATGGGTTCTCAAGGTGGCTGTCCAAGTTCATCTCACAAAGGAGGTAACAACAAATCCGTCTTGCGTTTTCATGAATGGTGTTGTCTAACATGCATGGATTGCCAAGTTCCTCTTCCTTTGATGGTTCCATCTTGCATCAAGAAAAAATAATGTTGTCACTTATGACACCTGGGATTTCAAAAAAAAAAAAATGAGTCATCTCTGGAGGTGATTGTGTATAGCAATCCATTATCAAGAAGCTTCCATTGGCCGAAACCGGTTTGGCTCAGTGGATACAGCATCGGCCTGCGGACTGAAAGGTCCCAGGTTCATTTCTGGTCAAGGCCATGCACCTTGGTTGCAGGCACATCCCTAGTAGGGGGTGTGCAGGAGGCAGCTGATCAATGTTTCTCTATCATCGATGTTTCTAACTCTCTATCCCTCTCCCTTCCTCTCTGTAAAAAAATCAATAAAATATATTTTTTTTAAAAAGAAGCTTCCATTGAGTTTGTTACAGAGGACTTAAAGATCTGTTACTGTTATCAGAGAAATGCCTGCATGGTCTTTCTCTGTTGCTAGTAAAAGGAAGGTTCTTGGGGTGCCACTTGAATAAGCATCTCTGGAGGCCCCGCAGGAGGCTGGGATGTGGCAGAAAGCTCTGTTTTCGTGGAATGACATTTTGGGCTCCCATATCCCATCTCGCATGGCAGAGGCATCAGCAGAGCTGGAAGCAATACCACCATCCAGACCTCCTTTCCCTTGGGAGCTGGGTCCAGTTTAGCATGCGGCCGTCCATGAGCCCCTGGCGGGGGTCCCAGGGAGAGCGCCCCCTGCAGCAGGCCCCCCAAGAGAACCGAGAGCCGAGAGCCACGAGAGAGAGCACCTCTGTTGAGGAGATTCAATACCTTACGTCTTCCTGTGCTTGCTGCGGCCACACCTGCTCTGGCCAGTGGCCTGTTCCCCGGTGTGACTGACAGGCAAGTACCTTCCCGTGTCACCCAGACTCTACTTAGCCCCTTTCTTTCCCCTGGAGCTGTGGGGACAGACCACAGAGCGTGAGCTGTAGCTTCCTGGCAAGGCTGCCCAAATGGCATGCCAGCCCGCAATGCATGGCCCTCCCTTCGCTCCGTCCCAGGGACTCCTCGCCAGGTGAGGACAAGGGTGGCATTAGCATTCTGGAAGCTGCAGAGGATGTAAGTCTATGTTCCTGTGGAAAAGCTTTGAAGTCAAACCAGTGTCCTCTGGCTTTGAAGTCCGATTGGCCTTGGTGGGACTTGGGGACATGACTTACGCTCTGGTGACTCCGGATCTGGAAAATAAGAGTTGTTGTTAAGGGAGACTGAAGAGAGAGAGAGAGAGAAAAAAAAGAAAGATTGCTTTTCTGTCATGTTCTCCGGTGTCTGAGTTCCTTCAGCTGAAGGATTAGGTTTTAAAGTCTCTGTCTCCATCCCTGAACAGCAAGCACTGACCATATGGGGGAGATGAACAGATGGAAAGGGAAATTATCAGTGCTCATGTGAAGGAGGAAAATAATTCTGACACCATCAAGGAAGAACCCTCAGGGGAAGGGGAGGAGGAAAATGGATTTTCTACAATGAAGGGCAATTGGTTAAAAAATAAAAAAATAAACAAACAAAAAGGAAGGACTATTCCAGTGTGCTTCTGGATCAAACACACGTCTTCGTGGAAATCACAGGACACTTTTCTAGGTGTCTAAGCAAATGAAATATTTATCAGTAAGAGCGTTCATGATAAATTTCCCTGAACATCTCCAGTCTGGGCAGGATTGATGTTTGCCTCGGCCTGTGGTAGGCAAACTGCGGCTCACGAGCCACATGCGGCTCTTTGGCCCCTGGAGGGTGGCTTTTCCACAAAATACCAGGGCCTGGGCGAGTCTGTGTTGAAGAAGTGGCGTTAGAAGAAGTTTACGTTCAAACAATGTGGCTCTCCAAAGACATTTCCATCGTGGTCCTGTGGATGTTTGGTTCAGGAATTTGCCGACCAGTGGCCCAGGCTGATGATTTCAATTTCAGGTCAGCCTGCCTGCAGGGCTGGAATTTAAAATACTAGTGGTTGCCTGAAGATACTCTGCTGCTTCTTTTTTTTAATTTTTTTTGTGTGTGTGTGTTACATGTATACATCTCTCTCTCTGCTGCTTCTGTTTTCCTCTTCCTCTCTCCCTCCCTCTTCCGTTTGAAGCACCACGTCCGGTTTCAGAAGTCCTTGTGCCCTCTTGTGGCGAGCGCCTTTAGCAGCATAACCTGGAAATAGAATAGAGGGGTCCTCAGATTGCTGACCCCCCCTCCAGCCCTCACAGGGGGTGCTTTGCTGGGTGGGAGCCCGGACCAGACCTAACTCTCTGGGACAACGGCAGCAAGTGCACAGGGAGATGTGAGCTCGGAGGGGTTCAGTGTACCTCCACTTTTTAAACACTGCTTTGGCCCTAACCGGTGTGGCTCAGTGGATAGAGCGTCAGCCTGCGGACTGAAGGGTCCCAGATTTGATTCCGGTCAAGGGCATGTACCCTGCTTGTGGGCACATCTCCAGTGGGGAGTATGCAGGAAGCAGCTGGTTGATGTTTCTAACTCTCTGACCCTCTCCCTTCCTCCTTCCTCAATAAAATATATTTAAAAAAATAAAAATAAAATAAAAACTACTTTGTTTCAGAAGCAATGTGATCTTGGGCTTAATTGCACTTAGCTTTCTTATCTTCATGTATTTATTTTTTTAGATGTTTCTTTGTTGTTGTTGTTGCTAATCCTCATCTAAGGATATTTTTCCATTGATCTTTAGAGAGAGTGGAAGGGAGGGGGGAGACAGAGAGAAACACTGATGTGAGAGAGACAATCGATTAGTTACCTCCTGCACACACCCTGACTAGGGAACCTATCGTCCATAGGTCAATGCTCTAGCCACTGAGCAAAACCAGCTAGGGCTGAATTGGAGATATTTATATATCTCTACCAATCCGCAGGAATAAATGATCATGATTGCATTTGCTGGCAGACAGTTTAAAGAAGATGTATTTATTCAGTAAGGTCACATTTTATTATTCACTGGGAGTATTGATCATTGGGCCAAGGCTGATACAAAAAGTATGAAGTATAAGAAAACAAACAACTATATTTTGTGTAAAATTTTATGTTTAGAGAACTACTCCTTCACAAAGTAGCGAGTCGATGATTAGATATTTATTTATTATTTTGGCAAATGATTAAAGATAATCTATGTTGTGCTCAATATTAGCTTATGACTAGGAATTCCTGGTGGGTTCCTTCAGGGGGCTAATGTTCTAAGAAGCAAACAACAATTAAATGAATAACCACATCATGGCTGTCAGGATGGAACTATGACAAATGCTAGGAATGCAATGCCTAGGGCTGAAATTGTCTTAGGTGGGAAAGTACAGGGACAGTGAGGCCTGGGGTGACATCTAAAGACATAACCAGCGTTATAGGGGCAGAGGGAAAGATGTTTTGGGGAGACGGAGAAATAGTACAGGCGGAAGCAGTATGTGGAAGTGGGGAAAGGACAATCCAAGAGTGAAAAGATCAGAAAGCAAGAGGAAATGTGCGCCGAGACTGGTGTGGCTCAGTGGATAGAGCTTCGGCCTGCAGACCAGAAGGTCCCAGGTTCGATGCTGGTCAAGGGCATATATCTTGGTTGTGGGCACATCCCCAGTGGAGGGCATGCAGGAGGCAGCTGATCAATGTCTCTCACTCTCATGGATGTTTCTAACTCTCTAACCCTCTCCCTTCCTCTCTGTAAAAAATCAATAAAATATATTTTTTTAAAAAAGGTGGGATGCTCATTCAGTAGGATTCACGCTCCTGGTGGCCACACACAGGACATTTTTTATGAGAAACCTGAAAAAAGCTTGGACTTGGGCAACCTTCCTTACCCCTTTCCACAGTCACTAGAAGAGGTAGGTGTATGTGGGCGCCGGATATGGGCTTCATAAGTATCAACCATATCAGTTTATAGAAATCCTCAGGACATGTAAGGCTTCCTCAGTCCTTTCGCTTAGGAAACAATCACATTTTTCTCTTCCTTTCTTCTCCTTGCTCTTACCCACCGGGCCACACGTGCCCTCGCCTTCCCCAGGGGCTACGCCGGGGAGGGTGACTCTGGGCAGAGCTCAGTTCCACAGGAAGGAGAGCTACCCCCTACCCTGAGCCATGCCAGTCCCCGGAATGAAGTCGCCTGCTCTTTTATTAATTAGGGATTGAAGGTGTTAGCTATGCATAGCCGAGTCAGCTTGATAACCACGCCTCCCGATGTCACATTCCATAATGAGAAGGATAACAAGTCATTTGGATGCTTCAGCCAAACCTGAGCACTGCCATATCTTGTCACCATCGAGGGACGCTGTAAATTGGCAGAACAGATCCGCCCCCAGCACGAGTCACTGCCCCATTGAGTGCTGGGAAACACCGTGGTGAGATCACAGGCCGAGGCAGTGAAGTTCATTGCCTCAGAGGAGGGTGTGGCAAGAACTGCAGATGGTCTTCCATCACCTACGCACTGCGACTACCAGGAATTCTGGCCAAATTTCAACAAAACGGTGAACCTTTCGATGGAAATGATGAAGTTCCCTTTTTTAACAGAAGATAATTTGTGTTGACCCGTCTTTGATAGTAGCCTTTTGGCATTTGTAATCCGCTAGGAAGCTCATGGAATGATTTATTTTAAATTTGGGTGTTTTACTTTTTAGGATTTCCAGTTAGTCCTCATTCTACAGTTCCTGTTGCCCTCATGGAGTTTCCTATCTGTTTCCTCCTTTGACGCATCTTTTTCTTTAAGATCTCGAAGAGATTTGTAATAATTTCTTAAAGGGCTTAGTCAGCTGGCTTCAAATCTGCTTCAGCGCAGGGTCTGTGTATATTGTTCCTTTTTTTTCTTGCTGTTTTGAGCATAGTAGGAAGACTGGATTGTGTCTACCAGAAAGAGATGCTGAATCCCGTTCCTGCAGGTGGTTGAATTACTCACATTTACTCTTTAAATGTTTTATTTCTCTTTATTGTTAAAAGGATTACAGATGTTCCTGCCCCACCCATTGACTCCCCTCCACACTGCACCCACCCCCTCCCCAGGCCCACTGCACCATGGTCTGTGTCCATGGTTAGGCATATATGAAGTTCTTTGGTTAATCTATACACACACACACACACACACACACTTTCTCCCCCCCACTTCTCTCTCTCTCTCGCTCTCTCTCTCTCTCTCCCCTTGTATATACTTTTGATTCTACCAGTTTTGTCATTATTTTTGTTAGAGTGATTCTTATTTCTCCTAGGTCCTAGGGCCATGGTCAGCAAATTGAAACTCTAGAGCAGTGGTTCGCAACCTTCCTAAGGCTGCGACCCTGGCATACAGTTCCTCATGGGGTGGTGACCCCCAACCATGACATGTTGCTACTGTGATGCATCGTGATGTCAATATCTGCATTTTCCGATGGTCTTAGGCGACACCTGTGAAAGGGTCGTTCGACCTCCAAAGTGGTCGCGACCCACAGGTTGAGAACTGATGCTCTAGAGCCACATGTGGCTCTTTGGCCCCTGGAGTGTGGCTCTTCCACAAAATACTTCAGCCTGGGCGAGTCTATTTGGAAGAAGTGGCATGAGAAGAAGTTTAAATTTAAAAAATGTGGCTCTCCAAAGAAATTTCAATCATTGTCCTGTGGGTGTTTGGCTCTGATGACTAAGGAGTTTGCCGACCGCTGTCCTAGGACCTGTCTCTAATTGTAAAGCATGTCCTTACCTTTAACCCTTCACCTTTCTGGCATCCCCATGTAACGCCTGAGGTTGCGGAAGTGGTCTTCTTCAGAGGATGGCTTACAGCAGTCCATGTGTTCTAATATTTCTATGTGTGCTCAGCCCTGTCGCTGGCACACTGCCAGCCTTCCAGAGCCTCAAATAGTGCCTGATGGTCAATTCTCAGCAGAGACCTGGGCCGGCGAGTCCCAGACCCGTGCTCTTCCTGCTCCACTGTTGAGTGTTGCAGACTCGCACAGACTTCTCTGTGCAGCTCTCTTCGTTCTCAGACTTACTCAGCAAACCCATCTCTTCAGCTCCAATCTCCCTGCCCCCCAGTCCGCCCAGAATCTTCCTGGCTTTTCCCTGGGTCACAGCAGGCAATGCCCAATCGAATATGAGCCTCAATTTGTGTTCCCATTCTCTCAAAGATCACAGTGCTCTGCTACTCCTTACAGGATGGTGACAGTGGGTACGTGCAATTGGCTCCCATATCTTGTTCAACGCTGTAGTTCTTACCACGCTAGTTACTTTGCTGGCTGAAACCACCCATTTCTTTTCCATGATGCTCTCTTAATTTCTCCCAGTAATAACCAGAATCGCCATCCATTTATTTTCTTTTACACCTGGTTAAATTTTTTTTTCTTTAAAAACTGAATTATGCTGAAACCGGTTTGGCTCAGTGGATAGAGCATTGGTCTGTGGACTGAAGGGTCCCAGGTTCAATTCCGGTCAAGGGCATGTACCTTGGTTGCAGGCACATCTCCAGTGGGGGGCATTCAGGAGGCAGCTGATCGGTGTCTCTCTTTCATCGATGTTTCTGACTCTCTGTCCCTCTCCCTTCCCCTCTGTAGAAAATCAGTAAAATATGTATTTTTTAAAAACTGAATTACTAGTGATCATTTTGGAAGATGTCATCAATTTCAGTTATTTAATACTAATAGCCCTACATAAAATTATTAAGTTCTTACACATACCAGATATTGTACACACAACTATATGTGTATTTTTCATTAATCTTACAGAACTCTGAAAAAACATGTACTTTCACAATTACATCTATGAGAGAAATGAATCATAAAAATCAAATTACGGACTCATAGCTAGAAAAGAAACTCAGAAAGTTTGCTACCAGCGCCCATCCCCTTTCTCTCTCTCTCTCTCTCTCTCTCTCTCTCTCTCTCTCTCTCGTTAATAATGGTTTTTCTTTATTGATTAAGGTATTACATACGTGTCGTTTATTCTAATGTGAAGAATACTGAAATAATACATTTAGCTGAGAAAGGATAGATTAGGGATCAGTTCTAGTCAAACAATTTTCAGGGAGACTTAAAAAGTCACAACACGGGAGCATTACTCATGAATATTTATAAGTAAAACCCAAGGAGAAGGAGAAAACATACATTTTGCAGATACGTCGCAGTGAAGAAAATGCCGAGGGAAAAAACATAGGCTTGGTGATTCCTATGTAAAGAGTGGAGTTAGTGATGAGGAAAAACTCATAACTAGTTTCTTACTCTGCTGTTCAAGGAAGAGGCCAAAACTGGAGAAAAGGTGTTTGAGAATCCCCGCATGCAGAAGGTTTGTAAACCCGCACCGATTTGCAGCACCTTCCTTATGAGATTAAGGGAATTAACCGTCACTGCTGGGGATTAAACTAGTTTTAGATAAGTCACCGGTGTCTGGCAGGGAGAGGAGGAAATCGAACCCCGAGTCGCAGAGGCAAGACAGCTGGCTCTGGGCCTGGCCTGGGGGGTGGGTGCTCATGGACCTTGGATGGGTCACTCTCCTCTTGAGCCCTCGGTGCTTTCATCTGCCAAGCCCAGAGCTTGCCTACATAACCTCTTCTTCACGGTGTTCTGAGAGTGAAAAACACTCGAAAGCTGTGATTTTGAAATGAGGTGGTTGTTCAGGAAACAGAGGTTGAGGAGAATAGTAAATGGATTGAGGTTAGGCTGAGAAGGGCTTCGAAAAGAAACTGGCATTGTTCATATCGTCAGTGCACAAAGCTAACTTTATCCCTAAAAGGCCAACCCCATTCTCATGGAAAGAGCTTGAAAGCATCCTTCTTCAGCAACATCTGTCATAGAGCTCCATGCACAGGCATGTCTGAGTGATTGATTCAATTGGAAATGTGTGTATGACCTAACTAGGAAATTATGGCTTAGCACCTGCAGTAAGGTGCTAAGCCATAAATTGCCCTTTCTGCCCCTGCCAAGATGGCCACATCTTTATCCTTGCAAACTGTGACTATGTGATATCACATGACAATGAAATTAAGGATTTAGATAGAATCAGAATTGCTGATTGGCTAACCTTAGCCCAGGGAGATCATTCTGGATTATCCACATGTAAGCACAGGGATCCTTAAAAGTAGACAAGGATGGCGAAACCGGTTTGGTGCAGTGGATAGAGCATCGGCCTGTGGACTGAGAGGTCCCAGGTTTGATTCCGGTCAAGGGCATGTACCTTGATTGCGGGCACATCCCCAGTAGGGGGCGTGCAGGAGGCAGCTGATCAATGTCTCTCATCGATGTTTCTGGCTTTCTATTCCTTTCCCTTCCTCTCTGTGAAAAATCAACCATATATATATATATGTGTGTGTGTGTGTGTGTGTGTGTGTGTGTGTGTGTGTGTGTGTATTTTTTTTTTTAAGTAGACTAGGAGACTGAAGAGGTGCTTGGAGAAGTAGGACTAATTCCATTTTCTGTTGCTGGCTTTGAAAATAGAGACAAGGAATGAGGGTGACTCTCAGGAGCTAGAAAAAAAGCAAAGAAAGATTTGTTCCCCTAAGCCTCCAGGAGAGAATGCAGCCCCCCGCCACCCCTAACCAAGAACTGAGAAAGCCCTGTGTCAGAGTTATCATCTCTCTATGGAGTGAGAGATAATAAATGTATGCTGTGTAAAGCCACCACATTCGTGGTAATGTATTAGAGCAGCCTTAGGGACCAAATACAGCATCTTTTATGAGCGAATGACAATGACACCAAAGTAATCAGCACCCTTTCCATGAGCTTGCAAATTCCACGCCTGTTATTTGTGAGAGTGCCCTCATGGGGTTCTGCACTCACATGACTTCAGACAGGATGGGAAAAACAGGTTTACAGTTGTGGGTACACAAAACATCGTGTATTCCTGGGTTACTGTTTATTATTATACTAAAGGTCTGGTGCACGAAATTCATGCACTCGGGTGGGGGAGGGTCCACAGGTCCCTCAGCTTCGGAACCCTTGGGGAATGTCCGACTGACGGCTTAGGCCGCCTCCTCATGGGGAGCAGGGGAAGCTCCTGCATTGAGTGTCTGCCCTCTGGTGGTCAGTGAACATCATAGCAACATGTCGTTCTGCCATTTGGTCAATTTGCACATTAGCCTTTTATTATATAGGATTATATGCCATAGGAACAACTGTAAACCTACTTTTGTGCCACCTTGTATTTCTGATCTCAGATTCTTGCTGTTTTCTTACTCTTCTTTCTGTTCAGCTATTTTTACTACTAAAAACATCTGTTAAGAGAAGAGCCAGATGTATAATAGCATGGAAAACAGTTTTCAGAGAGGTGATCTGAAAAAAAAAAAAAAAGACTACATCAATTGTTTTGATCTAGGGAAAAAAATGTTGGTAAGCTTTAAAAACTGCACTGACTGCATTATAAAAGTACTGTTCAAAGTGTATTTTATTTTGAGATAGTTGCTTATTAGATGAAAAGCATAGTTATATGATCAAAGAGTACTGGATTGAGAATGAGGTTATTCTGTTTTTGTTATCAATTTTCTCTTTTTAACCTGTATCTTTATCTCAGTTTCTATATTTAAATGGTGCAAAACTTTAATGAACTAATGTGTGTAGATGGCTCCAATACTTTAAAGTGTGATGTGTAAATGTGAGAAAGTTCTATGAGTAATGGAGAGAACATTAATGGAATAATCAAGAGATGGGTTTTATTTGCAGGAGAAAGCACAGGTTCTAGAATTATAATGAACTTGGTTTGAATCCTCACCCTGCCATTGCCTCGCTAAGCTTAATCAAGTTATTTACTCTCTTTGATTATCTCACTGCTCATTTGTAATAAGATGAGCAATTCCAATTTTAAGAGCCATTTTAGGGATTGATTATAATAATGCTATTAGTTTCCTAGTGCAATCTCTTGCCATTAAAACACGAATGGTGTTAATTGAAATAGATGTGAGCAAGTTTCTCTGTACCTGAGGATCGTCTACGAGAATTAACTCTCAGGCTTCTGTGTGAGTGACTCTCACTTCTCTGAGAATTTGGTGAGACAGCACACGAACTTGCCTCACGTAAGTCAGCTATTCGACAATGACCTTCTAAAAATGGCAGAGTCCAAAGTCCACAGGCTCCTCCTCGTTCTGGCTAGAGCCTGGCAAAGACAAAGAAGATGGGGATGTCCCTGTCCAACCCCATCTCACACAGTGCATTTCACCTCCTTCAGAGGAAGTCTCAGAGTGAAGTTGACCTTTGAGATGGACCCAATGGGCATGGAACGCCCAGGGAAGATCGCAGGTGGGGTGCAAATTAAGGGGAATGTTAGGGTTTGAAGCAACTATTACCTCAGAGTTGTAGCAACAGGAAGACTCTGATACAGTTTGTAAGATAATTAAAGCTAAGTCCAAAACCAAACAAGAAGACTGGTGTAAGAGGGAGACTAAGAGAAGAAAGAAAACGCTGTAAGTATGATTTAGGTGATTTAGATGTAGAGGGAAAGATAAAAGATGAGAAAGAAATTGCCAGCATTCTCATGTCCCTACTATCTCTCTGTCCAGGCCAACGGTGTTATCCTTTTTGGTATGAGAACCTCTTTGGGAATTTTTTTTTAAATATATTTTATTGATTTTTTACAGAGAGGAAGAGAGAGGGATAGAGAGCTAGAAACATCGATGAGAGAGAGACATCAACCAGCTGCTCCTTGCATACCCCTCGCTGGGGATGTGCCCGCAACCAAGGTACATGCCCTGGACCGGAATCGAACCTGGGATCTCCCAGTCTGCAGACCGATGCTATATTCACTGAGCCAAACTGGTTTCAGCCTCTTTGGGAATTTAACAAAGCATGTTGACCTTCCCCTACCATCTCAAATGAACATTTGCATGGAATAGCAGAGATTTTCAGAGCCACCTGAAACCCATCCATGGACACTAGATAAAGCTCTCCTGCCATAAATATGTACTCTTTTTATTATTTAGTTTTTATTTTTCAGTTACATTTGACATACAACATTATGTTAGTTTTAGGTGTACACCCCAGTGATTAATGAGATCATTACTTGATTAATATGGATGGAGAGTTGTGTGACATCCAGCTAAAAAAAGCCCAGTGATGTCTTCTCCAGAATTGGCAGTTCTTTTTGTCAAGATAAGAAAAAATTCTCCTTAAATCTGGAATTCTTTTGAGATTACTGCCAGTTGGCGGTTGCTTTTTCTTCAGCCTTTTTCAATTTGACTTACCAGATTCCCAGCTAGAGACCTATTAGAATAAATTTAGTAAATGTCTTGCCAAGATGTAGAGATATGCCTTTATTTAGAAACTTTGAGAACTGATTTGATTTCAGATATCTTGATATTATATTGTAATTCTGAGAGAATTTTTCCCCATTTCTGCTGGAGTTGGGAGCATATTTTGGCCAATGCTGGCCAATCATCGAGAGATCCCTCTCGTGCCTCTTCTCATGCACATCTCCCAAGCACCATCTCCTCACTTTCTTAAATCTGTGAACCACAGAAAAGAAATCAATCAATCCACCAGGAAGTTATATCAACTCTAGCTTCATATGGTCTCCCATATTGGTTAGTTTCACAGCATCACAACTACTTCAACCCAAATCAAGTCAGCTGCCAGATTGCTGCAGCACTCTCCTCACTCTTCAACTTTCATCATTTCATGATTTATTGTCAACACAGAAGGGTAATTGATCCTCAAAAGAAAAAACAATTAGGGTGAAATATGGGGAGCCAATATGGTGTCAGTCACAATGATGTATATTAGATATGTCATATGGTTTGTGGTAATACAACATATCATATCACTCATTTGCTCAAAACCCTCTAATGGAGTTTTTTCGCTCCTCAAATAAGTCCCATACCCCTATTCTGCTCAATGTGAAAGTCCTTGCCCAGGTCCTCCAATCATGGAAAACAGCCCTGCCTCACTTACCTCAGTCATAGTCATGTTGTCAGTCTTGCTGTCCTTGACAGTTGCAAGCTGGTTTCTTCTTGGTGGCTCTGGCACTCACTGTTCTGCTGGGGTTCTTGTCCCAGCCTTACAAAAGGTTCATCATTCATCTTGATGCATAGATTCAAGAAGGAGTCCAAAGATGAAAGATAATTTTGAAAGGCATTGGCGGTCAGAGGATTTTTAACTAAAGGAACTGAAGACTACTCCTTGTCTAGGGACCCCCGTGATATTTATTAACACAATTTGTCCTCGGGCAAGGTGGAGACATACACTTCAAAGGGTACAGTTTCAAAGAGTTTACAGAGAAGCATTGTCAGTTTGGGGAATAGCCTACAGCTATTCAGGTGTTTGGTCAATAGGAGGCAAGAAAATGCCCTGAGCTGTCTGGCAGAAGACTATTATCCTATTCAGGTTTGGGGGAAGTGCCCTTTAGCCATTTCCAACAGGTAAACTACATATGTGGCTTAGCCATTGTTGAGTTCCCCAAGCTTTACCAATCTTTTGATGAAACTCTTATAATTATGACATGCTGGAATTGGTTCCAGGTACTGTTCATCTGCCTAGAGTAACTTTTCCCAAAACTTCCTCATGGCCCATTACTTTTCAACATTTAGATCTCAGCTCAAACAGCACTCTTTCATAACGCATGAATTCCTCCATTGCCTAGCATGGCTCTCTGCCCCCACACACTCCACTTTCTATATCATTTTACCTAACATTAATACTGGTGCATTTCCCCCCTATCTGCCTATATTTATTTTATTTTTTCTCTAGTTGTTAGTTATCTCTATCACCATGTAAACCACGTGAAAGTGGGGATTTGTCTGACTGTTCTAATTCCAATACTTAAGAGATTATATTTTAGGGTGTTTTGATTTTTTGTTAGAAATGAATTATACACTGCAGAATCTGTTCTCAATAGTATGGTATATAATTATCTTTGAACTTTACTTTCTTGGCATTATAGAATGCATTCTATGTAGCTGTGTTGTTATTAAGGGAAGGTAAACATGAGATGCCACCCTATGCATTCATGGAATGCGATAAATGCTTAGAACATGGCCTTTTGCCCCTTCCTTCACATGTCATCGAAGATGAGAAATATTTGCTTCAACTTGAGTAGATGCCCCAGTTGTCTGGAGAATAACAATATTTCTTAGTTGTGAATGATATACCTGATCAGGATGATGATAGAAAGAAGGTAAAAAAAAAAAAAACATACACGCAGTAGCTAGGAAGTAAGAAATATCCTGAAAGTGCCTTTTCTTTTTCTTCAGTCAATTAGAGACATTATCAAAATAAGCTAATGGGAAGACGGCCTGGAGTGTTTTTCTGTTAGAAAAAGTCCTCATAATTGCCCTCAATCTCTGCCATGTATTTGTGTCCAGGGGTTGAACTTGAAATGTGTCTCCTGTGAATTAAAGAGCAACAAGGACTGTCACAGGAGAGTGAAAAAATACAGAAATCAAACCTCATTTACACTGACCTACTCGTTGTAAGCAAGGCCTTGGAGGAAAATCACCCCGTTATTTACTTTTCTGGGTGGATCATAAGTAAAACTGGGCTACATTTTATCTGGGGGACTAAGAATGGAGTCCTGCCAGGTAAATTTCTGTGATTGTCTTTGGGGTCAGCTTTGAAGTTCAGCTCAGAAATCTTCTGTGAATGTACAATGTCATATTTTAGAAACCATCTGAGCAAAATGCTTTCACAACCCCAATGGTGCCAGTCATTCTGATCATGAAAATCAGAAACTAAAACAAGGAACCTATTTGGAAACTGAAAAATATCTAGCTATTTCAAATCACAGCAGATAGAGACCAATCTTCCCCTCTTTGCAGAAAAGCCAGAGTACTTATTAAAGCAATCTCTATAACATTAGGGAAATTGTGGGATTTCCATATAAAAATTCGTATTCGCTACATCATTTACATAAACCTAAGCGACTGCTACCCTCTTTTATATACATGGATACTGAGTTAGAATTTTAAAAACTTCTAGAGTGTGACAAGGATCCAAGCAGAGGTGGCTGAGTCCAGGACTGAGAGGAAAAGAGCAGAGCCCTGTGCAAAGAGTCTGGCGCTATTCTGTGGGTGACATTGTGTATCCTGGCAAAGACTTCATTGCTCTCAGCATGTGTTCTTCTTTTGTGAAACAAAGAGTTTGACTTGGATTATTTATGACAAATCATTTCCTTCAAATTGTCCATCAGTAAAATTTGCACAAGAAAACAATGTGCCAATGAGTGAGGCCATCTAAAATCCAATACCCAGGCGCCAGTAAAAGTGGATCCATGCCAGGCAGCTAAGGGACAAAAATTTCAAAAAGCTGGGGAGACAACGTGCTTTAAAATACATATATTTTATTGATTTCAGAGAAGAAAGAGGGAAAGATATAGAAACACCAATGATAAGAGAGAATCATTGATGGGCTGCCTCCTGCATGCCCCCTAATGGGTATCAAGCCCACAACCTGAAGGGGAATGGAACCGTGACCTCCCGGTTCATAGGTTGGCGCTCAACCCCCAAGCCATACCAGCTGTTTCTGGCTCTCTATCCCTCTCCCTTCCTCTCTGTGAAAAAATCAATAAAATATATTTTTTATAAAATAGCGTAGGCCAATCACTCTGCACTAACTGGATAATTCTATGAATGATGAAATGGAAAATGAATGAAAAAAAAAGGCCCTAACTGGAAAACCCCAAATCTCAAGGACAGCTGGCACCAAGTCCAAACGCCACGCTTTGGGAAATGGAACGGGCGCCCTGGGTGAACCAAGCAGATGATTCCAGCACATCACGTTTGCCTCTGAGAACCCCAAAGGCTCCTGCTGAACTGCCGTTGATGTTGAAGAGAGAAAAGCAGAGTTAAAAGCTGATTTCACACCCTCCCGAATCCTTCACACGTGAGCACAATCCCCCAGCTATGGTAGACTGTCTTCTGCTGTTCGACCCTGGCTGAGGACGCATTGGACACCTGCTCTTTGCTCAGCGGAAGACAGCCCATTCCAGAGTCTGCACTGCGCTTGCCTGAAGCATCGCACTTGGCGGGGTGAGCACTGTCCCCCTGAAACAGGAAACCACTTGTGTAGCAAACAGTCATGTTTCTCTCTCTGAATGAAAGGGCGCCTTGAACTCTCAAAGGGCTAATGAAATGGGCATATGCACAGGTCTGATTGCCCCCAGGTCATAGTTAAGCCTGGGCTGTGGCCTCACATTAGCTTCCGTCTCTACAGACACCAACAAAGGGACTCACCTTGTTGTTGGTCAATGATATTTATTTCTTTAGTTTTTAATATATATATTTTTATTGTGTAAAGTATTATAAATAGTAGTACATATGTCTCCTTTTTTTTCCCTACTGACCTCCCCCTGGCCTTCTCCCCCGCCCCAGTACATGCCCTCACCTGCCCCCCCACCCCAATGTCCTGTATCCACTGGCTATGCCTTCACACACATGCATAGGAGTCCTTCGGTTGATCTCTTACAGGCCCGCCCCCCTCCACCAACCTCCCCTGCCTTCCCACTGTAACTTGACAGTCCGTTCACTCCTTCTTTACCTCTGTATCTGTTTTCCCTTTCCCTCCTCACCCCATTCTTTTTTTTTTTTTTCTGTTCCGCCATTTCATATAGAAGGAGGGCACAAACAAATCCTCCCTCTTCAGATCATGGCAATTTTAATCTATCCCATAAGCATAGCCACCAAAATCTATTAGGAGAAAATGTGGTAGTCAAATGGGAAGCTCACCCCATTCTTGTCTTTAAAAACATCTTGCCTTTGTAGGCTAGGAATAAACTTATAAGAGCAAGAAAAATGTTTGAGTCCCAATTTCCATGTCCAATAGTTCTGAGTCCCAGTTTCAATGTCAAACAGTTCCTCATGTGCACACGTCAGCCATGGTATCTGGATGGTGGACACATGGTGGCCATGCAGGTCCCACCCTCTCTGGTTTGGTCCTAGGCATCCTGTAGCGACACACAATTGACAGTACGCACCAATGGGTCCCCAAGGATTGTTTCCAACTTGAGCTCAGCTTTGAAAGGGAGGCAGTGTTACTGAATGGTCTGTATGTACAGTTGTGATTTTTTTCAAGACCCAATGGATAAGGAAGTTGCTCTAATTTGTGACTTAAAATAGTTGAAAAATTTCATACTAAAAAAAAATCATTTCTTTACCATGGTATTAATTTATTTTGATGTTTTTAATAGTATCATGAGCAGGACTTTGACCTTGTTCCTCCTCACTATCTTTAGGTCTTTGCTCAAATGGTGCCTACCCTGTTTCCCCGAAAATCAGACAGTGTCTTATATTAATGTTTGCTCCCAAAGATGCACTAGGTCTTATTTTCAGGGGATGTCTTATTTTTCCATAAATGTACACATGTATTGTTGAACAAAAAAAAAAAAAAGAAAGGAAATGTATTACCTGTCTATGGTACGGTAGTCATTGTCATCACCAACCAGCTCCCTGATGGGCTGCAGCGCAGCCGGAGCTGTTCAGGCAGGGCGAGGTCTCTTTAAATCAGGAGTCAGACACCTGACGGTAGCTTCGGGGGCCTTCTATTCCGGGGAGGCCTGATGTTCGGGGGGAGGCCTTTTTATTGGGGAGGTCTTATTTTGGAGGGAATGCTTTATATGACAGCGAGAGGCAAAACTGGAAGTAGGTCTTATTTTCGGGGAAACAGGGTAGTGAAGGTTGCTTAGTGAAGCCTTTCTGGACCATCCTCAGTTCGAACCGCACAATCCTCACTCAAGCTTTATTTCTTTTCTCTATTTTCGTGTTTCTATGAAACACTCAGCATAATTTGCTTTATGGTATATGTTTGTGTATTTGTTTTGATTTTTTTTTTTATTTCCCATCAAAATGTAAGTTTCTTGTGCATAGAAAAGTTATTCCATCTTATTCCTCACTCTAACCCTAGGACAAAAAAAATATATCTTCCACTTAACCCAAATTTAATAAACACATATTTAATTAATTTATTATCCAGCGGTAGACTGCTGAGTGCAGATGTATACACATAGTCATCTTTACCGCATTTTGGAAAATTGTTTTCAAAGCGGTGACACCAAATTGCAGTGGTTGGTGGTTTTCCTCATCAACACACTTTTTCCCTGGAGCCAAATATTGTGAATGTAAGTATAACCGCCTGTATTTTTTCACTTGCTTTTCTCTGTTTACCAAGGAGTTAAGCAGCATTTCATTTGTTTGTTATTTTTGTTTCTGTTTTTGTTTTGTTTCTTTTGGAGAGGAGGTCATTCAGGTCTCCTATTTTGATTTTAGAATATTTAAAGATTTAAATTTTATCATTCATGGTAGGGGCTCCTTTGTGTAATTTAAATATTACTTTGTTATTTATTTGTGGGTTTTTTGCTCTATATCTACGAAAATATCTTACATGTTTTCCTTTAAAATTTTAAAGGTTTGCCTTTTGGTACATGGAACTTTAATCACTTTGGGAATGTATTTTAGAATATGACCTAAGGGTTAGTTCCAGCCAGCTGGAGCATTCATTTATGAAGTAGCCCATTCTACATTGGCTTGTGATGCCGTATTTGACAGTTATGATCCGTCGTACGTGAGATGACCACAGAGCTGTGGGTCAGTTTCCAGAATCTTCCCTGTGTTCCATTGGACTCTCTATCTACTATCTGATGCACTACTTCAATTATGATTGCTTCGCATTTAATGCTTTAGAACAGAAAATATCCACCCTCGTTATTTTCTTTCCAACAATATTGATTCATCTTCAGTACTTACATATCCGTGTATTTTAGGATCTGTGGAGACATCCTGTGAAAAAGAGCGGGTTGGGATTTTGATGAGGATTTCCTTTAAACAATGGTTTAATCTGACAAGCATTAACATCATTAAAGCAGAGACCCGCTGCACCTAAGGAGAATGATAAGCATGACCTCTGACCTTGAAACTTATAAATAAGCTTTGAGTGTACTCAGGAAGACCTTTTTTGCAAAGAGAATTATTTTTTAAGGCTGAATTAGACCTTCATCCCCCTGTCCTTCCAACTACGCTCATGACCACATTTCTCTGAGTTTAAGTTGGGGCTGAACGGAACAGACCTTCCCATATGTGCTTCTGCAGCCGTCGAGGGGCCTTCATGGAGAAAGGCTCTCTGTCTTTCTAATGACCTCCAGCACTGAATGCAGATCGATGTCACTGAGCAGTCAATTGCCAGCAGAGCAGACAAGCAGGCCAGATCTTCACTCTCTACCGTCTATCAACGGTTCGTTCTTGGCTGCTGAGAGAGGATTACAGTGGTACCTCGAGATATGAGTGCCCTAACATACGAGATTTTTGAGATACGAGCCGTTGAGCGAGCGATTTTCGCTTTGAAATAGGAGCAACATTTGAGATAGGAGTCATCGCGTGGATCAGCCGGCTGCACACGACCCACCCGTTTACCGCGACTGGAGCATCTCATAGTCTCCCACGCCTCAAGGTGACGAAAGGAATTAAACTCATATCTCGAGGTACCACTGTATTGAAATTATCTACTGAACGCCTTCCCTGCAGGCTTCGCTTTTGTACAGAGCAGGATGTCCATCCATCCATGAGGTCTAGGACCATCCGCTCCTCCGTGGCCTCCTGGTGGACTAGAGCAGGAGAAGATGTATGGACCATGGGAAGAAGAGGGAGACCATGATCATTCAAATTGGAGATGGCAACAAAAGTCTCCCCGCAGAGCCCAGAGCAGTGACTTAGGGGATCTCCAGAGCCCACTACTCCGAGAACTGGAGTTTGCCTGGCAGAGGTTGTGATGAGATCAAGTCCCTCCCTGAAAGCATGTCCCTGTCACAGCAGCAGAAAGAGGAAAATCGGACCAAAACCACGCCGGCACTTCACCTCATTGGTAGGGAGGGAGCAGAAATCTCGTTTCCGTTCTTTTGTAATAAATCGGTCTCTTTCCTTTGCTTTTCTGCCAGTAGTGACAGATTATTACCAAGATGGTCACACAAACACCGGCTGCTTCTGAATTGTCACCGTGCAAGGGGATGGGGTGCTTCCTCCTCTATCCCAGGCGATCTGAGGACACGAGCCACGAGAGGAGTTCGCTAGGTTTATGGAGACATGCCAACGTTTTTTGATTAAATGGCACCAGTCTATGTTCTTAAATCTTTAATAAACACTTAAAGCTGGGCCTCATCATAGCTTTATCAAATAACATGGAAGGCAGAGCAGGGGTTGAATGAAATGAGGTTGCTCTGAGAGCAAGAAGCCAGTGAATGAAAAATAAAAAATGAAAAAGAACACATGGGTAATAAAAATGAAAAAAGTGTCTACATTTACCATCACTATGGAAGAATATTTACTGTTCTGCCTCAGGCTACCGGTATCCAGGACTTCAGATTCCCTCTCCGGACAGGGGTATACAGTAAATGGAATGGAAAATTTCTAGAGGCTGAAGGAAGAGATTGTAGGTTATGAATCTGCGAGCTCTCTGCTTGCCGTCCATGACTCTTTGTTTTTTATTTTTATTTTTATGGGGAGATGCCACTCTCTGTGAGGAACACAAAAGCTTTACGCCAAGGGAAATCTTCCCAATCACCTGTGGGAACATCAGGGCGAATGGGAAGAACAGCAATGACACCGGCTTGGTGTTGCCACCATTCTGACCCAGCCCTGCGGGCTGCTCGGAGGGAGAGCATTAGCCAGTCTGCTGAGAACCTGAATACCACAAAGCGTGTGAGAGGGGCAAACTCACTCTCTCCTGGCACAGGGATCGCTGTCTCCTCCTTCCCTCCCACCTTGGTGCCCCTGGCCCTCCAGCCTTGGGAAACCGAAAGGTTCACCTCACCGCGGATATGTCCCATCCTTGCGTTTCTTATGAAACACGCTCTATAGATTTTCCCTTCTCTTTCTGTTGGACTATTTTAGACACCTGATGTCCAGCCACTTATCATTTATAGGAATATCTCCTCCTGAAAATGAAGGCTTTCTAGATTCAGTAAAACCCAAAATACACAAAGAAGCCAGAAACAAGAGAGCATAGTCACAGGGTCAACACACACAGGGGAAACTAGTAAAGACCACTAGCATCGGGGATGTGCAATTAATGTAACAACAGCGTCTCTTTTTGCCTTGAATAGACGGAAAAATGTTTCATGTCCTATAATACCCAGGACTGTCGGGATTGCAGCCAACACATCTCCTACGTGTGATCGAGCTATGAATCCCTGCAGAGGGTTTGGACATGAGTCCAGCAACATCCATGGAAATACAAAATTCAAACTATTTCCTTTGACCCTGCAATCCTCCTCCTGGGAATCTCGTCCACAAAATGAAAGCGCAGATACGTCAGGGTGTACCTAATGGACTTGTTGCTAGAACATTGTTTTGTGGAGAGAAAAATTAGAAAGCCCGGGAAAGCCCATCCACCGGAGATGGTGGGAATAAATCATAAATCACGCCACCGTCACCGCAGGAGTGCTGCATAGCATGTAGTCATTAAAGCAAGAAGAAGGACGGTGTATACAGCGTCACCATGAAAAACAAGCAAATAGCGAGAAATTTATAAGCCTCAAAGTATGCATGTGCACGCACTCACGCGCACACACACAGACACACACAGACACACACACATATATTAGTTTGTTTACTTGCGTGATCTGTGAACTATCTGGTTTGCAAGAGAGTTGAGAGGACAGAAACTGGATAGGGAAGTTCAGTGGAAGTCACCAACAGTAAAACAATAATAGTAGCAGTGTGTCTACTGCGATTTCACTAGTCCTTGTAGATAATTACGTTTGGGTGTAGGCACGGTTCACATGGAAACAGATACGGGCTTGCACAGATCCCTGCACTTAGTAAATCCTGATTCATTCCCAAATGTTGGAACCACAGAAAGAGAGGAAAATCAGTAAAGCGAGTTCCACTCTCTATCCCAGCCACCCAACTCTATAGGAATATTCTTCTCTGTGAAAGTGCTTTACGTGGCTGATAGAGACCAGAATCAATATTAGCTGCCCCATTTTCCCTATTGACCCCCCCCCCCTGCCCCCCTCCCTCCCCCGGCCTTGCGCTTTTACCTGTAACCAGGGGTTATACTTATAAATTTTTGTTAATCCCCCCCCTCTGCCGCTCCCACTCCCTCCCTCTGAGATTCCTTCTCGTTTGCATGTTTCTAGGTCTCTGGACCTATTAGTACCCTTTTAGTAGCTCCAATGTTCCCTGGGCTAACCCAGTGCCCAAGCTCTATCTTTTCTGTCTAGTCTCCAGAGTTTAATGGCTTTTTACAAAATTACCTTTTCCTCCAACCATCCAACGTGTTTCATGCTGCATTAAGCAGAACTCTCAAAAGTTTTTGCTCCTAAAAGAATGTTCAGCTGTCAAAGAGCGACATAAATGTGTCAGGAATACTCTAACTCAGAGCTGGACTGGGGGATTATCAAGGCTCTCTGCTGCATAATGGGAAAATCTTATGCTTTCTTATTCGTATTCCTAACCTGGATGGGGATTCTAGGAATCAATTCCATCTGTAACTGTGACTACCAACTCATTGGAACCATTCCGCCATCCACTTTATTTCTTAAACAACAAAAAGGTCATGATCCGTTGTCATTGCGGTTACTGCTAGAAGTGTAGTTTCTTGCCTACTGTTACTATTTTAGTTTTTAAAAGAATGAAAAAAACTTTTTGGAATCTTATATTGTCACTACTACATTTGACTTAGCATCTCAGGGAAAGAAATACCTTTGTATTTGTCTTTGTAGGTTTTCAAATATTGAGGACATTCTGGGAAGTAAGACACATTTCGTCCTGAATTCCCGGAAACAATCCATGTTAGGGCATGTCCACATCTGTCCAATGTCAGGCCTCCGAGTACCTGCAGGAACCGATAGGTCCATATCAATCATGTGACAGAGAACTGAAGCAGCCCCATGGCCGAAGAGCCTTTCCCAGGGTTTTGCTAATAAGTTACAATTTTATGTCCAGCGCATTTTTACCTTTTACAGCAAGAGAGAGAATGTGTTTAGGGTAGAGAGGAAGCAGCACTAGTTAGATGAGCATCGGAAGAGACAGAGGAAAATGACTTTTCTTAAAACTTTCCCCACAACGAAAGAGATGAAACATATATATAAATCAGAAAATTAATTCTTGCCATCTATTTTTTTTTTTTTTTGCAAAAGTGGCATGGTCCACATCAGAGAAAAGGAAATCTGACCATTCGCTACACCATGAGCCTTAAGTCAGACAAAGAGAGACACACACTTCCTAACACTTACATGTTCCATCTAACACAGGGGAACTTGTAGAAACAGAGAATGGGTGGTGATTACCCGTGTCTGGGTGGAGGTGGGGGTTGGGGAGATGTTGGTCCAGGTATACAATTCCCAGTTAGAAGATAAGTTGTGATACAATCAATAATGCTGTGTTATTTACTTGAAAATTGCCAAGAGAGTTAATTTTATTTTTTTTAATTTTTTATTAATGTATTACATGTATACATATCTTGCCATTGCTCCGCCTCCCCCAACTTCCTCACCACACACACACAAAGGTAGTCCTGGCCTGTGTTCACTCAGTTGGTTGAGCATCATCCGACACACCTAGAAGTTGCCGGTTCAATTCCGACCAGGGCACATGCTCAGGTTGCAGGCTCCATTCCCTGTAGGGGGGCATGCAAGAAGCAGCTGATAGCTGAGTCTCTCTCTCTCTCTCTATCTCTCTCCCTCTCACTTCCTCTCTCTCAAATCAATAAAAACATAATGTAGAGGAGGGGAGGTAGCTATGTAACATGATGGAGGTATTTAACTAACTCTACTGTGGCAATCATATTGTAAAATGCAAGTATCTACTCAACAGTTGTCCACCTTAAAACTTCACAGTGTTATATGTCAATTATATCTAATTTAAGCTGAGGGGAATAACACAATTCAAATGACTATTGTTTTACAAGCAATAGGATAGCAATGGTCTTAGCTACCATTTATTAAATTCCTATCCAATAGCAGTCAGAGTACGAAGTTTTAAACTTATGTCACTTTCATTCTCACGCCTCATATAATGGCTAGGCTGTGTGTGTTCATTGCCCCATTCAGGATGATTAGAGACTTAGGGACAGTGGTTTCCTTCTGGTCAGACAGGAGCAGGCCCCACAGCCTGGATTAAACTCCCACCTGTCGGAGTTCACTTGTGGGGGAAGCAGGTGGTTGTTAGGGTTTGGGAAGGGGCAGAGCCAGCTGTGATAGGAGCCAGGGCTGTGTCGGCCCTGTGTCCAATGCAACGCCACACCGACAGCGGGAATAAAATAATACTTGCCAACCATCGCCGCCTTTCCTAGAATCAATATCAGAGTTTCCATGCCGGAGAGTAGCTGAGGCCATTCTCAGCTTTCACACAAATTGCGCTTCACAATATTGAAAGCACTTCTGTTACAGCATCTCATTGCCTCATAACAGTGCATGCCATGAGCTGAGTTGCTGAATCCTCATTATTCGAGCAAGAGGGAGCATCTCAGAGGGGCTTACTGGTTTCCCCATCTTACACAGTTAGAGAGGAGCCAAGTGTGGGAATCTTATCAAGCATTTAGTCTAAGTCCTCATCTGGAGGGAAGAGGGACATTTTCCTAGAAGGAAAGGAATGTTCTCAAGTCACAGTGTCAGTTAAGACTGACTACAGCCCTACACTCCTTTCTCTTGCTAAGGAAGACTGTACTACAGTCAGGAACAGGCATGTATTGTACATGTATCCATACTCCCAGAGCCCCATGAATTGGAGGGGTACTCTGGCCTCCATCCCCATCTCTTCCTGTGGGTCATGGAATCTACAGAGTATAAAGGAGGTGCCTCCCCAGGTTGATGCCTCTTGTGTTAGAAACTCATTGTCAAGGTCTGGGCAGGTCTCTCCCCTTGTCGGTCCTCACCAGGGCAGACAACGCTGCCAGGTGGACCCAAAGTGAAGGTGGAAGAAGAGAGCTTGGCTGTGAGACCCAGGCACATACAGGCCAGAGCTGCGTGTATGGGGGAAAGGGTATGGTTTATAGGTCAGGACAGCCATGCTATCCAGGCCCCAGAAATACTAAGGGTGGCCCTAATACTACTGTGGACAAGGCAGCATCCCAAATGCGGAAGGGATAATAGAATAGCTGTGTGTGCTGTGTTTTCTATCAGCAAGAAGGGGTTTTCTGAAAATTCTCTAATCTCCCTACCTTCTGAACCCCTGTTCTTCAATAGTATATAACATCATAACCCTTACCACCCTGTAGTTAATGTTTTTCTTCTTCATCATTGTGTCTTCTGCTAAACTGCGAGCTCACCATCCAAAGGGAGTACCATTCGGAGCACAGACACCATCGACGTGTATATTCATCATGGACAGCTTCTGGGAGGCTGTTTTCTGCCACATGTGGGACCAAGTCAGAAACAGGAAAGAGATGTGTTCTTCTGGCAGATTCCATCTCTGTCCTTCTTTCCAGCTCAATGGCTCATGTAGAGCCCGCACACATTAATTACATTCTGTTGTAAATACTCATGTTTTTCTTATCCGGTACATCATGAGAGGCCTGAAGGAAATGTATCTGGATATCCAAGTTGAGCTTTAAAAAGAGTTTAATAGACATGCCAGTGGAAAAATCTCACTCTCGGGCATGGGATTCAGCATGTCCGAAGGTGTGCAGAGGCAGGAAGGAGGCATTTTAGTCAGTTAGGTTCAATGTCATCAACCATAGGAGTGGAAGACAAATGTGCAAATCCTACAGCTTTGTGAAAAGTAAAGGGGTAAAAAGAATAGAGTAACATAAGCAAATAATTAGTACTTGATAAATATAAACATCCATTCTCTCTTTCACTCAAACACAATTCTACCACCGGTCTTGCTAAATTTGTTTCCTGTAAAATGGATGGAAGTAATTGGGCCTCCTTTATAGGTCATTCGCATGGAGGAGAATGGAATAACGTGGCACAATGGCTGGGAAAATGATTTATCGGTTCAGAAGCGTGGTGCGCGTGTTGACTATCATTTAGAATTTGTCGCTCGTGAAGGCTGACATCCATAATGAATTGCATATTTATTCTTATTTCCTCCCAAATGAAACTGTACCCAGTGGGTTGGAACCAAAATATGACAAATGATCCCCATATCCCACAGATGAACTCTGGTCCCATCTCTGGAAACTTGTGTCACAGCGTCATTTTCAGAATAGGACACTCCCTTTTACTGGAGACAAAGAAATTCCCAAGAGTCTTGGTTTAGAGCCATGGAGCCAGGAGAAGTCTAGTTTTGCCACAGAAAGTAAAGGGGTCCCCTCTCAGCCCAGCACAAGTCCCCAGTCCCACGCATCCCTCTGAGCCAACGCCCTAAGGACCACGCCATGGGCTGGGCCAGCAGAGAAAAGCTGAAAGTGTTCTTCTCCAAGTTGGCTCCTTATAGGACCAGGAAGAATGGATCAGAATTCAAGAGGCAGCTGCTGATGGATCGGTGGTTCTGGTAGAGAAATTGTATGGTTTCTTTCACTTCCAACTTCCTACTCCTGAGTCAGCGCTCTACTCTGCCTACATCTGTGAGACACCCTGGCTTGTGTGGTTTCTGTCCATGTGTCTCCCTGCATGAAGGAAACACTACCCAGGCAGGACTGCCAGTCATTCTGGCCTATCAAGTTCAATCAGCAGTTGTGGGATGCATGAGGAGATACCTGTGCACCTCCCTGTATACCTGCTGTCTCTCTCTCCCTCGAACTTGGCCTCACCTTCTTGTTCTTGTTGTAACATGGGTGCAGTAGGCAGGGACAATGGTTCTGTGGGAAACTAAAGTGGCTTGGAGCAGTGGGTGAGAGTCTCCTGAGGATCCTGCTCTGTCCAGAGTTTTGTGAAGTGGAGAGCACAGTCACGTGTTCCTCTGGGCAGATTCTGGAAGTTCCTTTCCCTTCACTAGAGGAGGTTCAGCCTGACATGACTTCCAGAGCAGCAGGAAACAGCATGTTTCATCCTTCCTTTTTGTCTTGTTTCCTTCCGGAAATGGATGGAATTAACAGCATAGGGGGGAGACTACATCTTTTTCTGCCTAGAGCTACCAAGATCGGACTTCAGAAATAGAAATGTTGGTGCCTTCTCCTTACTGTGTGTCAAGAAGAGTTCCTAAGTTTACGGACACCCTTCTATGGAAGTCTCGTGGCCACACTCTCCTGTAGCTCATTGACAGCCGGCTTTCCCAGGAGGCATTTACCATAAAATGACAGTTGATACCTGACATAGTCAATTAAATGTATATATTGGATTATTGTAAACTAGAGGCCCGGTGCACCAAATTCATACACTCGGCAGGGGGCATGGGTGGAGGGTCCCTCAGCCCGGATTGTGAGAGGGCACAGAGATGCCTGGAGCCTGAACTCTTTACAAAAGCTTCCCTCTACACCAAATGTTTATGAGAGTTGGTTTCTCTTCTTATTTGTTCAACACAATGACCACCTGGACGAAAGAGGCGTCCCAGGTGTGAGTGTAAAACAAATGAGATCGTTTCTTCATGATTAAGATAACACAGTTAATTTCTGACGATGTTAGAAGGAGCTGAATGTTCCTCATTGGAGAAGTTGCTATGTCTCAGTCTGGCAGTATTGCACATTGCGGACCAGTAGTTTTATTGCTGGCTTTACCCAGTGGCCAGATAAATTTCTGTTGAACGAGGACAGAAAACGTTTTGCATAAATGTTAAAGGCACGCCTTAAAATTAAATACCCATTGCATTTTGAAGTTATTTATTTCACGTTCTTACAAGCGAATATCTTTTTAAAGTATGATACTTTGTAAAACACTGTGCAATATGAAGACAAAGAGAACTCTCACGATCTGTCTGCGATGTGCTAAGACCTCAATTTCTTCAATAGCTTTAAATTAGCACTGTGCCACAGAAACAGTCTCTCTTCATGCTCTGCATGAATTGCCTTTCCTGTAACTTCTACTATCGGGAATCTAAGGTTTCGAATCAGAAGCTGTAGCAGGTAGTGCAATAGAATAACATTTTTTAAACAGCATGGTGGATATTAAGGAAAAATGGTTCTATAGTATCATGCAGTGCAAGACTTTATTTCTGATTTGCTGCATGAAGACTCCTAAAACCAGGAGGCATTTACCATAAAATGACAGCTGATACCTGACATAGTCAATTAAATGTATATATTCAATTATTGTAAACTAGAGGCCCGGTGCACCAAATTCATACACTCAGCAGTGGGTGGGGGAGGGAGGGTCCCTCAGCCCGGATTATGAGAGGGCACAGGCCAAGCTGAGGGACACCCTGGGTGCATGATTGGGGCCAGGGAGGGACACAGAATGTTGGCTAGCCAGGGAGGGACCACAGGAGAGATCCAGGGCATGAATTGCTGGCTGTTGGTCAGTGCACATCATAGTGAGCAGTTGAGTGGCCTTAGCATATCATTAGCCTATTATGCTTTGATTGGTTGAACACATGACCAGATGCCCAGACACTTTGCATATTGGGCTTTTATTACATAGGATGACTGGAGAGAGAGAAAGAATGTGTGAATAGACATACATATGTCTGACATATTTACAAACGTTAACCAGTGCACTCACAAATGTGTGTGTCCATGGATGGCTATTTCAATGTAGGCAAGCTTTATGGAGTACCTTCTAAGGGAAATCTGTGGTTACTGGTTCTATAAGCTTGCCTGCCTCCGTCTTGTTGCTTTGTAAGGTACGTCCATTACCTACCTTCTCCACTGGAATTCCATTCCCATGCTTAAGTCAACATGTTTCCTGGATATTCACTCTTTCCTACCCTGGGTGTGGAAAGACTTTTTTTTTAATTGTGTTACATATATACATATCTCCCCATTGCCCCCACCTCCCAGGCATACCCCAACCCCCCAGTGTCTATGTTCATTGATGATGCTTATATGCATAGATACAAGTCCTTTGATCTCTTATCTACCCCACCTCTCCTTAATCTTCCTGCTATAAACTTCACAGTCTGTTTGATACTTTACTGCCTCTGTATCTATCCTTTTGTTCATCAGTTTGCAACGTTCTTTATTATCCACAAATGAGTGAGATCATGTGATGTGGGAAGGCTTTATTGGGATGAAACCTGGTATGGACGCATACAAAAAAGAAAGCGAACATAGAAGTCGGTGGTCTGAACTTTGGAAGACAAAGGACGTGCCCTACAGGAGAACAGCAGGTGGATGGGGTAATGAGTGGTCACCTCAGATCATGTAGAAACTCCAAGTATATTGCCGAGCAAAATATTTTACTCTGGCCGAAACTGGTGTGGCTCAGTGGATAGAGCATCGGCCTGCAGACTGAAAGGTCCCAGGTTCGATTCCAGTCAAGGGCATGTATCTTGGTTGTGGGCACATCCCCAGTAGGGGGCGTGCAGGAGGCGGCTGATCAATGTCTCTCTCTCATTGATGTTTCTGACTCTCTATCCCTCTCCCTTCCTCTCTGTAAAAATCAATAAAATATATTTAAAATATATATATATATTTTACTCTGATAATATCCTTTCAAAAGCCCTCTCTGATGAGGCCAGCCGCGCTGACCTCTTTCAAAGGCTCTCATTGCCCCTAAAATGTCTCCAGCATTTGATTTGGTTCTCACATGGCCGAACATTTCATTAAGGCCTTGGACAGTACGGCTTCATTTTCTGCCTAACTCTCCTGTAGGTTCTTCAGTTGTATCAAAATTGGGCCTTTTCTTGTTGTTTCTTGCAGAGTACCCCAACTTACCCTGTGTCCCCGAAAATAAGACAGTGTCTTCTATTAATTTTTTGCTCCCAAAGAGGCGCTAGGTCTTATGTACAGGGGATGTCTTATTTTTCCATGGAGAAGAAGACGATATACATTTATGGTTGAACCAAAAAAAAAAAAAAAAGGAAATTTGTTACCTGCATACGGGACGGTAGTCGTCGTCATCATCAACCAGCTCCCTGATGGGCCGCAGCGCAGCCGGAGCTGTTCAGGCAGGGCGAGGTCCCTTTAAATCAGGAGTCAGACGCCTGACGGTAGTTATTATCGAGGAGGTCTTATTTTTGGGAGGATGCCTTATATTATAGCGAGAGGCAAAACTGGAAGTAGGTCTTATTTTCGAGGGTGTCTTACTTTTGGGGAAACAGGGTAGCTAGGTCATAATGCAAAACGTCAATCATACTACCTCACTGACCAATGGTTTCTGGCCTATCAGTCCAGCCATCGTCTGCAATGTCTTCCTCCTTTCAGGGCTGGTTTTAACCTGTCAGGTGTGGGACACAGTTCTTTCTCTATTTCTCTGTTGCTCCTTAAAACATCTGGCTCTTCAGCTCTGAACGTTCCTTATTATCTATTTGCCAGTTTGTTAATAAGAAACCCTTTCTCCCTCTGCTTTGACTCTGGGTGAAAGTTTAAAAACTCAGATTGAAATCATAAAATTGTCAGGAAAGAGTGTTTTGCTCCTCAGAGGCGCTGTTATTATTTTAAGTTGTAATTGTAATTAGAGCAGTGCTTCTTGGAAGGGGTCTCCCACACCCCAGACAACCTATTCTGGGAGCAGATTTTATTGCTCACCTACCTTAAATCCCTGGGAAGTACCAAGCTATTAATTTGACACGTTTCGGGTTTGTTGCCAGCCGGAAGACTTAGTTCCTGATACGTTTAGACTATATTTAATAGCTCAGCGGTGCTTAGCTGAATTTTTAAACCGAAAATGTTTTAAAGGGATGAGGCAAAGAGCAGATTGAGGGGGGAAATGAAAGCTGAATTACCATACATGATGTACTTCTGGCTTTCTCCAAATATTATTTCAAATCGGAATAGGTTGGAATGAGAGAAATGAGATGAAGGTTTAAGGGGATATGAATTCTGTCCCGGATACTGTAAGTAGGGAGTAGAATGCAGAATAGGCTAGTCTCGTAGATATGTTCTGAAACGCTGAGCAGGGTCAACCCTGCGGTGTGCAGTTTAAAACCATGATAAAGAAAAAGAAAAATCGCCTGTTTCTTTCCTTCCTTCCTGCTACTCATTTTCCATTTCCTTCCTGTACTTCCTTTTGTAGTACTTATGTTAAAGATAAATCATAAACACACACGTTACCTTCCACTGAGATTTTTTCCCTTGCCTTACATGAGAATGCCCTTTCCCCATCCCAGGAGAGAGATCTGAGCAGATCCCATGTGATTTGCAAGCTCATTCTTCGGTAATGGCATAATCCTGTAGTCATTTTCCAGATTTAAAAAAATGGTAATGTCATAGTGCCAACCAGTATTCGAACAAAATCAATGTTTCATGCAAACATCACTCCCGAATAAGACCTCACATCCTCTCTCTCTCTCTCTCTCTCTCTCTCTCTCTCTCTCTCTCTCTCTCTCTCTCTCTCTTTCCCCTTAACTCCTCTCAGGCCTTAGTTATTCCTTGGGATTGCCATTCAGAAGAGTTTTTGCAGAAAAATCTGGGTCAGCATCACACATTTCTCCATCCCTCTGTCTCTGCTTCAAACCATATCTGATCTCAAAGTCACCATCTTGGCCCGGCCAACATGGCTCAGTGGTTAAGCATCAACCTATGAGCCTGGAGGTCAGGGTTCGATTCCCGGTCAGGGCACCTGCCTGGGTTGGGGGCTGATCCCCAGTGTGGGGCGTGCAGGAGGCAGCTGGTCAATGTTTTTCTCTCATTATTGATGTTTCCATCTCCCACTCTCTTCCTCTCTGAAATCAATAAAAATATCTATTTTTAAAGTCAGCATCTTGGTCTTTGGTTACTCCTGTTGCCTCTCCTGGGAGAGAAGGGGCTGGGGAGGCAGGTCCAGACCCATGGGTTCGGTGACACTGTCTGCCTTTGATGTCCTGCCTTGCAGTCTGCTATTTAATGACCCCCTGTCTCAGGAGCCCTCTGGTTCTGAACGTAAAATTGCTCTAGCACCTTCTCCCCACATGTATGTGCTCAGGGCTGTAAGAGGGCGACACCCCTGGTTCACAGGATGGGTGTGGCACCCGTACCTCACAGCTAGCTATATATTTAAATTGGAAAATCCAACTCATATTTAAATTGGGAAGTTTCAACAGATGAGGTCTCGCCACTGACCAGGGTGACAGGGTCCAAAATAATAGATCCGATGGCACAGGGCCTCGGTCTGTGGTACGTTGTCACCTGGACAATGGGTTTCCTTCATGAGAATCCGGTGTATCCTTCGCTCCAGGAGAATGTGTTTCTCCAGAGGACGGAGAATGCCTGGCTGGGCAATAGGCAGGAAATGGTCTCGAGTCCGTTTTAACCATGTCAAACCCAGCCTCTCTGGACGCTTCCCCTGTCCTTGTTACTGTTATGGTTTAATCTACTGTATTTTCTGGAGTATAAGACAACTTTTTAACCCAGGAAAATCTTCTCAAAAGTCGGGGGTCGTCTTATACGCCTGGTGTCATCTTATAGGGCAGGTATATCCCAAACTCTGTATGTTAACTGGAAAAGTTGGGGGTCCTCTTATACACCTACTCGTCTTATATGCCGGAAAATATGATATTTTGACTGATTTCAGAGAGGAAGAGAGAGGGAGAGAGAGACATAGAAACATCCATGATGAGAGAGAATCCTTGATTGGCTGCCTCCTGCAGGCCCCCCTCTGGGGATCAAGCCCACAACCAGGCATGTGCTCTGAAAGGAAACCGTGACCTCCTGGTTTATAGGTCGATGCTCAACCACTGAGCCACACCTGCCGGGCCCCTGCTTTGAATTAGACAGTTAAGAAGGCCTAATCTAATTGCTGACAATTAACCAGAGTGCATCACTTGTTGCAGACCTGGGTCATGGTGGAGAGTTTCTGGGGGATGCCATTGACTGGCAGAAAGCATCCTAGACCTCCCTCCCCCACCCCCCCCAATCCCCTCTTCCCCAAGTTCCGGTCTCCATGACCCCAGGGCTCCCTCTGCTCCTGGCTCCTTGACCTCTGCTCCTTCTGCAGAATCCCAGTCCCTCTCTGACTCCCGCCAGCAGGAGGCCGGCTCTCTCTCCTTCCTCCCAGGTGGGTTTCGGGAGCAGAAAGTACTTTCCCCGTGAAGACGCGAAGCATTTTCTCGGGAAGAAAACCTGTTCTCATTTACATGCACTTCGGTTTAATCAGGCTGATGAATCAACTTTAAATGGGTCCTAGAAATTAAAAAGAAACTGGGAAGAGGAGCAGCATTCGTCTCCCTAAAAGCAAGCGAAGGTAACATCATGTTTTTCCAAGGAAGTAAGGCCTCTTTACCAGGCTCAGGACAGGGGGCTTCACCTGGGCAGGGGAAGGCTGTAGCCTCGTGGTGGCGGGGGGGGGCCCTCTGCGGATTGGACAAAGGCACGAGGCCCCCCAAAACAAGCTTGTCTGTCCTGAGGTTCATTCCCAGTGGGGGGGTTTGTAGACAGAAGCTGTCTGTGTCACTGTAACTGCTTTGATTTCCCTTTCAAACGGCCCTGCTCGGCATGAGTGATGTAAACATACTAGTTCATCGTAAGGTACAGGCAGAACTTCTGGACACGTATATTGAAATCTTGGTGGACACTAGTTTACTAGTAGATACAACATAAGGTAAAAAAAATCTTGATTCCCCTTTTTTATTTACTATTGTTCTTCCCTACACAGATGGATTGTTAAAATTGGTAAAAAGATGAGATAATTTTAATTTTCTTCTTGACAAATTTGGGGCATTTTTTTTTCTTTTCTTTTTTTTTTCCTTCCAGAAATCCTCATTTATTTGAAGTCAAATGTATAATGTTTCCTTTTATTTATTTTATTTTATTTTTTATTAATGTGTTACATGTATACATATCTTCCCATTACAGTCCCCTCCCAGGCATACCCTAACCCCCCAGTGTCTTGCGTCCATTGGTTGTGCTTATCTGCATGCATACAAGTCCTTTGGTTGATCTCTTATCTCCCCCACCTCCTAATTTAATCTGAGAAGAAACACACATTGCTTTTTAAAAAGGAAAATGTTAGCATGTTCTTTAAGCAGGTATGACTGTGAGCTTGTATATGTGTATGCAGGTATGTGTATATGTGTGTGTGCAGGTGTATTGACAGAGAAAATCCGGCCATAGCCCCTTCCTACCAGCGAAGAGCCCTAGAAAGTCAGGATCCCTTTTTCCCTCAGAAATAACAGGGTTCAACTCAGTAATAATAATTCCCACAAATGAAAACAGTTCAAGCTACACCTTCCTCGGCCCTCACTTTGCCAGTTCAAAATGAGGTGATTGGGCCGAAACCGGTGTGGCTCAGCGGATAGAGCGTCGGTCTGCAGACTGAAAGGTCCCAGGTTGGATTCCGGTCAAGGGCATGTACCTTGGTGGCGGGCACATCTCCAGTAGGGGGCGTGCTAGAGGCAGCTCATGGATGTCTCTCTCTCATCGATGTTTGTAACTCTCTATCCCTCTCCCTTCCTCTCTGTAAAAAATCAGTAAAATATATTTTTTAAAACATGAGGCTCTTGGTTGAAGCAGTCGAAGCTTCCACTGGACTCCAAGCAGCTGCCTGGGGACAGTGAGGAGCTGCAGGTCCAGGGCTTGCTCTGTGGCAGATGCTCTGTTTGTTCCGTTGCTTCCTCTCTGGGCTGATGTGGGGACTGGGTGGGATGCAGATTTATTTTATTTTACAAATAGGCATAGGAGTCTCTGTTCCACGCACTTCAAACCTACAGTCTGTTAATCACATGCCCTGAAAGAGCCACAGCAGGTGTTCGTCTTTAACAGCAAAACCGGGAGGCCCCTGCGAAGTCCTGAGCTTCCGCAGTTGGTGTGGCTCATTCACGTGGATGCTGGTGGCTTAGGTCACACACTGGGGGATTGTGCACAAATGCACTCACTGCCTCGCCGGCTCACTCAGTGGTTAGAGCATCAGCCTGAAGACTGATTCCAATCAAGGGCGTGTATCTCAGTTGCAGGCTCCATGTTTCTCTCACATCGATGTTTCTCTCTCTCTCCCCCCCACCTTCTACTCTCTCTACAAATCAATAGAAAAAAATATCCCAGGGTAAGGATTAACAACAACAACAACAACAAAAGACTTGATTGTTTCTAAGAAATTGAAGTTAAAAGAATGTATCACGGAACTGGGTGCTGATCTGAGTCCTCAGTACGGGTAGTGTTAAACAAATCACATCACACACGGTGCCCAGGGTGGTATGTCGCACTGCCCTCTGCCAGTGGGAACGACTCTGAACCTCAGCCGCCCTGTGCACCTGCCCCAGCTGCACATTCCAGAATCCCGAGCTCATCTCTTCCTCGGCTCTTCCTCGTCCTTCTGGGGGGGGGAGCGGAGGAGAGGGGGTGATGAAGACCTTGTGTTTAGAAAACGGGTATCAGGAGGGCAAACAGCAAGCAATGTCTATTTACCAGAAACACTTGGAGAGGGGAGAGCAGTATATGCCACACAGAATCTCAACGCCCAGCGGTTTCTATTGGAATGAAACTATGGTGAGAAGCTGTAAGCATGGATGTTGAATACAGGCAACTGCGAGGTGCGGTTTTGCCACCCCAAGGCTGGGGGCTGCGAAGGAGGGAGGGGGCTTGGGCGCTCAGAGACCCAGTCTGGCTCGCGAGGTTCTCGGGCCAGTTCCTGAGCATCTCCAGCTCCGCCTCTGTCTGTACAGTCGGAGTGGTACTCCACACTCTGTAGCATCACTGGGAGAATAAAGGGGGTGCGTGTGGAAGGTACCCTGCTCCAACTTGGTGCTCACAGTATCAGACTGTGGTTGTTGTCTCGCGTCCAGACCTGTGTCTATTTCGCCACATCTGTCCTTTCCTCACTGAGTGCATACGATTATGGCAGCAGAGATTCACAGACATTGGATAAAGGTGACACCCCAGGAAGTAAGATAATCTCCCTGGAATGATCTCTGGCGTCCTGGGCCATTTCCCATCTTTCCTCTTCCCGTGAAGGCTTTCTGGCCTGGGTGCGGGAACAGCAGGCTGTGTGCACCAAAGCCAGCCTCATCCTGCTCAGCGCTCAGAGCCGCCCTGCAAACTGTAATCCGCAGGACATCCCTGTCCTCGCTGGGGGTCCTGCTTCCCTTCCAGAGCTGCGTGCCACCGGGAGGGAGAAGGCCTTGCTTTAGGAAGCCCCCTGTAGCCCTCCTGCACCAGACACAGGCGTCTGGGACGTGTGGCTGCAGAGACAGGGGCCTGGACTTCTGCAGGAACCACAGGCACCTGGACCAAGGCAGGCAGAGGAGGCTGGCAGCTGATGAAAATCTTGTCAAACTTGGTAAACAGGATGTGGTAGGGAGGAGATGGGCCTCAGAAATAACCCAAGGCTTAAGTAAAAGTGCGCTCCTGCCTGCAGTCCATGCCGGTGAAGGAGCGTGGAAAGAATCCTCGTGTCCCCCTGTGGAACAGGAAGAGAGGTTCCTGTGTATCGGGAGCGGAATCGCACCCAGATTTCTGAGGCAAATTTTCTTCAATTCAAAAATCAATTTTGGGTTTACATGTCTTACCATTCGAGATGACATGTGTAGTCTGAGAGACTTTAAACAATGACAATACAGAATCCCTTTATAACAGATTGGTTGCTAAGCCCTCCAGTCACAAATCCAGCCCGACCAAGGTCACACGGGACTGCTCGGGGGAGCAGATGCCCTGTCCCCGCAGGAACACAACAGTGTGGCTCTGTGAGCTCCCAGGAAACGTCCCGGCCCCCAAACCGGCGGCCATGGTTTATTGAGCACCTACTATGTGCCCCAGGCTTCTGCGCCCTTAGGACAAATTACAATCCGTAGCTAGTTCCATTTGCTGGGGAAGGGCTGCCCCCTGGGGGTCAGGGGGCAGGTGAGGGGGAGCAGCCAGCTCCCGTCAGCCTGTGTGGCGAGAAGGGCATCGTGGGTAGTGCCTGTATTCAGGAGGCGCCTTTGTCCACTGACAATTGGAGAAGTTTGTAAAAGTCGCCCAAAACCTCGGCTGCCCACCTGCTCACAAGAAGCTCTTATCCCTAAACTCGCTGAGGGATCTTGGACAAGCCATTTTTCCCCTGATTTCCTTCTACCTCCTCCCATTTGGGGAGCTAAGCAGGTGATTCTAAAAACTGCATTTGAACTTACAAAATGAGCTTAATCCTTTTTTTTTAGCTTTGTTGTAACATCATTGATAAATAAAAATAAGATATTTTAAGGTGTGCCATTTGATGTTTGGAGGCATGTGTATATTGGGAAATAACCATAATCAAGCTAATTGAAGTATCTATCGTCTTACATTTCTTTTTATTTTTGGATGCACAACTTGAACTTTCTATATTATAGTGTTTTAGGACAGATTGGAGGGAGGGAGGGAGGAGAGAGAGAAAGAGAGAAAGATAAAGAGGAGGAGGAAGAGAAGGAGGAGGAGGAGGAGTTGGAGGAGGAGGAGGAGAGAGGAGAAGAAGGGAAGAGGAGGAGAAGGAGGAGGAGGAGGAGGAGGAGGAGAAGTAAGAGAAGAATGGGAGAGAGGAGAAAAGAAAGTAACTGTGAAATGGAGACCATAGTCACTCAAAATTGCCATTCTATTTGGGTCTAACCCATGAAGGGAAAAGCCTAAAACTTCAGAGGATTAACTTCACTTGTTTTACCAAAGCAAATTCTTCCTCCATGAAAATCTCCAAGGGCCGACAAAACTGGAAATAACATAAATCGTATCTTAAGGGGCTGGATTTGTGACTTGAGGGCTTAGCAACAAATCTATTATAAAGGGATTCTGTATTGTCATTGTTTAAAGTCTCTCAGATTACATATGTCATCTCTAATGGTAAGACAAGTAAACCCAAAATTGATTTTTGAATTGAAGAAAATTAGAAGGAAATTTGCTGGAATCATGATGTTGTCAAGAATTCTCCACATTCGCAATCATTCAGAAGCTAATTATTCTGTTCTAAGAGCCTTCAAACTTTGCCTTTTTCCTCTTCCTGTGGCCTTTCTCTTTGACCACCTCATTAGTGTCTTTTCTGAAGCGTGTTGGGCAGGGGAATGGAAGGGACACTCTACTCTGCCTGATGGGCAATGAAGATGAGGCTACTGACCTCTGTGAGATTTGGGCAGAGTCCAGAATTACAGCTGCCTGCGACTGGCCATAATCCAGCCATCTGCGAATTAACTATGTACTATACACATCCAGATGGAAATATCACCTATATATATAAAAGCCCAGTGGCCAGAATGGTGGAACAACCAGAATGATCAGAATGACTGGTGGCTATGATACGCACCGTGGCAGCCAATCAGCCTGATCTAGCCTAGATTGCCCCCACACACACACACTGCCCCTGCAGCCAGCCCACCCCCAATCGGCCCCCAACACCTTGATCAGAGGAGGGGCCAGCCAGCCAACTGCCCTCAGCCCCTCCCGCCAGCCCACCCAAATAGGCCCCCATCAGGGTGGGCCAGCTGGACCCCACCCATGCACAAATTCATGCACCAGGCCTCTAGTTGCAGTATAAATGCATAACCATGTACTAGGCATTATTAATAAACCGTGTTTCATTTTTCTCTTCATAAACATATAATATGCATAAATATGCATGTACATTGTATTATACTTCTGCTTTCTTCCTTCACATAGCTTTTTCCTCTACGCTACTAAGTCTTGTGCTGAGCTGAATCATGTCCGCCAAAAATCTGTGTTCATGTGGATCCTGGGAAGGTGACCTTACCTGGAAATAGGGCATTTGCTGATGTGATCAATTACACATGGGATCCTGCGGGATTAGGTGGGACCATGAAGTCAAGGCCTGGTGTTTTTGTAAAGGAGAGTGAAGACACCGAGGAGAGATGACAGGACCCATAAAGATGGAAGTAGGAATGAGAGTGATGTGGCCACAAGCAAGGGACTCTAAGAATTACCAACCACAGGAGATAAAAGCAGAAAGGAACTTTCCCTTAAGCCTTTTTTTTTTATGTGTTTTTATTGGTTTTTAGAGAGAGAAGAAGGGAGAAGGAGAGAGGGGGATAGAATATCAATGGTGAGAGAGAATCATGGAGCAACTGGGGCGGGAGCCCACAACCAGGGCACGTGCCCTGACCGAGAATCAAATCTTAGTTTATGGGTTGATGCTCTGCCACTACAGTGGGATTCCTTTGGGCCGTTAGAAGGAATATAGCTGCTCTGAGACCTTAACTCTACTTTTAGACTCCACCTCCCTGGCAGAATATATTTCTGCTGTTTTGAGCCGCCCGGTCTGTGGTGTTTTGTTACAGAATCCAAGGAAACTGGTACAGCCATCTAGATATTTTCACCTCGACACCGTCTTTAAGAGCATGAGAGTGCCATCTTCAAACCTGGAAGAAATAAGAAGCAAAGAGATACACTGATAAACACAGAGGAAGCTCTGCTTTTGAACTAAATATATTTTTGCCTTTCTTAGCACACACTGTCCTATTCTCATTGTTGGTTAGCGTGCCCATGGACTAGGGGTATCAAAGCTTGCCTTGTAAAATCTTTGTTCCCAGTATCATGGGTAATCCCTGGAATACAGTCAATTGCTCAGAAAATATCTGTGGGAAGAAGGAAAACAGGAAGGGGGAAAGAGACGGGAGAGAGGAAAGGAGACAGGGCGGGAGGAAACAGAGCCAGATTCTACAAATCAAATCTAAGCGTTCCTTCTCGAGAACTTATTTCCCACAATATTGGCGATGTCAGAAAAACCTATAAATTCACCGCTAGGTTCGCGGGCTTCCTAATGAGTAATTTGATTTTTTATTCTAAAATGTAATTCAGCATTTGTGCTAATGAGGTCGTCAAATTTTACATCATTTGTTATGTGCAGCGTGAAAAAAAACAATAATAGATTTTCGTGTTGCTAGGAAATCACCTTCTCTGCCCCAGTGTTGTCTAAATGAGGAAACACAGGTTCAGGGAGAGGAAGTGGCAGATCTACGCATCCTAGGGTCCAGCTTCGTGTCTTCCCTGCAATTCCAGGTTGTCTTCCAGGGTCTGGAAGCTGATCCGTGAGGGAGTCGTTCTTTATAAGAATGGAGTTCTGCCAAAACCGGTGTGGCTCAGTGGATAGAGCGTCAGCCTGCGGACTGAAAGGTCCCAGGTTGGATTCCGGTCAAGGGCATGTACCTTGGTTGTGGGCACATCCCCAGTAGGGGGTGTGCAGGAGGCAGCTGATCGATGTTTCTCTCTCTCTCTGTAAAAAGTCAATGAAGTATATTTGAACCTGAATGAAGAAAACAGACTTCTTACAGTGAACGTTTGCTCTGTTTTTTTTCACTGACAGATCAGCAACATGGAATCTGTACTCCCGGTCAAGTTCTCCCCTCAAATGCTGGCCGTGAACCAAGGTAAGGCAGACTTCTCTGTCCCTCGGTTTCCTCATCGGAAGATGATGCTACTTCCCTTTCCTTTGTTCTCGAATGTTTTACTTAAAATATTGCTGAGACCCAAGTGGGACATGACTGTGACTGCATGTGAAGTGCAGAGCTTTCTGTGTGTCTTCCCAGACCGTGGCTTTGGATGGTTTTTGAGGGTCAGAAAGCTCTCCCCTGGTCTCCAGCCAGCCTCCCCTCAGGCAGCCCCATTCTGACTGTAGCTCACACTCCATTTTTCCACTCATCTCTCCTCCTCTTTCTTCCTGCTCGTCAATGAGAACATCCCTGGTGGTGTTCCGCTAAATGCCATGTCAAGCTGATTCAATCCCACTGTTTTTCTAATTTAGAACAAAAATAAATGTTAGTTCACTGTGGTTCGACAAACATTCCTCTGACATCTGAAAGAGCCCAGGGTCTCAGGCAGAGCGTTGGCAGGATTTAAAAATTTACAGAAGAACTTGCTGCTTGTCCTATCTGACTTCAGCATGGTGTTGTCAACGTTGACACCTCGGAAGAGCGAGATAATGAAATTCTTTCTGCAAACATGGAAAAATCCAAACTTCATTTTTTTTTTGCATCAAAAATAGCCCCAGGCTTTGAACAGCTTGCCTTGCAGTTAACTTCAATAGTTGGCCCCTAAGTATCTTGTGTTTACTGATAAATACCCAGCATTTCAATAACACTAGAGACTCATTTTTCGGGTGTTTTAATTAACTTCTCTGAATTGATTAATGCATTATCAAACCTGCTGGAGGGGGGAAAGATAGGGATTCTATGTTTGTCTTCTTTATTTCACCTCCATCACTTAACTCATTTAGACCAGAGTGCCTTCTGTTGGGTTCCCTGTGCTTTTTCAATGGGTGTTAAACTCAAAACTTCCCTCTGCTGGCCTCCAGAGGACCATCACAGTATCTTGTTAGTAGGAGTGATAGTTATTCAAAGAGAATATTCCATCTCAGCAAAGCTTCAAGTTTTGTAAAGAATATGGAGGTGTAGACCATAGCAAAGAAGTCATTGCATGGATGTAGTCTATGTGATTATGATATCATATTGAGATACAGTGGTACCTCGAGACATGAGTTTAATTCGTTCCGTAACCTTGAGGCGTGGGAAACTATGAGATGCTCGAGTCACGGTAAACGGGTGGGTCGTGTGCAGCCGGCCGATCCACGCAATGACTCCTATCTCAAATGTTGCTCGTATTTCAAAGCAAAAATAGCTCATATCTCAAAAATCTCGTATGTTAGGGCACTCGTATCTCAGGGTACCACTGTACTTTTTTTTTCAAAAAAGTATTGACCAGAATTTCCTAATTTTGGATTCCTCTACTCTTGAGAAATGTGTCATGTAACTGATCAAAATCAATGTTTGTTATGAGAGAGATTCTCCCCATGCCCCAGAGATGCTCAGAGTAGGTGCTCTGTACTTTCTTCCATCTTGTCATGAAGTTACTGTAGCAGAAGTAGCCTCAAACAACAACAGTATGTGGTGACCATCTGCCTGCATGTCTGTCTGCATGATTGTCCGTGGAATTAGGAGGTCGAGGACTATACCTATATTCCTTTGCAGAGCCTTGGTTTCCAAAGTCTGTGGAGAGCCCCCTAGAAACATACCTGTCAGACCTCTCTGCCTCCGCAGGGGATGATCCTTCTTGGATCCCAAGAAGAAAAGTGCCCAGAATAGGAGGGCAGTGCTTAATGCCACCTGACCTAGAGATCTTAGCTCTTACTTCAGAGCGATAGAATGAATCCTGAGAGCATGCAATCCATGGTTTTTCATTATTTTTAAGAATTACATATTGTTTTCAACTTTGTGCTTATCTTCCGTTTTGCACATGATTAGAGCATGGTAAAGAGAGGACCTTCCATATGTGCATATGATTAGAGCATGCTAAAGGGAGGGTCTTCCATATTTGCACATGATTAAAGTATGCTAAAGGGAGGGTCTTCCACATTTGCACATGATTAGAACATGCCAAAGGGAGGGTCTTTCATATTTGCATATGAGTAGAGCATGTTAAAGGGAGGGTCTTCCATATTTGCACATGAGTAGAGCATGTCAATGGGAGGGTCTTCCATATTTGCACATGATTAGAGCATGCTAAAGGGGAGAGGGTCTTCCATATTTGCACATGATTAGAGCATGCTAAAGGGGGCGGGGGTCTTCCATATTTGCACATGATTAGAGCATGCTAAAGGTAGAATCTTCCCTATGTGCATATGATTAAAGAATACTAAAGGGAGAACCTCCCATATGTACATATGATTAGAGTATGCTGAAGGGAGGGTCTTCCATATGTGCATATGATTAGAGTAGACTAAAGGGAGGGTCTTCATTTGAGAGCACAGCCCCGAAGGAGATAATTTTCCAGAGCCTTAGCTTTCTTTGGTAAAATCTCTTGCAATAGATCTGCTTATAAATGTCTCTGAGACTATTCACAACTCTTCTTAATAAAAGAAACCCACATGCCCTATCTATTGTATGTTTTACGGTGTTATTTGCCCGAAGGTGTGAAAGGATCTCTAATCCTCCTATTTGGGGGTGTCGTGGAGTGGGGGGATGAAGCTGAGTCATAGAAAAGTATCTTCACTTCCTCTGAGGTCAGATGCGTGGTAGATTGATGTAGAAATGCGAATGCGGTCCACTTACGTTCTTTGCCTCCTGTGTCTCTTGAACTTCTTCAAATAAATCATTCCTTTTGAGGAAGAGGCTCCTGAGAACAAAACAAAAAGAGACTCGGTAAGAAATATTTAACTTTAAAACGGTGCTGTTTTATTAATTTACACCTAAGAAATTCCTTTTAGCTGCCCTTAGGACTCTCCACAGGTCCAGTCTTTATTGGAACAGATTGCTCCTTTGAGAGTCAAAGCCAAAACATATTATTCATGAGGATTTTTTGTTTGAACCAGAATATTTCTGGAGACTATCAGTCTTTATTTTTTATACTATCAGTCTGAAACATTATACTGATAATCCCCATGCATAAAGTTTATCTGTTATCATTTTCAGATTCACTGTATATTATCGTGAATAAGTCAAATCAGTTTATCAAATTATACCATAAAAATTATTTCAATTATAGTTAATACTTGACTTATGTCCTCTTAAATACCATTGCCCTTTCTACCTCCAAAAAAAGATAATATGGTAATTGTCAAATGATTAGGGGTGTTTAATTTTTTGCTATAAACTTATTTTTATTAAATAAAATTTTTGATAAGTCTTTATTTCACTAAGAGCTGTATTTCTACCTTTTTTCATAAGTATCAAGTTTTGTAATATATCTACATCATTTTGACTAACTCTATGTTATTATTAATAATAATTCTTTAATTAATTTAGAAAAAAATATAACATACAGGTCCTCCAGAAATAAAACAGTATAAAATCCAATTAATATATAACTGTTAATTTATATAGCTACAATGGAGCAATCAGTAAAAGATTTTCTAAAATAAAATATATTCTATGAGTTTGGAATAATGGAGAAAGTAGAAATTAAATATGAGTTCAAGGAGAAAAGAGAAAAGAGAAATTTTCTATGCTAACGAGCTTGTTCATTTAGTTTTAAATGAATGTTCATGGGTATCAAATCATTCCATTTGTATCCTACAAAATACAAATAATCATTGAAATACTTTTATTGTTAAATATTAACATTTACAATATGCCAGATATTGTGTCCTTCAAATATGATGAAAAAATAGGAAGAAGTCTGCCAGGGCTGGTGTGACTCAGTGGTTGAACTTGGACCTATGGACCAGGAGGTCAGGGTTCGATACCAGATCAGGGCACATTCCCTGGTTGCAGGCTTGATCCCCAAGTAGGGTTGGTGTAGGAAGCGGTCAATTGATGTTTCTCTCTCTCTTCCTCTTCCTTCCTCTCTCCCTAAAGTCGATAAAAACGTATTTTTAAAAATAACATTATAAAAACAGGAAGAATTCACTTAATTTTTAGATTCACTTGTTGATAGATATGTATTTGTTGTTCATAATTTTTTGGCTTTTACCTTTTTCTTCTTCCTCTTCTAAAAGAGTACCCTTCAGCATTTCATTTAATACTGCTTTGGAGTTGATGAACTCCTTTAGCTCTTTCTTATCTGTGAAGCTCTTTATCTGCCCTTCAATTCTGAATGATAGCTTTGCTGGATAGATTATTCTTGGTTGTAGGTTGTTGCTATTCATCACGTTGAATATTTTTTGCCACTCCCACCTGGCCTGCATCGTTTCTGTTGAGAAATCAGCTGACAGTCGTATGGGTGCTCCCTTGTAGGTAATGAACTGTTTTTCTCTTGCTGCTTTTAATATTCTCTCTTTGTCTTTTGCTCTTGGTATTTTAATTATGATGTGTCTTGGTGTGGTCCTCTTTGGATTCTTTTTATATGGGGTTCTGTGTGTAAGTGAATTAAAAATTTGATCAACAGAATAAACTGGTGAATATACTAGAATCAGGAGCACAGAAAGGGAGTGGACTGATAATTCTCAGGGGGAAAGGGGTGAGGGGTGTACAGGGAGAGACTGGACAAAAATCATACACCTATGGATGAGATCAATGGGAGGGAGGGAAGGGTGGGAGCTGGGTGGAGGGGTGCTATGGAGGGGAAAAAAGAGAGATAAATGTAATAATCTGAATAATAAAGATTTAATTAAAAAAAAACAGGAAGAAGTGGGTACAACCAACAATGCATCTGAGATCCTAGAGGCCTCATCTTCTCTGTCACCAATTCTGTTTTAAGTGCTCCAGTGACAATAGCTCATTCAATCTCTTACAAAAGCAAATAGGCTTGTTGGCGTCATTTTTCTTTTGTAATAGCGAACGAGTTTATGTTCCTTCCTCGGGTTAAGCAGTTGTGTCTGGGGTAGAACCAAGATGTGAATCTACATCTGTCTCTAGAAGCTTAGCTACCACCGCCGCCTGGACAAGTGGCTGTCTTCCAGCAGGAGAGGGAAAAGGAAAGACAGTTCTAATCGTTGCCTGCTGAAGTGTTGGGCGGTTTTCGAAAGGGAATGGAATTAGTGTAATAATAAATCCATTAGGTGGGATCACAGTGGCCTCTTCTGGTATAAAGGAGAATATCAGAACTCTTTCTTAACCATAAATAACTATTCAATAGAAAGTGTAAATAATTATTCAAAATTCACTTCTATATATTTAGGAATGATATTTTCCTGTAAATACTACTTCAAAACATGATAGCATGAATGGTGGATCCTTCTGGGGGTGGTTTTCTATATGTCTTCAAAACTTATTATGTTATAAGGAAAGCATAGTGCTTTGGGCAAACATGAAGATGAATCTTATCCAAGATACAATCTTAGGTAAATTTCTAACCCTTCTGGCCTCGGTTTTTCAGTATGAGAAATAAGAGATCCCAGCTGGTGTGGCTCAGTGGTTGAGCATTGACCTATGAACCTGGAGGTCGTGATTGGATTCCCAGTCAGGGCACATGCCCAGGTTGCGGGCTCAATACCCAGTGAGGGACGTGCAGGAGGCAGCCGACCAATGACTCTCTCGTTGTTGATGTTTCTCTCTCTCTCTCCCTCTCCCTTTCTCTCTGAACTCAATAAAAACATTTTTTAAAGGAAAGTAGATTGTAATAACATAAGCAAGAGATATCATAACCACTAGAGTAATTGATGGCCATGATATGCAAAAAATCCCTGGATGTTATCATGATCATGTTCATAACTATACTATGAAATTTATGGGGTGGGGTTACATATCTCAACTACTGTATAAATAAGGGCACTGAGGCTCACATAAATTTTATATTTTGACTTAGTCTATCTCTTAGTACTAGATCCAAGTTATAAACCCAGGTGTCCTCCTTCAACACTGCATAAACTTGTTGCTATAAAAACACTATCTGTTCAGGGGTCCCAGGTTCGATTCTGGTCAAGGGCATGTACTTTGGTTGCGGGCACATCCCCAATTGGAGGCATGCAGGAGGCAGCTGATTGATGTTTCTCTCTCATCGATGTTTCTAGCTCTCTATCCCTTTCTCTTCCTCTCTGTAAAAATTCAATAAAATATATTTTTAAAAAATCAAACCACTATCTGTGAGGTGGTGATGGGTCCCATCAATCTGCTTACAAAACTCTTTGTCCACTGGAGTTCATCATACTAGAAGGATTGAAAGATAACTCCATCCTGAGGTTTTCAAATGTATCTCTCTCATATTCTCCCCATAGATACATAGGAGGAGTTCAGAGACAAGTGTTCACCTCCCTCTCCAATGTCAGCTTCGCATTAGTTAGGGAATAGGCACATAGAAATATTTAACATCTATAATGAAGATTGAGGATCAAAGGATTGACCTTCAGGGTAAAGAGACCTCTGAATGACCTAGATTTAAGGAAGACTATCCAAGGGGGAAAAATAAACTTGGGAGTGGGAAGACCTCACCACGGCTGGGATTTAGGCCTTGGTGAAGTTGTGCTTAAAACTCCAAAGATGATGGAGAAGTTTGGTTGGTTTTCCTGGACCAGAAGTTGATCCATTGCTGCTGGATGGTCCAAGGCTAGGAGGCAAGGAACCACAACTCAGACTGATATGCGGGAAGCACCTCCCATGAGGCAAGGGGCTGAAGCTGAGGCCAGGGCACTGCAGCTGGCAGGCAAACAGGAGACACCACTCCAGGATACAGGCAGGCCCAGTGGAAGCCAACCGCCCAGGTGCCAGCAAGACTCATGGGCAAGGTACCATAGCACCGTGAAGCCCAATGGGAAGTCCATGTAGGTGGCTAGAATTTGACTGGGGTAGCATCCCTGCACCACCACCCCCAGACATGCCAGGGGCTGCCATGCAGAAAGGGTAGAAAGAATATCAGAAGTTGTGCCAGAACCAGGAAGAGAAGCCCCTTCCTCCTACAACATCTTTTCACTACCTTCTCCTGAGAAATTTGAATTCCCTGCTAGATGCCAACATTAAATGCTTACAGTGTATAGCTCAATTACCATGTGGCAGACAATAAAGCATAGATTTGGATCTGAGAGGCAAAAAAACGATTTTTTGAAGTACAGACTTCAACCAAAGGAATTCAATTCCCATCCTATCTAATAAAAGAGAAACATGCAAATTGACCATACCTCTGCTATGCCCATAAGCCATGCCCACAAGTCAATCAGGAGTGAGTATGTAAATTAACCCAACAAATATGGCAGCAGCCACAGAGCTGGAGAGAGCAGGAGGCTTGGGTTGCACCTGGTGATGGAAAAAGCCAAGCATCCTGCCCACCCTGGACTGCCTTGGCCTCTGCTCAAAGCAGTAAAGTTTCAATTGTAGAAGATAAATAAATCCTAGATACCAGGGCCTATACTTGGGTCACTGGGGGGCATGGCCAGCCTGTAAACCATCACAGGCCCCTTGTCCAGGCTACTCCATACCCCAAGGGAACCCCTACCCTGATCTGGGACACACTTAAGAGCAAACCAGCCATCCTGACCCTTGCACCAGACCTCTCTCCTATCTAATAAAAGAGTAATATTCAAACTGACCATCACTCCAACACACAAGATAGCTGCCCCTATGTGGTCAAAGATGGCTGCCCCATGTGGACACAAGATAGTTGCCACAAGATGGTCAGCAAGGGAGGGAAGTTGGGGGTGATCAAGCCTACAGGGGAGGGCAGTTAGGGGTGACCAGGCCTGAAGAGAAAGGTAGTTAGGAGTGACCAGGCCTGCAGGGGATGGCAGTTAGGAGCAATCAGGCTGGCAGGGGAGTGGTTTGGGGTGATTAGGCTGGCAGGCAGAAGTGGTTAAGGGCAATCAGGAAGGCAGGCAGGCAAGCAGTTGGGAACCAGCAGTCCTGGATTGTAAGAGGGATGTCTGACTGCCCGTTTAAGCCCGATCCTGGACTGGGATCAGGCCTAAATGGGCAGTCGAACATCCCTCGAGGGGTTTCATATTGAAAAGAGTGTAGGCTGGGCTGAGGGACACATACCCCCATGCACAAATTTTGTGCACCAGGCCTCTAGTAGGTGTTATGTTAGAAGAAAAAGTTTTTGATGTGAGAGGGAAGAGAGTGAGAGAGTCCACTAATTCAAAAAATGTTTTTTTGAAAACTACCCAAGACCAGAGCACATTTTCAAATGTATGATTCCTGAAGTCCATAAGCCTTTACCAAACTGAGGTAAAGCTACACTAGATACACTTCTGTATGTGTGTGTCTGCTCAGCCTTAAGTCTAAGGTGGAAACTATTACATTAAACTAGAGGCCTGGTGCATGAATTCATGCACCAGTGGGGTCCCTCCGCCTGGCTCTCTAACATCCCCCAAGGGGTCCCAGATTGTGAGAGGGCACAGGCCAGGCCAAGGGACCCCACCAGTACATGATCAGGGCTGGGGAGGGATGCGGGAGTTTGGCCAGCTAGGGAAGGATTGTGGGAGGACTCCAGGGTATGTCTGGCCTGTCTCACTCAGTCCTAATCAGCTGGACCCCAGCTGACATCCTACCAGTCGGAGCATCCCCCTGGTGGTCAGTGCATGTCATAGTGAGTGGTTGAGTGGCCTTAGTATATCATTAGGATAGTATGCTTTGGTTGGTTGAACAGCCAACCAGATGATGGGACACTTATCATATTAGGCTTTTATTATATAGGATACTAAATCAATAAAGGGAATTGGGTAACTGATGCTATAATATGGATGATCCTTGAAAACATTTCCCCAAATTGCTAAGTAAAAGAAGCTAGTTGCAAAGGACCACCTATTGTATAATTCCATTAATAGGAAATGTTCAGAATAGTCAAATCTATAGGGACAGAAAGTATGTTAAGGGTTCTCTAGGGGGGAACACTGTAATTATAGCATGTATTCTAAGATCAAGGCCTTGGCGGTTCAGTTGTGGTAGAATTCACAGGGACCTGGTCAGGTGGCAGCCGCGTTTGACTGAGACTGAAGGATGGGATTCTCCGGTATCAGACAGTCTGGTTGCTGAGTCCATTCTTCAGGTTTATGTCAGAGTTTCTCCATCTGGGACAGGTGGCAACATAAAAGCAACAAGAATGTGTGATATGAAGTCAAGTACGTATAAGCAACTACAGGGATTCTCAAGAATGTGCTTGGCAGTCAATCCTGGGGACAATACGAGTGTCTGCTCATTTGGCAAGACTGAACTCTTCTAATTTGAACACTGAGGGAAATGTGCTATCAGCCCACACTGGCAGGGTCAGGACATAGGGCAGCTCATGTATGATTTGTGGTCTCCATGAGAATCCTCCAGGGCATACCGTGGGCCTTTTCTAAATGAAGGACCTGAGACTTGTGGAGGTGGATGAATTTTCAGAGTGGCCAGGCTGACATGTGCAGGCTTCTGCATTCCAATCCTGACCCATGAAGACCAAGTCTATGCTAAGGTGTCCAGGTTGCTCTTTACTGTTTATGGATATGGAGGATCTCAAAAAATGACCGGGCAGCATTTTAAAAAGTTCTTCCCATGACATACGTCAGCAATACCCCAAGCATCCTTAGGAATGTGTGATTCAAAGTAAGGATGTTATTAAGCTCACTTATTGTTGGAACGTTCTTTTTATAGAACTCGGATTTCAGTTGTTTCAGCGCGAGACCAATTACTCATATTCAGCCTCCTTCCAGGTGTGAGAATAAATACCCCAATTACCGGTACTTCATATTTAAAAGGATTGCGAGCGTGCCTCTGAAATGACAAAGGATATTGACAAAATTCTTGGGACATGAATAAAGAAACTTTTTTTCCTTTTCACACTCAACCACAGTTGTGTATCAGAGTAGATGCCAAACGTCCACTAAGCAAAAAATGCATAACACGTATTTAGGTAATATTTAATTCAACTTTCTTCTTTACATGGCATCTTTATTTTTCCCTTTGAGAATTTCAATGTAATTTTTTTTGCCTTTTTATCTCTTTTTTAAAAATATATTTTTAGATTCAATAAACTTACCCTAGGGAAGGATCACTCAAAAATGCCTTAAAAGTCACAGCCCGGAGGTCACCGAGCTTGGTAGCCTTCTCATTTGGGGACAAAACGGTTGATATTTCAAAAAAAAAAGTATCAAGTTTAATGAAACTTAAGTTGAAATAATCCAATTTAAAAGCCCTTTCAAGATCAATGTCTACTTACTCCAATGTCTACTGACTGTGAGTAGAGTTTATATGATCTGGATATAAAACAAAACCAAACAAATCGCCGAAACAGGTTTGGCTCAGTGGATAGAGCTTCAGCCTGGGGACTGAAAGGTTCCAGGTTTGATTCCGGTCAAGGGCATGTACCTTGGTTGCGGGCATATCCCCAGTAGGGAGCGTGCAGGAGGCAGCTGATCAATGTCTCTCTCTCTCTCATTGATGTTTCTAACTCTCTATTCCTCTCCCTTTCTCTCTGTAAGAATCAATAAAATAAAATAAAAAATAAAAAATAAATTCAGCAGCCCAGGTGCTGGTTAGGAGTCCTGGGACCCCAGGAGTGTGCTTAACACGCTAAACACGTGGACCTTCCTGGTGGAACAGGACTCAGGTTTGACATGGTGGGTGTTCATTTCTCATTTCCTCCTTTGTTCTAAATTAACTAACACAGTGCCTATACCATAGAAGATATAGTCCTTAAAATAACATCGAGTCGCTGGTGAAGATAACCAACAACGCGATGTTATTTTAAGGACTATAGGGTTGCTTTCTTCCTCCTGTTAAGAACCTTTAAAATCTGTACTTGTCTTATTATAGTCCCTTTCCTTTGAGCTGAGCTGTGCCCAGGGGGCTGGCTGGACCATATTCTAAGTGCAGGCAGCGGGCTGTACTCACCATCACCCTTCCCATCCTCTCCCTCTCCCTCCACAGCTGGAATACTGTGATGAGACCATTCCCATGTGCCCGCATACTGTGTCCTTTCAGGCTCCTGGGGCCTTCTTTGCAAACCTACAGGGGTGACCCACAACAGACACACTGTGAGGAGGTTTATTTTAAAAAAATGAGGAGACATACAAGAGATTGAATTACGGAGTGGCACTCCACATTGAAATAGGTCTTCACTCTGCCGATGACATGTGCCTTTTCCACAATAAAGAGCCCATCCATTTCAATAAAGCTCATGATGTTCTCAAACAAACTCATTCAATTCAAGGCCACAGCAAGCATATGAAGAGCGTTCTCTCATCAGTCCTCTGGTACAGACGGAGGAAGCTTGCTTGACCCTCTGAGTGCCGCGCAGCTGGAAGTGGCAGACCTGACGTTCAAGTCCAGGTTGATCAGGGTGCAGGCCCTGTTCTCTGCCAGCTCCTCCAAAGAGGCGCATCCTCTCCATTGTGCTCCAGGGTTCAGATGGCGGCAGACTTCTCTTCTGTGCCATCCCCAACCCCGGCTCCTGTGTCTATCTTTTCCTTTGGCATCTAATTCACTAAAGGTGAAGTCTCAAAGAGTCATCTCCCATCCCAGTGAGTCTATTGACTTTGGGGATTTTTTAACTCACTGGGGTTAGAGTAAGTTTTAGGGGGTGGTCCAGGTTGTCAGTCAATGCCTCCACTCTGCTCTCCTGGGTTCACCCTGATGGTCCCTGTCACCGCTCCGTATCATCAACACAATTTATCTGACTGTTATCCCCAAAGAACGTTGTACATCAGGGTAAATGCTCAGAACGGATCTGAAATGTCTTTCATTTTAGAAAATGACCTTCCTTCACTAAAAGCATTGAGTCTAGGGATTGAACCTCAGATTAGAGTCCACATTTGCGAAGGGATGTTTACATGATGAGCCTCTTCTAGTGCAAATCCATCCTCCAGGGGAAACCCTGCAGGGAGAAAGGAACAAAATCCTCTGTAAACACAAAACAAACGATCAAAAAACATGGTGATTTTTTACTATATGTTTTTACAAATGTGTTTGGAGCACACTGTGATACCCCCACCTGCACAGGCAGGAAGTAGATGTTCAGAATGACCTTGGCCATGGCACCACGTGGGGTCAGCACCGGAAAGAGGCCATTTGATAAAAAGCAGTGGGGATCCACACGCTGCTCTTCCCTCTGCTCACCTTGGTTCGCCTGCACTGTTCCAAGTAGAGAACTCATCGGAAGATAGCTTCCCAGATCCCTCTCGCTCTCCCTCTCCATCTCCCTCCCCCTCTCCCTCTACCTCTCCCTCTCCCCCTCCCCCTCCCTTTCCCTTTCCCTCCACCTCCCCCTCTTCCTCCCCCTGTCCCTCTCCCTCTCCCTCTCCCATTAAATATTCTAGATGTAGGGGATTTCATATCTAAAAGAACAGCCAGTAGCTGAGAAAACAACCCTTCAGGTCGAGAGCAGCAAGAGCTACATGACAGGAAAATGAGCTCGGATATTGGAGAGGAAATGAGCGGGAGCGTGCAGGTGGGAGGATTGGGTAGAAATCCACCTCCTATCCGATCAGGCATCTGGCGCAGAGAAAATGGAGAAAACTCATTTTGTGAGAAAGCAAGCAAGCGAATCTAGCTGTGATTATTAACAGCCATTAAAATATTGTAAAAGCCAAAATGCAGGAGAGTTGGCAATAACCATAAAAACAAACTGCGGATAGAAACCCCCTTGTAGCCTCCTCTATAGAGATATTCCCCTTAGTAAAAAATGGCAAAAGTAGAAAAGTTGCTTCTCACTTAAAGGTGAAACCTGACCTGGGAAGAGATGTTGAATGGGCACCTCTGCTCATATGTGTTAAGTCCGCACTGAAATTATGAAAACGCAGGTTCACTTACAGTTCTTGAAAGGGTAAAAGTCTACCTTCACTTGAAAATCTCAGGGTGCTACGGGCACAAAGACCGCATGGCATTTTCATGCCGCAGAATGTGGTTTTGATCTTGAAAGCTGAACACTGAGACCCTTGGACCTCGTGTTTCTGAGGAGTATTGAGGGCCGGGGAGGTCTTACCTATTTGTTGTCCAGCGTGTATAGTGACATGGAGTGGTAACTACTGTTTTTTAGAACTGGCAAATGTCTGCAGTGCTCGAGTGCTAACTGCAGCAGCCAGATGTGACTCCTGGATTTTCATAAACAATGCCAGCTCAACACCCAGGGGAGAGTAATAAAACCTGAGACACTGAACTCAGAAGACAAACTACCCGATCTTAACTAGGTGGGATCTACCTGGGCTGTTATTGAACTGAGGTGAGCTGAGTTAGAATTTTTAGAATGTTAATTATTGGCAGTTGGTTGTATCCACATGTTGGCTGTATCTACTGATAAAGTCATTATCAACCTTCCGAGCCCTCAAATACATAATGCGGGTCATGACACCAGCCCTCGGACCTTCACTTGGACATTTTAAAGTAAAAGCAAGATAATAATAATAAAATGTACTTGAAAAGTGTAAAATACAAAAAAAAAACACCCCATAATTGTTGTCTCTATATAAAAAGCCCTCAGAATGACGAGCTCTGTATAAATAGGTATTATTGAGTCAACACCTAAAACAAAATGCCGATGGTTTTCCAAATCCACATGATGGTAACGTGTAGTGGCGAACATCCGGCAGCAGCTCCAATCACCATCTTCTTGGTGCTTGGAAATTGCAAATATTATTTTGATCACACTGGTGCAGAACAAATACCATAGAATGAACCCCAGCCATGATGTCTGCTGGTCACAGGCATGGATTTTGTCATGATTCTGCAAGGTGGAATGGGCTCAGCTGGGTGGTTATTCTTCTGGCCTCCTCTGAGATTACTCTGCAGGCTCATCCAGGGTGGGGTTGCCCTGAGATACAATCATCTGAAGGCTCACCTGGGGTGGGTCCTCTGGGATGGCCCTGATGGTTTGGTACGTCAGCTGGAATGGGTAGAGTAACTATGAGCCTCTCTCTCCACATGGTCTCTTCAGCAGAGAGCGGGCCTTCTCTACATCATAGTACAGGGCTCCAAGGGAAAACGGAAGCCACAAGTCATAGAGCATTCGTTCTGCTGCCTTCTTTTGATCACAGTCAAAGGCCAGGTCAGATTCCTGGGGAGCTAAGGCTTCCCATCTTCATAGAAAAAGAGGCAAGATCACATAGCAAAAGAGCATGTTTGAAAGAGGGAGATGATTGGGTCACTTTGAAAATTCTTGCACAATAGCTTCACTCCTAGAGCATGCCATCGGTGAGCTCTGCCAGAGAACTCTCCTTTCTGGGGTGTGGGGAGGAACTCCACCTCTAACAGAGACAAAAGACTGGGCATCATTCATACGGTGGACCTCTTTCTCACTGAGGGACATTCTCGTTCCAGCTTTTTTGAGATGCAATTTGTCTACTTTTGATTGAAAACAAAACAAAAACTGGCACAGATAGAATGCCATAAGGAACACTGGCCTGTCGTTGGCATTGAAAAAATATGGAAATAGCCCTCTAATATTAATGTATGCCTCCCCCATACCTATTCAGTAAATATATTTTACACCAGATGAATAGGAGAGAAGTATTTGGGGAGAGAAAAATTATGGCTCACACATGTTGGGTTTCACATGGAACATCTAGATTATTTGATATTGAAGGTATCAGTGGTGTTTTCTGTTTTGTTTTGTTTTGTTTTAATTTGCCATCCTCAAGTGCAGTCATGAAACACAATGTTATATATCACCTGCCTGCTCAGACTGCTCTGTCTATGGGGAAAGGTCTGATTACACAATTAACACCATGATTTTTCATTTCCCAATGGAAGGGCACTATTTTGTCAACAAGGAGGACAGTAAGAATTCTAATGTCAGATCCATAAGTTATAAGGTGGTCTGGGGCACCCTTTCAGGTTTATTTGGTAAAATAGATTTGATCCCGGAGAAACTTGTCCTATAAATCATTACATTTAATTATGGTTTATAATTATGCTTGTACATAGATTTCACTCTGTCAGGAATGAGGAATTCCTTTACTAATATAAATGCAAGCTATGCACTCACATGCTGTACAGGGTTTCCTTGACTGTGCTTACATTATGTGGACAAACGTTTGTTTTGTGTGTGTGTGTGTGTGTGTGTATGTATGTGTGTGTGTGTATGTGTGTTTTCAGAGAATATGAAATAAAATGTTTTCAGCTCAGCTATCAGACCACAGTGTTGGTCCCTTCATTCCGAGGCCATCAAAGTATGGCCCGTGGTCAGATCTGACCTTCTAATATTATTGGCCGTGATGTTTCATGGGAACACGGCCACGCCCGCTCATTTACATACTGGCTATGGATGCTACAACAGCAGAGACTATCTAACCTGCCAAGCTGGCAATTTCATTTTGTGTCTCTAGAGTAAAAGCTTGCTAACCCCTGGCCCACTTAATCCCTAAGCTCATCCCATTCCCATTTCCCAGAGTTCTGTGATTCCGTGAATCCCCGCCATAGGCTGAGTTTCCATGCTGATGAAGGTGTTAATGATCTGCATGTCCAGGAAACATCAGCCTGGTGGGTTTGAAAGGACGATGGCTAGAAGCGCAGGGAGGTTGGTGGCAAAGATAACAAGCAGGAGATGACTGTCACGCCCCAGGGAAAATATATCGGAGCATTGAAAGCCAAAGAAAGACAAATGCTCAAAAGATCCAGCATGCAGAAGGCTCCATTTATATTCAGCCATTAAGACTTTGCTCTTTTCTTATTGGCACTTTTCCTACAACGTCGGCCATCAGTGAAGTTCACTGGCAACATCTTATTGGTTAATGACAAGAACATCTGGGTCCGTTGGCCCTGGATGCGTTTTAGTCAAGTCATTGACAGGAAGCTCGGCAGCTGAAAGCCATCTCTTTCCTCCGGGGTGACTGTATGACATAATGAAAAGTTTTTCATTGGCCATCGTGGCAGGAGAGAAGCTCCATGCCTGTGGCCCCCTGGATGTGAACTGCTTAGCGCTTTCAACACTTGAGGAGCCTGTCATGTGAATCATGACATCATGCGCTAAGGTGCCATTAGCTGCTTGGTGCTCATGCTTAGCACTGGCCGGTCAGCGGAAACCATTCCAGAAAGTCTCCAGGTTTCAGAATCACCAATAGCAGGTGATGTCACTGGTGTGGGGAACACTCATGAATGTAAGCGTCTGTGAACAGAACCCACGCCTGAATCCACTGCACTCTGTAAGGCACCACACAAGGTCTTCATCTGATTTCAGATTGCCTTTTCCATGTCAGGTGTTTTCGCTTTACTCATTCCCATGAATCTGCTGAAATCACCTCTCTTCACTCATGCCGTCCTCCTTCCCCACTCGCTCTGTGAACATCATTAGCTCTGTGATTTTAAAATCATTGTCTGGTCCTTTTTACCCCTGGTCATCTCTGGTTCTTTTTCTGTTGACTGTCTTTTATCTTAATTATGGGTTACTCTTCTTAGCTCTTTCATTTTCTCCTAAGTTTATAATCGGACACCAGAAATTATATGTGAGAGAATTAAAGTAGACACCTAGCGAAAATAATATTTATGCTCTAAGAAGGGACATCAGTCTTCTGTCAATTGCCAATAGGAGGTTGAGGGAATCTAATTTGCTATATGTCTAGGGCTGGGCTTTGTCTCAACTTGCTTCAAATATGTCGAAGGCAGAATGAAAACGTTCCATTCAACAGGGCTTTTGGAACTGACCACTGACAGAATTCTCAAGATTTCTTTTTCCCACCTTACCAATCAGCTTTGCACGTTCTGGAAACACTAGGTCCCTCTGCAGTTTCCAGAAGGTTGCTGAATTTCCATGGCGCTTTTTGTGCCCTACGCGTCCTCCTTGAGCTTCCTGTGCATTGGAAAAATCTCTGGATCCTGCAGCTCAGTCTCCAGTGCTCAGAGAGCCGGGCAGTGGGGAGCTGCTGTGTGAGGGGGCAGTTAGCTTCACTCTCCTGCTCCAGTCCCAGGTCTCAGCGTCCAGCAAAGAGCATGGACACTGGGAATCTCTCCCCACACGCCTCTCCTACCTGCAGCCTTTCTCTTTCCATCCTGGAACACCCAGGAAAAGCCCAAAGCTCTGGCATTGAGATAGTCTCACAAATACAGTGGTACCTCGAGATACGAGTTTAATTCGTTCCGTAACCTTGAGGCGTGGGAAACTATGAGACGCTCGAGTCGAGGTAAACCGGTGGGTCATATGCAGCCAGCCGATCCTCGCGATGACTCGTATCTCAACTGTTGCTCATATCTCAAAAATCTCCTATGTTAGGGCACTCGTATCTCGAGGTACCACTGTATTTGAACTATTCTTGACTTTGAAATGTCATGGTTCCTGAATCTATATATGCCTGTTTCTGAATTTGCTGGGGAGGGAAATAATGCCTTTCCTGTGAAGACCAAATTAAACAAATCAAGTGCTTCGAGAAGTGTAAATTCGCATTACCATTATGCAGGATGGGGCAGAAGTAGGCTTACAGTTGTCCATATGGAAACTCATACAATAATTAATACATAATAACATAAAAATAAACTTGCCCACCTGTATATGATATGTTCCCACGTTGATACCTGGTTCTCAAGGAAAACCTACTAACAACAGAGAGACCCTTCAGGTTGTATAGTTTTGGGTGTTTTTCTTCCCAAACGCCAGGACACTGTGGCAGTAGCAGCGTGTCAAACCTTATTCATCCAGTTCTTCACTGTTGGGGATTTATTTTCCAGCCTTCTTCAGAGTAATAGGTAATTGTAATTTTGGAGAGACTTTTTTCATATTCTGTCTCAAGCAGTTTAGGATTGTACTTTATTCAAATTTGGGGCCGGGAGGAATGAGTAACTGATCCCATTAAAATGAAGACATTAAGACTCGAGTCTTAGGCCCCAGTTAGTATAAACGATTCCACCTTTAACTTAGTCTCAATAACATCAAGCACAACCCTAGCCAGTTTGGTTCAGTGGACAGAGCATCGGCCTGCGGACTAAAAGGTCCCAGGTTTGATTCTGGTCAGGGGCACATGCTCAGCTTGCAGGCTTGATCCCCAGTAGTGGGTGTGCAGGAGGCAGCCGATCTCAATGATTTCCTCTCATCATTGATGTTTCTGTCTTTCTCTCCCTCCCTTCTTCTCTGAAATCAATAGAAATATATTTAAAAAATAACTTCAAGCGTGTGTTCTTTCTACAGAGTGCACTGGTCATTTAGGGTTACAGTATTAGATGATTTCAACTGCTTTTCTCTTTCCTTCCGATTCTTTCAAGAAAACAGCACTCCCTTAAAACATGGAGGTCCCTGCTTAATGTCAATTTTAACATAAATTTTGTAACATTGGATCCCTTTGCTAACTGTAGCGCTGTGAACAGAAAGTCAATTTTCTCTAAATTCAAAGCTTTCCTCCCCTTTTTCTAGGCAGATATGTCTAAGTTCTTTTGTTGTAAATCACCTGGGCCATCTCTGACTGTCAGTTAAAGGACTCTGGTTTGCTGATATCCAATAGACTGTGTGTTTACCCCAATGATCTATAATTATTAGTGAGTTTCCTCCATCATCTCTACGGTGCCATCTGGAACAGCTCTTTGTTTTCTGTCCTGAGGCAAGACATCTGGCAGTGACCTATTTTCTTCATTCTGAAGCTCCTGTTTCTCCAAAAACGCTTTGGTTTATAAGGAATTTAAAACACTCTCTCTCTCTCTCACACACACACACACACACACACACACACACACACAGCGGACAGATGACTTTATCAGAAATAGACATTACATTTGAATAAAATGTGATTTTCACCCTCATTCTTATTCTGGTCTACTGCTCTTCTTTCTTAAATCACCAATTCCTTCTAAACTCTGCTAAAAACATCAAATTGGTGTGTTTTGTCAGGGATCATAGGAATTCCTTTGACTTGGACCTAGTTCATCCCTGCACTGTTGAATTGTGCGATAGATCTTGGTACCCTCTCATGAGACCCTCAGGAAACTTGTGACTCCCGGGCTAACTTATATTGTATTCTCGTTGCCTTACTGTGGATTTCTGGACACTGTAGTTGGCTTCAATGATTGTGACTATTATTTTAGTCTGTATAAGTAGTTGAAGAATATAGAACAAGTTTTGCTATTGTTCATGATTTTAAGGAATTGGCAAATATTTCCTGCACAATGAGTTGGGTGCATAGTATTCCAGTGTATCACCAGGAATACAGTGGTACCTCAAGATATGAGTTTAATTCGTTCCGTAACCTTGAGGCGTGGGAAACTATGAGACGCTCGAGTCGAGGTAAACTGGTGGGTTGTGTGCAGCCAGCCGATCCGTGCGATGACTCCTATCTCAAATGTTGCTCGTATTTCAAAGCAAAAATCGCTTGCTCAATGGCTCATATCTCAAAAATCTCATATGTTAGGGCACTCATATCTCGAGGTACCACTGTGTGTGTGTGTGTGTGTGTGTGTGTGTGTGTATAAAGCTAAGTGATTGACTGTCCAACCAACCAACCAGCCAGTACATATGCCGCCTGCACCCTGACAATTTAAAAATAAACGTTGACTAGCACATGCGTGATACATGTAAAGTTCCCACTGGCACCAACTGCACACTTGTTTTCATTTTATAACACTATGTTATATATGTTATTTTGACATGTAATTTTTTGGAGTAACATAATTACTGCACGAACCTTTTTCTAATTAATTTCCTGTCAATGTGCACGAATCCATGCACCAGGACACTCGTGTGCATTATAATCATCAGGGGAGCTGTCCAAATGGAACATTCCCTGCCTCGAGCCCTGGACTGCATGATACCCTGTGTGGAGGGAAGTCCAGGTCAAACCAAGGGAAGCGCCAGGGCCCGCACCAGGCTTGGAGAATGCAGCAGTGACTGTGATTGGCGATTTGCATAAGAAACAGGCACTTACCTGCTCAAGTGAAATATAGCGGACAGTGCACCCAGCTGACGTGCAGACTAGGAAATGCTTTCAGGAGAAGGCGGTTCTCAGCTCAGTTCTGAGAAACAGACTCAGAAGAGGGGAGGGAGCATTCCTGACAAGAGGGGGCAGCTGGACAAAGCCCCGGGAGGAAAAGAAACCCTGGACTATTTGAGGAATTTGAAGTGAGAACGGTTGGTGGGAGTGGGTGAGAGAGAGCATCAGGGTGAGGTATTCAGGTCTCACTCTTATCACCGAGCAGAGTGGTGAAATCCGTAAACAAGGGGCCTCAGAAGGAAACCAACCAGCATCCTTTGCGAGCCCTGAAGTTCTTAGCCAGTCACTTCCCCCTCCAGCCCTCAGTCTCTAACCTCAGCTTCTAACCTCTAAAAGCCGACCCATCTTACCAGCCTCTCGAGTGAGTAAGGACAAAATGCTATCACAAGTCAGAGGCATTTCTCTCAGGACTTTTCTCCTCCCAGAAGGCCACTCTTGGTTCTTTTTCTTTAACCACCAGTTCCAGGCTGTGGCCCCCCGAGGCTTGGAGCCATAGGCGAGGAAAGGGTGGGACTCAGCCACAGCCACCATCCGTGAGCTGTCACCAGGAGCAGAGACAGGACAGATAATGTAGCCGGTGAGGACACGGATGCTGTGCTTCCAGGCATGTGTGGAGGTGGATGTAGAGGTCCTAGACTGTTCATTGGCATGGGGAAGGGAGGTTTGGCTGGCTTCTCTGCTCTTTCCTTCCCGGGCACACAGGCCCTGCCATTGCCCCCCCACAGGCTGCATGAGTGGAGAAAACAATGGGGGTGTGTAGCCTTTTCACCACTGCCCCTGTTCTTTTTTAAAAAATATATTTTATTGATTTTTCACAGAGAGGAAGGGAGAGGGATAGAGAGTTAGAAACATCCATGAGAAAGAAACATCCATCAGCTGCCTCTTGCACGCCCCCTGCTGGGGATGTGCCCACAACCAAGGCACATGCCCTTGACCGGAATGGAACCTGGGACCTTTCAGTCCGCAGACAGATGCTAAACCGGTTTCGGCCCTCCAGTTCCATGAAGAAATGAAACCTTATCAAAAAGTCCTCAAACACTGTACCTTGAAGTCCCACTGTTCAGCCAGTGCAGGGCCTCCTTAGAGAAGAGACGGGATCACATACAGGATCTGCAGGGAACATAAACATCAGGACCGGGTGCATCGCCGGTCTGCCTGCCTCTCCCTTCCTGTTACTCCTCTGATATCTGGGCTGAGACAGGTTTCTGTTAGCAAGGCGGGAGTGAAAAGCACTGCTGGTGAGCAGGCAGCAGTATCTGATGGTGATGTGAGCCTGGAGCACCCAGGGGAAGGGAGGGGAGGGAGGAGCAGAGAGCGGGCTTCACAGGAAGGAGCCACGTCTAAGTGGGGACATGGCAAGGCCAGCCCTGTCTGAGAGACGAGAGGGAGCCCGCAAAGACTTCAGAAACACAGAGCAGAGAGACCGGGAGATTTCGGCCCTCATAGGATCAAACATCAAAGTGGAAGGAAAATGAACGAGGGCTACAACATTTTAAATAAGCCCCAGGTATCTGCTGGGGGGTGCAGGTTGGTTACCACCTTTTGGCCTGAAATCTGCTTGGCAACTCACAGAGGGTATTGCCCTGTGCCAGCCCCTCTGCTGCCCAGAGCTGGCGTGGCGGGAAGATTCCATGTATCTTGCCCAACATGCTAACACACTGTGATGCCTTTAAATTGAAAAGATGAAGAAGAAGGAGAATGAGGAGGAGGAGAAGGAGGAGAAGGGGAAGAGGGAGAGGGAGAGGGAAAGGGAATGGGACAGGGAGAAGGAGAGGGAGACATAAATGGAGGAAGAGGCCGAGACTGGTTTGGCTCAGTGGATAGAGCATCAGCCTGCGGACTGAAGGGTCCCAGGTTCGATTCCGGTTGGGGGCATGTACCTTGGTTGCGGGCACATCTCCACCTCTCCACCGTGGGGCGTGCAGGAGGTGGCTGATCGATCTCTCTCTCTCATCGATGTTTCTGACTTTCTATCTCTCTCCCTTCCTCTCTGTAAAAAATCAATAAAATATATTTTAAAAAAATAATAATAATAAAATAAAAGGAGGAAGAGGAGGAGGAGGAGGAGCAGGAGCAGGAGAAGTTGTTGAGAAGTTTAAAAAATAACAACAAAGGTCAGCCCTACAACCTCTTATGGACTCACATGCTGACCTAACAGCTCAGGGAAGGCCTGCATGGCGGTCTGCAAACTCAGAGACCTGAGGTCACCACAAAGGCTGGTCTGAAATGAAACTATAACTAGACTGGCAGTGAAGGTGGGTAGTTACATCTTAGGGCGGTATCTTCACTGACAAGGTCAACCTTTACCTTCACTGAGCCCATCTGTACTTTTGCGTCTATAATAACATATCTATGAAATGTCTGGGTAACTTGTAATTCCCTTTTTCTGGACCCCTTGGGGCACAACCTAATGTACCCAGATGCCAGGACAGATGCCAGGAATTCCTTCATTGTTATGTTAATTGCCCCGCCCCCACCTAAGTATCTGTCCATCATTTTACTTCTTATCCAATCCCAGGGGTTCCCCGGCTCTGCTTTCTCCCGCCTCTCTGGTCTCTCCCCAATGGATTGCATGTGACCCACCCAAGTCCTTTGACTGCAATGTGTAAATACAGAAGTAACGCACTGTAGCATTCTCCGGAGCAATTATCTTAATTCGTTGAAGTTCTGCTTCCTGGCATATGTCAATAGTTTGGCTCAAATAAACTCACCAAAATTCTTTACAGGTTTCAATGTTGTTGTTGTTTTGTTTTTTTTTTTGAGTTAACATTCTTAACTGAGAACAAATCACAAAACAACGTGAAGATCGCACTGATTAAAGGTAGCAGAGAGCCAGATGCTTTCCCCAGGCCTCTGGCTGAGGGAGGGGCCGAGTGCTTCCTGATTTTTCCAGATGAGCATTCTCCGTGCTTCCGGAGGGATGGGGAAATGGGCACGTCATCCTGGAGTAAACACAGCGCTCTGCCCTCCTGGATGTGGTTATAGCAGCCCCACAACCAGGACAGAAAACCAGAGGCCCGTCTGATGTTTCCTGTGTGTGTGTGTGTGTGTGTGTGTGTGTGTGTGTGTGTTTGTGAGAGAGAGAGAGAGAGAGAGAGAGAGAGAGAGAGAGAGAGAGAGAG